>CM060429.1:175410516-175435516 GCA_030545235.1 Helianthus tuberosus
TTAACAGAAAAAATTAACCGAGTTAGGCTTAAAGGACATAACGTGCAACATTTCAAAACATAAAGTATAAAACTCGTCAATTTTAAAGACAAAGGACACCGCCTGAAAAGGGGTTAAATATTATTATTTGTTTCCCTAGGGTCTTGACGAACTAGTGACTATATGTGCTTCCATATAGTTATATGGATTACTATAAGTGTTAAACACGATAACCCTTAATGGAACTGGACACACTTAAAGTTTTGATCCCTATTTTCCTATTTTACTGTATAGGAAAATAGGGATCAAAACTTTAAGCGTGTGTATAATATGTCATTGAACCCCAATCCTCGATGCCAACCTGATTATGACTTTTGGATCACAATTATCATGGCTATCGAAAACTGAGTAGGGGTCATGGAATAAGTGAACAATTTGTAGCCTTTATAGTTGTCAGCTTTCGCATCGCCCGATGTGTTTTGGGAATCGCTTTGTGCATTTGGTTGCCTTCCGTGCCTCTTGGCATACGGTGGGTGCTACTTGCCGGGTGGTTTTCAGAAACATCCACCGTAAAGGTGCATGAGTGGTGTTTGGTTTGTTACGGGTGGTTGGCTCTTTGCTTGCGCAACAACTGCGTTTTATTCAAGATTTATCTAGAATAGCCATTCCATTAACCAAACTGACTTGCAAATCAGTTAAGTTTGAATGGGGACCAAAACAGGAGGAAGCATTTAGGATTTTAAAGCAAAGATTAACCAACACACCAATACTCGCGTTACCAGAAGGAACTGAAGACTTTATAGTCTATTGTGACGCGTCTCAGTTAGGATATGGATGTGTGTTGATGCATCGTCAAAAGGTTATAGCTTATGCCTCTAGACAGCTTAAGAAACATGAAGAGAATTATACAACCCATGATCTAGAGTAAGGAGCCATAATTTTTGCCCTTAAGATTTGGAGACACTATCTTTAGGTCCCAGGTAAGACCGTCGGTATAGAATGCCGTCAGACATCTGATGGTGTAAGGCTTTGTGTTGTATCTTCCTTGCTTCAGCTTCGTTCTCCGGTAGAATCCCCGACTGAAGATACATGATGATTGGAGACATCCAGGATGATGACCCCATCTATATGACACTTACTTGGCGCAATGGCACTGACGTGTTTTTCAATACTTCAATCAGCACATCTAACATACTACTAGTTCATGTTCTTGAACATGATCTAGTATGGTTAGATGATGATCCATCCCACTTTTAGTCACAAACAACATCAAATAATCATAACTAGACAAGTTTCACAAGATTTACACAACTAGTTTCTTTTTATCCAACATATTCATCTTACTTTCAAGACTTTAAGTTATGATCTTGAGTGTTCTAAATTTTTAACCATTAAATCACCTATTAACCACCATAAACAAGAACAAGAGGAAGATTTGAAGCACTTATATATGGTCATTTTAATAGTGCTTTTTTGTTAAAAAATAATTAGCTTATTTTTTAAGTATCAGCTATTGAACTTATACAGATTAAACCTCTTATGAAATATGGCCGCGCAGCGGGTTTTTTAACAGTACTGGACTTGTACAGTACTGGATTGATACAATGGTGGACTTATTCAGTTTTGGACTGGTAGATTTTGAACTATAACAGTGGTGGACTTATTCAGTCTTGGACTGTTAGATTTTGGATTTTAACAGTTCTCATTGGTACAGAACTGGGTTTTAACATTGTTTGGTCATTAGGTGCTAATTAATCAAAACAACGCAGTTAGGGAAGAGCAAGAAGGACCATTGAATCCTTCAATTATCGATTGTATTTTCCTTGTTCCAGTTGAGCCCCTGCGTGGGCATGTCTTACTGTTTTAACCCCTGCGTGGGTATGGTTGTCTTTGAGCCCCTGCGTGGGCCTATCTATCTGTTAACCCCTGCGAGGGTATGTTGTTTATTTAAGTCCCTGCGTGGACTAGTATTTCAGTGTGACCCCTGCGTGGGTAAATATTCTGTTAAAAAAAAAAAGACCCGTTTAGGGCAGTGTGTACTTTGTATGATTATTGGAATGTTAAGTTATAAATTTCATTTTTGCTATTATATGCATAAATATATTATATGAAATAAATAAATCAAAAATCATTCCTTTTAAAAATAATCTGCCTATTTAAATATTGAATAAGAATCTTAAGAGTGAAACCTAGCCTGGTGAACGCCACATAGGCCTGCGACAAATCAGGGAGCAGAACTGACAACGCCAGTACAACGTTTCCAACATGGACAAATGTAAGCGCGCCACGTGTACCACTACACTGGCCATGGCAGAGGAGACCAAGAGGATATTCCCCTTGGTCGGACAGCTGGCGCGCAACCACAGCTGGCACAGCTTAGACAAAAAAATTAAGCCTTCGGGCAGCATTACTAAAGCTTAGTAAAGCTTAATGCTGCCCGGAACAGTGAAAATGCTAACGTGGCACAATCTCAGCCACACAAAAGCCGTCCTAGCGGACCCGGGCCGTCCAGTAATATTATAAGAGTGTGGACGGCCCGGAGCACTACCCCTCGTCTATATAAGAGCATCTAAGTAACCCAATAATAGGATATAAAGATTGTGAGAATTAGGTTCACTGCCCAAATTCTCTCTGAGGCGAAGCTCAGCCCGATCTCCGCCGTAGCTCCGCCGTTGCTCCGCCATGAATGATCATCGGAAAACCTTCAGATCATCAATACAAGTAAGCAATCATCATTCCATTCGATTCATCGATGATTTAACACTCATCGATCACTGATTTTTAAAAATCCCAATTTGCAGAAAACCTAGCTCCGTCGTATCGCCGTCGTTGCTCCGCCGTGGCTTCGCCGAAAAACCTTCAGAACTTCGATCAAAGGTAAGAAAACTTCAATACAGTCGATTAATCGATGATTAATAAAAAATCTATGACTAATCTCTACTGTTTTCTCTCTCTGCAGAAAACAAAGCTCCGCCGTATCGTCGTCGTTGCTCCGGCGACCAAGAAGACCAATATTGGAATCGAAGTTCAAAAAATGCTGGATTTCTGCAGATTCCTTTGGAACAAGATCAATCCAAGAAGAAAACACCTGCTGATGATGGAAATCAAGATCAAAATCAATACGGCTTCGCCGGAAGATCAAGAACCGTTTGAAGATGAAGACCAGAAATCTGCTTACCGGGCTCATACGAGTCTGGTAATTGGAATGAGTACAATCTAAATCCCTTAACGAGGATCCATTGGAGGGCAAGTCTGGTGCCAGCAGCCGCGGTAATTCCAGCTCCAATAGCGTATATTTAAGTTGTTGCAGTTAAAAAGCTCGTAGTTGGACTTTGGGTTGGGTCGGCCGGTCCGCCAAGACGAAGACCCGGTCAACTACATGAAGGTCATTGACTCAAGTTTGGATGATGCTCTCCGACGGTGTAGCATGGGATGCAAAACATCCCACGTGGGTAACATATGACCAGGCTTTGGGTCTAGCCAAGGTCCCTTATAAATGTGGCGCACCACGGAGGCATTCCGCGGAACTATCCTTAGTTTAGTTTAGATTAATTTTTATGTTTTCTAGTTTAGTTTTAATTTTCAGGAATAAAACACACTCGGGATGGTAAAGGATAACAAGGGAAACTTGCACCAGCGACCCATGCACGAAAACAGAGCCATCCGACAAATTTTTCTTCATTACAGCAAGTTCAGCATGGGTCGTGCCCGCCCAACACGGCCCCGTGTTGCACAATCTGCAGAAAATGCCCAGTTCAGGTAACTGGACACGGGGCGTGCTCACTGAACACGCCCCCGTGTCCAGGTTTCTGTTTCTTTTTACAAACTTTTGTTACTGGCATTGCATCTATGTGAATGACTGTTTTTTTAATTGTGTTGACGCACCCCAATTGAGGGACCCTGTCGCGTGTCGCGAGGGAGACTAATTTCCAGCAGGTCCGTTTCTGAACCTGCATTTTCTGCCCAGCTCAATTATTCAACAAAAATCGAACTTTAAACGGCCATATCTTTTTATCTACTAGTCCGTTTTAGGCGATTCTTTTTCCTATGCGTTCGAAATTTAATTCTCCATCTTATGGAGTTAAAACCTGACATTCCACTAGTTCAAAAATTCAGTATTCAAGCTCTCGGCTTGAAATCCCTTTTTAACACTTTTGACCCGTTTCATGATTCCTTAAACCACTTTCACCCATCATTTTGCTACATTAAAGTGCGACGGTCAACCCTCCGACGAAGCACATGCAAAGTTCAGGTCCGCCCTCTTCACCTAAATGTTCTGTTTGAGGTTCAGGTCGGGGATCCGAAGGTATTACGCATAACCCGACAACTTAGTAAATTTTTATTTCGCCTATAAATTTCGTGTGTGACATAAGTAACCAACTTAGAAAATTATTTATCCCCGAGGCTTTTATTGTCATCTGTTTCTGTTATATCGTACACAAATTTGATATTCCACATGATTCACATGAACATAAATCATGGAAAATTGACATTGTGAGATATGTTTTTGATAAACGATTAGCCTTACGGGGGTAGTCTACACAATTAATTGCATAAAATTCAAATGAGCATTCGGGTATTATGCTAGAGTGATCAATCTTGGGCAATCTGCAACGGTTGTTCAGCAAAGAAAGTTAGTTACTATATATTAACAATTTGCCTAGGTCTTTAGGAACCAACAAATAAATTTATTCAAACAAAGTTAACCGCTGGTTAACATTACATTACAGTTTGCCACCATTAAAATCAAAGACCACAACAAGGTAAATCAAAATTACACCACTCTCTCCATGTGCAGCCGCAACCCGACGCCCGGTTCGTAAACCATAAAAACCCCATCGTCTTAATCTCCTCCTTTAGTCTTGACAAATTCGGCGCCTTCTGGTTGAAGATAGCGTCATTACGGGTCTTCCAAAGGCACCATAAAGTAGCTTGAATAGCCGTAAACAGTGCTTTCCTCCATTTTGCTGATCCGCAAACCTGATTGTGGATGTTCACCAAATCTTTTAGTTCCAATATATAAAGAGATCTGATCTTGCACCAATCTGAGACAAAATCCCAAACAGTTTGGGCCGAAATCTTGTTTGAAAGATCCCTCTTTCTGAGATACCAGGTCTTTAGGCTCAGTGATATCTGGGGTATTATCCCGGGACTTCTGATTTTACGGAAGCAATGGCCTAGTCCCCGTATAATACTTTGCGAATTGCTTGAAATATAGCCGCCCTCAGTACAAAAAATTAATGAAACATTGCAAAATGCTAATCATGTACTGTTGAAGAAAAGATTCTCTAAAGGGAATACACCTAAAAGTCGAATCGTCATCTTTTTGCTAAACAGAAGTTCTGACCTGAGCTCTCATGGTTTCGCATTTAACCCTTTACAGATATCATCTAGGTATACTCACCTGTAAGACTGAATATTGGGATCTGGATACGGGAGTATATTCAAGTGGTGGGACATGCGAATAAGTTTAAGTGCTTAAAAAATTAATCTCGTATCTCGAAACAGTTGAACTTTGTGTGAAAATTTAAGTGGATCAGTATACTGACAATCTAAGTGAATCGTTTAGAACTTAAAATGTTTAAAGCTTAACGGTGTTAGTGATTTGTTAAAACCTGATATGATCTCCGTCGTATCGCCGTCGCAGCTCCGGCGACCTTCGCCGGAAAACTTGCAGATTCATCGGAGAAATGAAGAAAACAAGACGAGAGAAGACACTGATGATCGGAATCAAGATCGGAATATGCACGGCTTCGCCGAAAAACATTAATGGTATTCGTACGTGTACACCTGCAGATATCGTTTTTAATTATTTTGAAAACGATATACGGGATGCCTTGACACTTGCCTTGATCTCTGGGGCTAACCCACCAATGAATCGAGCAATTCGCTTGGGTTCCGGTGTTACCATATACGGAACCAGTCGAGACAGGGTATTGAAACTGGTGAGGTAAGCTTGACAATCTAGATTTTTCATCACTAATGATAAGAAGTCGGACTCGATCCTCTCAACCTCATGTTGAGGGCAGTAATTTTCTTTAATAAGAGCAACAAACTGATCACACGTCAGATTGTACAGTGGGACCTTTCCAGCAGCTTGAATGAGAGACTTCCACCATGCCAGTGCCTCTCCTTTGAATGACTGGGATACATACTTTACCACATCCCTATCAGCACAACCACTAATGTCAACCACGGTATCCATTTCATCCAACCATGTCATACAATCAATCGCCCCTTTTTCCTCAGCGAAATCCCTGGGTTTGCAGGAGACAAAATATTTATAGGTACAGGTCCTTGTACGTGGTTCCCGATCAAATACAATCTTCTTTGATGGAACACTGTTCAGTAAGCGCCTCTTTATATATTCGCGGTTCGATCTGCGAAATAAAACAACTTAATGAAAAATCAGTTTGTAAAGGTTCTACAGTAGAATAAAAACAAGTAAGCCCTTGGTCAATTTGACGTCTAGTGCGAACGCCTGATTGTAGTTCTCCAATGATCAACTCCTATGGAAGGTATGAAAGAGTTCTTGGCATCACTTCACCTGGAACATCTACCTCGTCTTCCAGATTAGTAACATTCTGATCTGCATCATGTTCACTGACTGGGTTTGTTTGACTTGAAATCTGGATCTGCTCCTCCTCAGAATCTGAATCACCACGATCAAATATCGGCATATTCTCAGATTCTTGATTATCATTCTGAACCGTCTGATTATCTTGAGCAACTCCATCTTGTTGGACATCATCATGCTCACCAGCATTACTTGGACCTGTGCGGTTCACCCACTAGTTGCTATTTAAATTTTAGACATTTTTATTTTTCGTTAAGACTGTTGTTGTGGTTTAGATTTTTGAACCTTAATCCGGATGTGGGATTTTTAGTCCATAAGGTAGAGGACCAATTTACGATCACGTAGGATGAAACGTGAGGTTAACGGATAAACGGGTTGAAAGTTATGCGAGTTTTAGTGCGTACGAACGACGAAAACAACACAGCAGGAAAACCAACATTCGAGAGGCCGTCGCCGATGCCTCATGCAAAATCAGTTTTTGTTGACACGTTATCTTGTTGCCTACGGAGGTTTTTGGCTACGCGTAAATGCAAGGGTCGTCGCCGACGCCCTCCTCACTTTTACACACACATTGCAGCTACGATCACCATCTCAATCACAAGCACTCACAACACTCACAAATCACAATCATTGTAACACTTAGAGCTGATCCGTGCACTATCCTGAAGTTGTATCTTGCTGTTATTCAATCAATAAGAACAAACAAGGCAGCTGACTATTGTCAGCTCCCGAGGTTTTATGCCGGCGATCTAGAAAGATCAAGGGCTTTCCTCGTACATCTCGTGTCAATTTTTATTTACTTGCATTTCGTTTACAAATTGATATAGTTCTGTATCCCGGAACTATATCCTGAAACTGTTTACATTTTCAACAAAGTTAACACATTTTTACAAGTTTACATGGCGTTCCGAACGCGTTTTACGCGAACGACGCGTTAAAGTGGCGTAAGCTACCTAAACGGGTCGTAACGGGTCAAAAGCACTTAGGATAAGTTTCGTTTTAGTATGTAGGCTTTGTTAAACCATACTACATAAGTTCCTACACTTATTTGGTTTACGAACCCTCGTACTACCCGATCCTCCGATTAGGTCCGTTTATTAATAAAGATACCTATATTAGGTGTCGTTTGAATCCGTGATCTTCTAGCTTAGCTTGGTGGTTATCCTAGGACTTCTAAGCAATTTCAAGTGAGTACATAGACCCCTCTTTTACTGTTTTCCAAACATTTTGGGGTGAAACACATGTGCCTACTTGTTACTTTCATGTTTGTCATGCTTTCTGCGGTTTACACTGAGGATAACCGGGGGAACATCGTCCCAAGCCATTCTCAGAATCATACCCCTGAGATACCCTCCTCGGTCAGGATGTCAACTGTGAGGAGCTCAGGATATGCTTCAGGATATGGACAGAATCCTCAGACCGGTAACGTGTCAAATAATAATATTCTTGCTACTAACAACAATGGGTCTTTGCAGGATGCAGGTATGACGTCAACATTTACTAGGGAGCTTCAGAAATTGAAGGACATGATATCCAGTGTACCTGGAGTGGTCCAGCCTATTCCGGAAGTATCTCAAGACAGCCACAGGATATCCCGCTTTGCATATCCTATCTAACGTTTCGAGATAAAACGTTTTGTTGAATGAATGTTTAGAGGAATATATATTTATTTTAAACATCAAATAACTCGATGATTCTTCCGTAGAAGTGAAGATAACTCTTTATATTTATTTTATACGCCTAACGGCATATACGAATATTTTGACAAAAATCATACGAAACGCGATTTATAATACGAGTTTTTATATATTATTTTCGCGCAAATATTCTTTTATACACGTACGACTTCTCGGGACGACAAGCGATCTTAACGATATATTTATATATTTTGACCGCTTGAAACAGTTCAAGCGGAATCACCTTCCCAAGCGAAATCACAATCTTTACAACCTAAAACTTCATGTTTTCTCGATCTACGTGCCCTGATCTAACCTATCTAGTACAAGACTCGATACAAGACAAAGTCGACAGATGCATGCACTAACAGACTCCCCCTCAGATGTTGACGAGTCTTGCTGTGTCGAGTCTTTGTAACTTCAGTCTTTATCAGTATCTGGGCTTCATTCTTTCTATTTTCTCTTGCATGTATTCAGACTCCCCCTAACAATGTGCTGGCATTCCTTAAGTTCATCAGTATCATCTGCTTCAGGATCGTAATCTGGCTTTCTCAACTTTAAGAACGTTGCCTGGCTCAAACTTTGTCCATAGAATCGAATCCTGGCTCTTGCTCTATCCACAGAAACCTCAGGTATCGGAGCCGCAGCTGCAAGACCAAAATGGGTGGATACCTATCCGATTCCGTCCTAGATGTGTGTGTGTTTTTAGGATCTGTCCCAGATGTGTGTGTGTTTTTAGGATCCGTCCTATATATAAAGAAAGTAGAGCTCGAATTGCCATCATCGTTAAAACAAATTGTAAAAAAAGTAAATGAAAGCTATGAATCTATCAATTAAGAGGAACACATAACCATCCTGTTCAACTCAATCATATCTTTGAGTCATTGTTTCTCAATCTTGTAACACCCCGAAAACGGATTTGGTAATCAAACCCCGTTAATACTAAAAGACGGGTAAAATACCGTTAGCGGTAAAGATTAACCCGAAAATATTAGGATTTAAACGAATAATCCTAATATTAAATACAACGTGAATAAAAGCTTTTAAGGGAGTAAGTTTATAAGAAGTCCGAGTTAACGGGACTTAAGAAAATAAAACAGGTTATAACTCCCGGGACCCACTAAATAACTAGGAATATCAACCTAGTTAGTCTAGTGTTTTAAAATAATGAGGGAACTTGATGTAGTAACCTTTATAAACCTGGGTAAAGTTGAGGGACTAAAATGGTTAAAATAAGAAAATGGGTTTTTATTAATTAAAACTAAAAACACCAAAACACACACCTTTGTGTGTGTTCTGTTTAGTAAAGTTGGTCTTGGGGAAATTCCAAGCTATATGTCCAACTTCTTGGCATTTGAAACAGGTTCTTCTGTCAACTCTTGGAGCATACTTTCTCACATTCTTCTTCACTTCAGCAAGAAACTCTTGATTCGACTGCTTCCAGAACGGTTTCTTCTGTTCTTCTTCTGAACTTCCACCGGAAACAAATTTTGTTTTTGGTTTATAAGTTTTCTGATTTTTATAATTTTCTGACGAATTAAAGCCAAGACCTTCCTTTTTGAGATTACCGTTATGGTTTGATTTCTTTTGGAAATTATAACCACAACCGTAACCCATTTTCTTG
This sequence comes from Helianthus tuberosus, assembly GCA_030545235.1. Lineage (NCBI taxonomy): Eukaryota > Viridiplantae > Streptophyta > Magnoliopsida > Asterales > Asteraceae > Helianthus > Helianthus tuberosus. The sequence goes on from CM060429.1 coordinate 175,420,373, forward strand.
TTAATCTTTTGAGCACTGTCGCATAACACATGGGCCTACACGATAACCCCTAGTTTGCAATTAATGAATTTCTGGTCAAATAACGCTTCCATTAAGTATTTATACAGTCCATTTAATAGTTTAATAGTTAACCATACCAATTAACAGTTCATATATTGGGCCACTTATGTGAAGAACAGCATTTTTCTGCTGAAAATATGCGTTTTGTTTTCTGTCATAACTTGAGTTCTGTGTAGAGTTAGACCATGAAACTTGTACTGTAGATGACCACCGATGTATTTGTAATTCTCTCACTGGAATTTTGTAAATCGGACTCTGGGTTGCGAGAACCCGCGCTACCTGAACTCTTGGAGCCACCAACTCCAGTCTTTTTCTCACCTATATGCGACAAACCTTCAAGTGAGTCACTGATTATCACGTAATCTCTCAAGTTACTCTGACGAAGGTGAAGAGTACCTTTATCAGCAGCACCAGAAGCTGCGCGGCTACCCCCGCCTTTCTTGCTCGCCACTTCAGGCTCAAGATTGATCACCTTCTTCTTCCTGGAAGGTTTTTTCTTCTTCTCTTCGGGGTCGATACCCAAATCGCGCAGCACACCTGCAAAGATGGTAGACCAGGAACTTAACACCCCATTTGATGATCCCACGGATTCCTCGCTGGAAAGATAGACAATCTCTTTCCCAGCAGAAGAGACCTCGGTAACGTGTTTTAAGGGGTTTGGATGAAAAAAATTCAGTTTTCGGGACCCGGTGGCCCGGCTCGGTCGGCCCGTGACGCTTGTTTGGCGTGGATTGTCCGTAACCCCATGAAAGAACGTCGGATCGTCCCGAAACTTTACGTGGCTGTTGTAGGGCCCAAGTAGGGTCGTTTCAGGTCACGGGCCGATTTGATCGGGTGAAAACGTTGACTGGGCTCGGGTCGGGACCGAGCGCCCGTGTGGTTCAACCATAACCGTATCAAACGAGGTCGGAACGGCACCAAACTTCATGTGAGCCTTCGAGACAAGTTGACGGTGGTCTTGGGAAAGAATAATCTGGATTCGGGCCCATGGGCCTGCGGGCCCGGTACGTTCGTTTTCTCGGGATTCTTCGTAACACCACCAAACGACGTCGGATAGCCACGAAAGCTGACACGGTTGTTCACGGGCATTCTTATGGTGGTATCGGGTCACGGCTTCACGTCTCGGGTCAACGTGTTGACCGGGAAGCTAGCTCAGGGGCAGTCTCCAGGTCGTGTAACGGTGTGGTGCCTCGAGCAAGTGATAGTGCAACAGTCATAACGGCGTCGTCGTCTGTGTCAGTAGTAGAAAGTTGTAATCCGGCCATCTATAAGGCTGTAAATGTCACGGACTCAAAGGAGTTTGAAATCGAGTGTATTCTAGGCGTAGAGGATAGCCTGATAACAGGGGTCTCAGATATGAAATTTGTAATAACGTTCTCGTCTAACTTTCCATCACCATGGATGTCGTCAGGAGGACCATCAATAGTCATGTCAACGTCATCGATGATCATAATACAACTGTAAACAAACGAAGAGCCCTATAGAAGTAAGCAGATGAGAAAGCAAGTCAGACGAACGATTTGCACGTCAGTATCGCTGCGGGCCTCCACCAGAGTTTCCCCTGGCTTCGCCCCGCTCAGGCATAGTTCACCATCTTTCGGGTCCCGACAGGCATGCTCACACTCGAGCCCTTCTCAAAAGATCAAGGTCGGTCGGCGGTGCACCCCACGAGGGGGATCCCGCCAATCAGCTTCCTTGCGCCTTGCGGGTTTACTCACCCGTTGACTCGCACACATGTCAGACTCCTTGGTCCGTGTTTCAAGACGGGCCGAATGGGGTGCCCGCAGGCCGGTGCCAGGAGCACGCAGGTTTTTTTACCATGGTTTACAATAGCATAATTAACGAGGAGATAATGATAAATTGTGTCGGGTTTTAATTTATACATATTTTTTACTTGCTATTTCGACAAAAATTATTTTGATTTTTAGGCCTTAGAGATTCGTACTAAGGATGTTCAACAGTGTTTTGCTTAATGATACAGGATTCCTGATTATCCAATAGGTGTTGGTATCTTTAATAGTGTATATTTAATTATGTTAAATTTGAAGATGAAGATCAAATGTAATAGTGTTGTATCGGTTACAGTATAATTATTTTGGGTATTATATTTAAGGCTTCGTTTAAAGCATCCCTTAATAGTACTTCTTGGTTAAGCTCTAATGGATTACCTTTATTTTTACAAGGCTTATTGGGCCATTATTAGTACTGCGATAAATTAGTATAGAGATTCGCACTAAGGATGTTCAACAGCGTGCCACGTCAGCAAAAGCACTATGAGTTAGAAACTTATAGAACCTTCCATTCACTAAGGCTTGGGCCGACACGATAACCCTTAATGGAACAGTACTGCCAGCTGTCGCCAGCTGGCACATGGGCCAAATTGCAATTTCCAAAACTTTAAGCCTTAGTGAAAATCAACTAACGGCTAGTGCAACAGTAAAATACACACGCCCACGCGCCTACTAAGACTCCCTAAGCCTTAAACTACCAAAATAAGCCGTAAAGCAACAGTAACTGCTGACGTGGCACAATCTCAGCCACACATTCCGCTCTAGCGAGCCCCACGCGCGGGCCCCGGTGGCCACAGTAATATTATTAAGTGTGTGGCCGCCCGGAACACCCCCCCTCGTCTATATAAGAGCATCCCCAACTTGAAAGAAATTTCGTCCCGAAATTTAGCATGCGGTTACTGAGGAAGCTAGTTGTGTTGTGTAGTTTACTGGTTTTCCTGGGGTGTCACATCATCCCCCCATTGATTTGGAATTTCGTCCCGAAATTCTGTAGTAGCTTCAGCCTCAGTAGTAGTTGCATTGTTTTCGAACAACTGGGGATACTTGAGTTTCATTTGATCTTCTCGTTCCCAGGTGAACTCTGGGCCACGACGGGAGTTCCAACGAACTCGAACAAGAGGTATTCTGGTGTGCTTGAGGACCTTAACATCCCGGTCCGGGATTTCAACTGGTTCTTCGACGAATCACAACTGATTGTCGATCGTGAGCTCCTTCAAAGGAACTATGAGGGTCTCATCTGACAGACACTTCTTCAGATTTGACACGTGGAAAACGTTGTGAACTTCACCGAGTTCTGCTGGTAGATTCAGTTTGTAGGCCACCTTGCCTATTCTTTCTATGATTTCGAACGGTCCGACATACCGCGGATTGAGCTTGCCTCGTTTTCCAAAGCGAACTACACCTTTCCAAGGTGAGACTTTGAGTAGCACTCGGGTTCCAGGTTATGAGTACGACCGGGCGTGGGAGGCACTCGGTCCTCCGGATTTTCAAGGGCCGTCGGGGGCGCACCGGACACCGCGCGACGTGCGGTGCTCTTCCAGCCGCTGGACCCTACCTCCGACTGAGTCGTTTCCAGAGTGGGCAGGCTGTTAAACAGAAAAGATAACTCTTCCCGAGGCCCCCGCCGACGTCTCCGGAATCCCTAGCGTTGCCGTCAGCCGCCACGTCCCGGTTCAGGAATTTTAACCCGATTCCCTTTCGAAGCTCGCGTGAAACACGCTATCTGACGGGCTTCCCCACCCAAGAATGGAATCGTCGAGCAAAAACACTTGACAACCTCCTAGAAGCAGCTTTTCTTGTCACCAGACCTTTCTCCATCAATTAGGAATCTGATGTTGTCACTAAACACATTCCTTAAATTGTAGCCATTTGTTGAGTGTTTTTTTTGTGTCTAATCCGCATATATATCACCATTGCCCTTGATTTTCTTGATTGTATATCTCTTAAATGTCAACATATACACGTGTGATTTAGTTTACGAAGATTTTTCATTGCCGAGAACCTCGATCAGGGAGTAAAAAAGGCGTATGTTGCACGCCAGTGCTCTTCCGTATGTAGTGTTGGGATCGAAGCTCTTGTGTGTAGCTGTTCCATGTTTCTGGAACATCCCCCAATCGATGACATCACCGTCTTTCTGCATATATCTTCTGACGAAGAAACTGGATTTAGCAGACTGTATGTTTGGATGACAACACATGTGCCTACTTGTTACTTTCGTGCTTTCCATGTTTTTATATCATACTTGCTATGTTCATTAGTACACGTATAGTACATGATTTTATCCACATTTCATGCTATGTATGTCCATCTAGTCCATACTTAGTACATTGTTTTACATTACATTTCAAGCTATGTATGTCCATTTAGTGCATACTTAGTACATTGTTTTACATCACATTTCATGCTATGTATGTTCAATTAGTGCATACTTAGTACATTGTTTTACATCACATTTCATGTGACAACCCTCACAATTACAGGTACCGTACAATTAATTAAAGCTAATTACGTGAAGGCTCTGCTGAAGGTTTATTGTGCGACTCACCTTGTGCGACTGGGATTAAACTTGTTCATGTGGACTGGACTGGACCAATTGAGCTCGCGAATTGTCTAAATTGAATTTTTGAACAAGTTAACACATCTGGCCTTGCCGGGACCGAAGCATTTTTTTCGGCCCTTGTGAGTCCTTGTCGACGTGCGTTCATGCATGGACCATACCTTTGGTTTGTCATGGATGTCATGTTGACAAAATAACAAACCCCCGGCACGAGATGTGCCAAGGAAAACCAAAATTAAAGAACCCGTGTTGTTGCGCCCCGTTCGCGGTGTGCGCGCTGTTCGTGGCGTCTTTGTAAACTTAAAACGACTCTCGGCAACAGATATTTCGGCTCACGCATCGATGAATGAAATCACAGACCGGGATGTCAAGGTTCTCAAGCACACCAGAATACCTCTTGTTCGAGTTTGTTGGAACTCCCGTCGTGGCCCAGAGTTCACCTGGGAACGAGAAGACCAAATGAAACTCAAGTACCCCCATTTGTTCGGGAATAGTGCAACCACTACTGAGGCTGAAGCTACTGCAGAATTTCGGGATGAAATTCCAAACCAACGGGGAGATGATGTGACACCCCAGGATACAAAGAAATTGATTGAAAGATATTGTCACCTAGTTCGTTCAATGTCGTTGTTGAGTATAAATAAAGAACGAGAGGAATGGGTCGACAAATTAGCTGATGCTTTACCTCAGAAAGAGTGGGGTACATACTTGATGATATTAAAGAACACTGGAGAAAATGATGGGTTGACAATTTCTCAGTTCATCGAAAAGATTGAAGGTCAAGATATGGAGCAACAAAAGATTGCAAGAATGAACAATCCGAGTGCACAACAAGATGTTAAGATGTACTTCAAAGGAAGTGATGGCCGTGCAGCGGGTGTGTTTTAAGTATTTGATTAGCGAAGCTTGATTAATGGTAATTGTCACGGCCCTTGGCCCCGGTTTGACCCGGTCCAGAGCCGCGAGGCAGGAAATCCGATGGTATCTAATTAAGTGACAGCGGAAGTCTTTTTAAACAGGATCGATTAATATTAAAACTGCTCGTTTATATATATAATATAGGGATAATTCCCATAATTTACAATAAAGTGATTTCACTGGGAAATCTTTATTTCTCAAAACATGTTTCTTTATTTATTTACATTGAGCCACTTTTCTAAGCTTGTAGTGCTCCACAGCACTATTCCTGTGCTCACAACAGATCACCTGAAACATGTTTGAAAAAGGTTTTGTCAGCAGGGAAATACTGAGTGAATCATTCTATTTACTAAAACGACACATTTGTTATAATTCACAGTATTAAGAGATTACAATGTTTCTGATATCAAACCAACTACCCACAATATTTGTCACTCGACTCTTTTCGGTGACTGTGGTCATATCACCATTGGCTGCCCCAATGAATGACGAATATCACTAATTAGGTTCGCCCACCTAAAGTGATAACAACAGTAGTAATGTGCACAATACCCCACATACCGGCTGTAACTTGGTGATTACATAAACTTAATCACTGTAATTATAACCTTTGAAAATAAACATGATTTTGAAAATAATTTGATAAAAAGAGAATGACTCACATTGTAGATTTAACGAGCAGAGTATAAGCCTACTGATTAGCCTTGATTAACCTAATTTAAATAACAATGCACACACAAACAGGTTAGTAACTAATACAGCAGTTACGACAATTCACGAGATTAAACCCTCACAACAATTTACAAGTGCAATACTTAACAATTCAGCGGATTCACAACGAATGACAGAGTATAGTCCGATTTCGAACAACACTCAAACATTCAAGTCGAAATCACGATGAATTAACAAAGTATAAACTCAATTTGAGCGGCACTTAAACAATCGTTGGATAGTTATAATCGATCGGACGTTGAATCGTAATAGCGATCGAGTTATTACCCTGATTGTGGCAGCACTTCGTGATCAGTGTGTGTTTTTGTAGTGATTATACTATAACTCAGCGTACGTAAAGAATTTTAACGTCGAATTATGCAAACAGTTCAAGACCCAAGCCCTACTATTTATACTTGAAAATCGATTCCCCCGCGTGTCGCGGATGGTGGCGCCGGTTCTGTCGCGTGTCGCGGGGCATGTCAAAGTAGGGTAGGGTAGGTTAGTCACTGGTATAGGCCTGGTGAGTCAACGTTTCGTGAATTCTCATTTTAGACAACGCATTTTAGAGATAATCGTCAATTAGGGTTTACCCCCCTTGAGTTTTAGGGGCCCTAATCCTGATTCCAATTGTTCTGAAAATTTTAGGGATTACGCAGAATCACTTGGGTTTCTTAATTAGGGTTTCCTATTGGTCAAATTAAAATAATAAATAGTACTTTTTGATGAGAGTTGTTACATTCTCCCTACCTTAATAAAAATCTCGTCCTCGAGATTTACTGGAATAAGTGAGGATACTTTCGCTTCATTTCTGATTCCAGCTCCCAAGTGTATTCAGCTCCTCTCTTTGAATTCCATCTGACTTTGACTAAAACTAGTCGTTTGTGTTTGAGAAACTTGATCTTTCGATCCTCAATTTGAAGAGGTTTCTCAACAAATTTCAACTTTTTGTTTACCTCTATATCTCGAAGAGGTACTACCAGTGATTCATCTGATAAGCATTTCTTGAGATTGGATACATGAAATACATCATGTACTCCAGCTAATTCTTCTGGTAATTGCAACCAATAAGCAACGGGTCCTATACGTTGGATCACTGAAAATGGTCCTACGTACCTGGGACTTAGCTTTCCTTTCTTACCGAATCGAACAATTCCTTTCCAAGGAGAAACTTTCAATAGTACTTTATCTCCGACTTGAAATTCTAACGGCTTGCGGCGATTATCCGCATAGCTCTTCTGACGATCTCGAGCTGTTTTCAGTCTTTCCTTGATTTGAGTAATCTTATCAGTCGTTTCTTGTACTATTTCAGGACCTGACAATTGACTTTCTCCTTTTTCTGCCCAACAAACTGGAGTTCTGCATTTTCTTCCATACAGTGCCTCGAATGGAGCAGTTTCAATGCTTGAATGATAACTATTATTATAGGAGAATTCAATTAATGGTAAATGATCATCCCAGTTTCCACCAAAATCTATTACACATGCTCGGAGCATGTCTTCTAGAGTTTGGATCGTCCTTTCACTTTGTTCGTCTGTTTGAGGATGATATGCAGTACTCAGATTTAGTCGAGTTCCCATAGCTTGCTGGAAACTTTTCCAAAAATGAGAAGTGAAACGACTATCCCTATCTGATACAATGGAGAGTGGGACTCCATGTAAAGATACCACTTCGTCTACGTACAACTTGGCTAGCCTTTCCATGCTAAAGGTTTCCTTTATAGGTAGAAAATGAGCTGATTTGGTTAATCGATCCACAATTACCCAAATCGCATCATTACCTTTTCTTGTTTTAGGCAACTTAGTAACAAAATCCATTGTTATAAGTTCCCATTTCCATACAGGCATTTCCAATTGTTGTAGTAGTCCTGAAGGTTTCTGATGTTCAGCCTTAACTTGTGAACAAGTAAGACATTTAGATACGTATTCAGCTATATCCTTTTTCATTCCTATCCACCAGAAATTATTTCTTAAATCTTGGTACATTTTATTGTTTCCTGTATGTACGGTATACCGAGATTTATGAGCTTCTTCTAAAATCTGATTTCTTAATTCTCCCTGCTTAGGTACCCAAATTCGTTTCTTGTGGAATCTCCAAATTCCATCATTTCCTTGCTCTAGTTCCTTTATATAACCTTTCATTCCTTCAGCATTGTCCTTGATTGCTGTTTCCTGAACTTTATTTAATTGTTCCATTAAATCTACTTGTAGATTTAATCTAAGAGCACGAATTCGCTTTTGTTTTTCCTGATACTTACGACTTAAGGCATCTGCAACTACGTTTGCCTTTCCTTCATGATATTGAATATTACAGTCGTAATCGCTTAGAACTTCCATCCATCTTCTTTGCCTCATATTTAACTCTTTCTGCCCAAATATATACCTTAAACTTTTATGATCTGTATAAACAGTAAACTTACTTCCATACAGATAATGTCTCCATATTTTAAGGGCAAAAATTATGGCTCCTAATTCTAAGTCATGAGTCGTATAATTTTCCTCGTGCTTTTTCAACTGCCGGGAGGCATACGCAATTACCTTCTTGCGTTGCATCAACACACATCCGAATCCTAATTTTGAAGCATCACAATATTCTTCAAAATCTTCTGTTCCTTCGGGCAATGCTAAAATTGGAGCATTCGTCAATCGATGCTTTAAAATCTTAAAAGCTTCTTCTTGCCTATGTCCCCATTCAAACTTAGTGGCTTTACAAGTTAACTTAGTCAAAGGTACAGCTATTTTAGAGAAATCCTTAATAAATCGTCTATAGTATCCGGCTAAGCCTAGAAAACTTCTAATTTCCATAGCTGTTTGTGGGACCTTCCATTTGGTGATTGCTTCTATTTTAGCAGGATCTACGTGAATACCTTCGTGATTCACCATATGACCTAAAAATTGTACTTCTTGCAGCCAGAATTCACACTTCGAGAATTTGGCATAAAGTTTTTCCTTTCTTAACAAAGTTAAGAGTGCATGAAGGTGTTCACAATGCTCTGTCTGACTTTTGGAATAAATAAGTATATCGTCTATGAAAACAATTACAAATTTATCCAAATATGGTTTACAGATCCTATTCATCATGTCCATGAATGCAGTAGGTGCATTCGTTAACCCAAAGGGCATGACTGTAAACTCATAATGACCATACCTAGTTCTGAAAGCAGTTTTAGGTATGTCTTCTTCTTGTACCTTCAATTGATGATATCCGGAGCGTAAATCTATTTTAGAAAAATATCTAGCCCCCTGAAGTTGATCAAACAGATCATCAATCCTAGGTAATGGGTATCGATTCTTAATTGTAACCTTATTCAATTCTCTATAATCGATACACATTCTCATTGAACCATCCTTTTTCTTTACAAACAACACTGGAGCTCCCCAAGGGGATGAGCTAGGTTGTATGAATCCTTTACTTAGTAATTCATCTAATTGCGTTTTTAGTTCTAACATTTCAGTGGGTGCTAACCGATAAGGTGCCTTGGCTATCGGTGTAGTTCCTGGAATTAGATGAATCCTAAACTCTACCTCCCTATCTGGTGGTAATCCCAGTAACTCTTCTGGGAATACATCTGGGTATTCTTAGACTACAGGAATCTCCTTAAGTTCTTTTCCCTTAGTACTAATGATTACCGAAATCATATACACTATGCCATGTTTTCGTTCATAATTAGCAACTTTCATTACTGATATGAACTTCATGGGTTTATGTGGTTTATCTCCTGTAATCCTAATCATTTCTCCAGTGGGTGATTGAATTTCTATGGAATTCTGATCACAAAGGATTCTAGCATGGTTGGCTACTAACCAATCCATTCCTAATACAACATCAAATTCAGCTAACTTCATAGGTAACAGGTTTGCAGAAAACTTATGGCCTAACAGTTCTATCTTTCCTTCTTGCAAAATCTTATTTATGTTAACAGAATTCCCATCTGCCGTTTCGACTGTAAAAATTTGCCTAAGGGTGGTTAAGGGTAAGTTAAGGGCTTGGCAAAATGAAGTATTGATAAAACTTTGGTTTGCACCAGAGTCAAATAATACTTTTGCATAAACGTCGTGGACTAAGAACGTACCAGCTATGACGTCGGGAATTAGTTCGGCTTCCTGAGTGGTTAGCTGGAATGCTCTGGCATTCTTCTTTGTTGTTCCATCAGCTGGTTTGCCTTTATTGTCTGCGGTTTTAATCAATTTAGGACATTCTGTTTTGTAATGTCCTGTTTCTCCACAGTTATGGCAGACTATGGTTTTCTTTTTGCAGTTTTCTTCACGATGTCCTGCCATTTTGCAGAAGTTGCAAATTACATTACATTTTCCAAAATGATTCTTTTTGCAATTTCTGCAAAAAGGCGGTTGTGCAGATTGTCTCCTTCCTCTTTTCTTGAACCTATTATTATCATTACCCACACGAAATCCTTGGATAATCTTTTGAGCCAATTCCTTCTTTCGATCTTCTTCTCTTGTGCGCACTAGTTCATCAGTTAGGGTATTAGCTAGTTCCACAGCATCGTCAATAGTGCGAGGTCTCGCAGCTTTAACGATGTTACGAATTTCACTAATTAATCCCCAAATGTAACGGGAAATGAGTACCGGTTCTGGCGAAGCCAGTGTTGGTACCACTCTAGCATATTCAAAGAATGTCGAAGTATAACCGCGACACTCTACGCCTACCATACGATGGTTTAAAAACTTATTTGCCATTTGTTCCTTTTCATATTCAGGACAATATTTTCTTTCTACAAGAATTTTAAATTCTTCCCAGTTTATAGCATAAGCTATCCTTCTTCCTTTTTCTTGTAATACGGTGTTCCACCATTCTAGTGCCCCTTCTTTGAACAAATTTGACGCATACATAACCTGATCTTCTTCGGAACACTTACTTATTGCAATTACTGCTTCGGTTTTCTCTAACCAACGCAGTACTGCAGTTGCTCCTTCGTTGCCTGCAAATTCAGCAGGTTTGCAAGCAAGAAATTCTTTGAAAGTGCAACCAGGTGTTGCAGCTTTCATTTTCTTAGGAGGTGGAGCCTGTCGTGGATTATTATCGTCATGATTGCCTCCATTTACACTATGACTAAAATTGTCTTCCTGCGTACGTTTACTAGGAATGATTTGTTGTGGTTCAACAGGTTTCTGAGCAGCAGCCATGATTGCTGGAATAGCATTAGCTATCCCTTGAGTGATAATGTTCTCAATATCTTGTCTAGTCATATACTGGTTTTCCTGATTTTGTTCAGATTGATTTCCTTCATTAACTGGTTCATTACTAGCGTTTTCCATCTGATAATTATTATAAATATAACTATTAGTATCAAATGATTGTAAATAAAATAATTACACAGAAGCACATAAAATCTTACAACACGGATATATATATCCAAAATCGTCGATATTTCGACTTCTATTTTGCTTTATATATTATATAGGCATCCATACACACTGTTTATCTTACAATGTTTTATTTCCCATTTTACAGAGTTATATTTTACTATTATTATTATTATACATACATTATTCCCAACCCCACTATTCTTTGGTCAACTGGCAGTTTAGTAGCGACGCTCCCTTTCGTTGTATTTCCAGGAAATTTGTTCCCCCATTTCCTGGATTCTATTCCCTGTACCTATCAGCTCTTCACCGAACTGACGGAGTTCGGCTAAGTTTTCGTTGCTCATTGGAGGATTGGGGATAGGTTCTGGATCCCACTGTGGAAGGAATGAATAAGGACTGTTGATGATATTTTCGAATTGCCAGTCATTTGTCCACCATTCTTCCATTTGACCTAAAGGTCGAGTGTGGATTAGTGGGTCTGGAATAGCTGGTTCCAGATTTACAGGAAGTTGGGTTTCTATGTAAGGATATAGATTATTATGGATAGGGCTAATGACATCACAATTTGCTAGTAGACGGTCGATTTCGTCTTGAAATGTGATTTCTTCAGTTTGTCTAGAACTCTCTCCAATTTCTATTCCTTTTTGTTTAGAATCTTTTCGGATTTCTATCTCTGCTGGATTAGAATTTTCTCCGATTTCGATTCCTTTTCCTTTGTCTATAGGGTTTTCTATTTTGGGGAGTTTCCTAGTAACTGGCTTTCTCCGGCGCACTTTCCTCCATCCTACATATCTTCTTTTCTTTTTAAGTTTTGCTTCTTCCAGCGGTGGAGCTTGGAATTCCAGAGGTTCCTCTATGTCAGCAATATAACCAGTAAAGTCGTGGGAGACTTCAATTGGTACTGGGTAGAGGTTCCTCTATGTCAGCAATATAACCAATCAGATTTTTTTATTTTTTAACCTACTCAAACACCCTAGGTGATTGACTATATACAAGCTTAAAACACTTAATGTAACAGCCTGGACTGGCCATGGTCTCCCAAACAATACAAAGATACAGAAATTATACAAAGATACAAAGATACAGAAATTATAAAAAGGGCAGTTACATATGAGAATCATGACTCCCTGATTTCTCCACAATCAGTATGAACCAAAGTTTCTTTGTTACCGTTTTCCCTAAATCCCTGTATCAAATAAATCGATCCTCACTTTTGAGACTTCACTAAGCGTTACGCATAACGGCTAGTTTTTGAAATGTGTGGCTGAGATTGTGCCACGTCATCAGTTACTGTTACCTTAAGCCTTAATTTTTCATTAAGGCTTAGTGATTTCCGACTAAGAGTTATCGTGTCGGCCCAAGTCTTATGCGACAGTGCTCTATGAGTTATCGTGTCGGCCCAAGTGTTATGCGACAGTGGTTTGGCGTGTTCTCCACGCTGGACTACTGTTCCATTAAGGGTTATCGTGTCGGCCCAAGCTTTAGTGATTTTCAATAAGCGTTATCGATTTGAAATTTGAATTCTTGGTTTCTGTGCCACTAGCCGTTATTGCTTTTCACTAAGCCTTAAGCGACAGTGAAAAGACGCTCCTCTAAGTGTTAACGTAACAGTTTTTTCCGGCGAGGTTTTGAATTTTCCGGCGAGTATGTTTGGAAGAGTCTTGATGAACAGTGGACATGGGAGATGTTTTGATTGGTGAAATTATGGCTGGTGACACATCCAAAAATGTGGTGACATCGAGTAAATCTATGGGTTTGGTAGCGGTAGAGGAGGTATCAAGGGGAAAATAATTTTCATCAAAACGTGCATTTCTAGTAATATATACACGAGATGTGGTTACATAAGTAGTTATCACTCAATCAGGTACATAGGTCTGCTTATTTATAGCTAATCACTGCCTACTTACGGACTAATTCACTTCTTATGAGTTCTCATTTATTTATATTTGGTTGGTTTTGCAGCTATACAATCAAGAAAATCAAGGGCAATGGTGATATATATGCAGATTAGACACCAAAAAAAACACTCAACAAATGGCTACAATTTAAGGAAACTTCAGCAGAGCTTCGCTACTGGAATCACAAAGTTACAGATGATAGACCCAAGACCCCTATTTATAGGAATGCCAGACCCCACGAACTTTCATGCTTTCTGGCATTTCATGCTTTCTGGCATACAACGTGTCCTGGTCTATCTATTCTATTACATGACTCGATACAAGACGAAGTCAACAGACATATGCACCAACATATCCTGAAGCATATACTGCAAACACCATGTTAATCTCTGATTAACATAGATAACACGTAATTACCACGTAATTACGAAGAGATAAAGAAGCTTAACCACATACTAAAGCATTAATACCGTTAATCCAGCTTCGCTAATAAAAACCTTAGAACACACCCGCTGCGCGGCCATATTTAATAAAGATATTACATCTTCAGGCTCTCCCTTTCATCAAGCTTCCGTGCTTTAGGGATCGACACCTAGCTTTTCGATTACAAGCTCCCCCTTGCTTCGAGCTCGTCTTCAGACTCCCCCTTTGACTATGCTTTCAGGATCATAGTCTGGTACAATATCTGCAACACTCATACATTTATAAGTAACAACATTTTAAATTTCCAGAAATTGTAATCTGGCAATTCAATTTCTTCTAAATCACTCCCCCTATCAACAATCTTTACAGATATGGCAGTATTAAGAATCCAAACTCCAACTCCCTCACTGTTAATCATCCAAGTCCAAACTAATGACCTTGGAGATATCGAAGGTGGGTTAGGCATTCGGAGTATTGCTGATGTTAACAAAGCTCTGATCACCAACCATATATGGAGTATTATTACCAAACGGAAATCGTTATGGGTCGATTGGATTCACTCATATAAGCTGAAAGGAAAGTCTTTTTGGGATATCCCGAGTCGTGGCAGCATGAGCTGGGGATGGAGGAAAATTCTCTCTATTCGTGATCTGGTGCGTCCTCATATTTGGTTTTCTATTCGGAGTACTAACCCGCCACGTCAGCACACCCAAAAAGTATAAATGCCCCGCCAAGACCTCCACTCAGGGGTAATCACTACTTTCTCTCTCCTCTCTCTCTCCCTGACCTTTTCTCTCCTCACAAATACTTATTCTCACGCCCGAGCTTGGTCACAGAGAGGCCCCCCTCCCTGTGACGAGGCTAACGGTGTGCTTTTCTGTTGTGATCTTGTAGGTTTCTCGCTAGGTCATCTGAGGCTCTACTCTAACCAGGTCGGACCAACTGGTTTTGAGTCTTCAGTGGCGCCATCCCCTCGAATTCACACAATTCGCTTTGCTAGTTCTGATCACTTGCAATCATGGAATCCACAACAACTGTTTCCACAAACACTTTCCCCTCCTATAGCGACATATGGGAAGGAAGTATTGCATCCACAACTGTACCTATAGCAGTTGCCGCTACAGCGATCCAAGCAGGATCAACGACAGTACCTCCACCTACAAGTTCTGTGCTAGTAAGCTCTGTCACCACATTATCAGTTATATATATATATATAGGGCCAGGATCATTTCAGAACCATAAATATTTCCAGAACTCGCAGAACTCCTAATAAACAATCTTCTTATTTATATATTTTTATGTTTAGGATAATTTTATCATTTATTATGTTTATTTTTACGATTACATACATGTTAAGAGTAATTTTATCATTTTTTATATGTAATTTTATAATTACACATATGCAGGTAGATCATACACTACTATTGATAAAACCCATATACAATCAAATTTTTGCTTAT
>CM060429.1:175440516-175453016 GCA_030545235.1 Helianthus tuberosus
CAAGCAAAGAGCCAACCACCCGTAACAAACTAAACACCACTCATGCACCTTTACGGTGGATGTTTCCGAAAACCACCCGGCAAGTGGCACCCACCGTATGCCAAGAGGCACGGAAGGCAACCAAATGCACAAAGCGATTCCCAAAACACACCGGGCGATGCGAAAGCTGACAACTATAAAGGCTACAAAAAACCATTTGTTTTTAGTTTAATGTTTATGTTTAAATCCAAGAACAAGAGAAGCTTTCACTATCATCTTCATCACCATGAATCATGAATTTGTTTGTAGAATAAAATGTTATACCTTCAAGATTCAAGTAAGTTTTTGAATGAAAATGAGGATGTAAAGCTTGGTTCTTGTGGGAGAACATTGCAATGGATCTCATCACTAAGTTACCGCGTACATCTAAAGGTCACGATGCTTACCTGGTCGGGGGTTAAGGGAACGGTTTGGTAAGAGTCTTGCCGTTGTTCAGCGTTTAGAGATCCTGCAAGGGACCTGGGTCAAATTTAGTAGGACCTCCTTCAATACTTAACGGTATTGGATGGCGGGGGTCCAAACTCTTTGATCCCCTCATAAGTTAACTACTATTAATACTATAACCCGGCTACCCAAAGTGTTCGTTCAAGCGAAACCTATTTTTTGGTCCAATTTTGTCATTTTTACTTCGAATTTTGCAGTGAAACTTTCTAGGGTTTGTCAATATGTAGTTTTACACAATCTGTGAAAATTTGATCCAATTTTGACCGTTAAAACTTGTTCAGATTGAAAAAGAAGGTGTAGAAGTCAGAAAATAGATGATATCAAGCTAAACTCTTCTTCTCCTATAACAATAGTTATCATACAAGCATCAAAGCTGCCCCATTCGAAGCACTATATGGACGAAAGTGCAGAACTCCAGTTTGTTGGGCAGAAATAGGAGAAAGTCAATTATCAGGTCCTGAAATAGTACAAGAAACCACTGATAAGATCACTCAAATCAAAGATAGGTTAAAAACGGCTCGAGATCGCCAGAAGAGTTATGCCAATAATCGACGCAAACCACTAGAATTTCAAATCGGAGATAAAGTAACCTCTATTAGTCACTTCGGCTTGTCCGTTTGTTTGAGGGTGATATGCTGTTGAGACCCGGTGATAGACCCCATATCTTGTTAAGATTTTTTCAAGTTGATGATTACAAAAAATGGGTACCTCTATCACTTATTAATGCTTTAGGTGTGCCAAAACGAGAGAATAGTTTTTCAGAAATCTTACCACGACTCTTCCATCATTTGTTGGAAGTGCCTCGGCTTCGGCCCATTTAGACAAGTAATCTACTACCACAAGTATATATTTGTTTCCTTTTGACGGTCTCGTGAACCAAATGAGCGTGGGAACTCATATGGGTCAGACTAGTAGTGAGGCTCATAATGATCAGCAAGACTCGGATGATGAGGAGGTCACATATTACAATATTATAGATTTTATAATATAATCGGTAAAGAAATTGCTTTGAAAATACGTCAATATTTTATTTTCCGAAGTAAACCTTTTATAGATTTTGCATATTGTGCCCAGTGCCCCCGGACATTAAGCCCACTGTTGATCCCCCACCCTCCGTCTCCGGCTCCTTAGGGTTTTCACGGTCATAATTATCTTTTCTCTCTCTCATAATTAACTTTTCTTTTTCTTTTCTTTTTGCATGTTAATATTTTAATGAATAACAGATATAATTTTAAGAGGAATTTACCAAAATAGCCAAGAATAAGTTTGACTTACCAAAATGGCCACTTCATGCGTCAGTGGAGCAGGGCATCACGGATTCAAATGCACGGGATGCCTCTTTCAAGACCCCTGATGCGTCTTTAAATATGGAAGTGACACGTGTCTCAATGATTAGGTAGACTCCTCCAATGTCTCAGCAGACTCCTCCAATGCCTCAGGCAGACTCCTCCAATGCCTCAGGCAGACTCCTCCAATACTTTAAGAAAATACTTTAAAATATTAAAAAAAATACTAAAAAGCTCAACCCCTGCGTTACTTGTTTCTGCAAAAAAAGTACAATAAAACATAAATGAAAGAAATAATTGGTTCGGTCCAAAGGTCATATTCACACTAAAAATTATTATTCCCTATATCCTATGAAATAACAATGTTACATTTGGCACACAGTATAGGGATATTGTACAAATATGTAATAGTGATATATACATGTTCGCCTATCACCGAATTCTCAAAGTTTGTTGGAAAAGCTTAATGCTCAGAAAGAAAAAGTTGCTGATGATGTAGAGGGTGACGATGTGAACAAGAGTACTACTAGCTCTTCGAGTTCTTCTGATGATGAAATTGATGAAGCAAAACGTCTAAAAAGAATTCAAGAAGAGGTTGCTAAAGAGAAGCTATTAAGAAAGAGAAAAACACAGGAGAAGGAAGATGATGATGTTTATATTCCATCTCCTGAACGTGTATCTGATTCTCAAACACCTCCTACAGGTGGTAAAAAGAAGGTTGGTGCTAGCAGGAGGATTGTATCTCCAAAGATAAAGAAAGTAACTCAGAAGATCAAGAAACCTTTGAAGATCAAGTTAAAGAAACCTTCCCAAGAACCAAGCAAACCACCATCACCACCACCTGCTGTTGCTGTCGTCGCTGATTCGCAGGATAGGGGATCCTACAATCCTTGGCCGCATGGCCATGTTTGTTACACCTCTGACAGTTGCCCTTTGTGCATGGTCCGCTGTGGTGAAAACCACATCGATTGCATTTGGGGTGATTCCCCCTGTATCCATTCTGACCTGGATTCTGACTTCCTGAGGATTGTTGACCAGGGCTCTTGTAGTAATCAGTTCTTCGCTGCTGGGACTGAGACTGGACAGAAGTCGAACCTTTACTTGAATTTCCATCCCACTTGCGCTTGTTGTCGCTAGGAGCATCAGAAGTGGTAGTAGCACTAATACGCTTAGGCAGCTTGTTCTGATCAACTGCCTGATTAGTGAGGCGATGGGATAGTCGAATGACTTGCTGGATGGTACCAAGGTTAGCCGCAGTCACATGGCTCTGAATCTCTGGCACTAGACCCTTGAGGTACAGCTCGATACGTTTGATAGGAGGATCCACCATAGTAGGGCACAATACAGCCAATTCGTTTGATCTTTTCGTATACGCTTCGATTTCAGACCCTGTCATCTTTAGATTGTAAAACTCCACCTCTAACTTATGAATGTCATCGCGATGATAGTAATCCTCCTTGATCAGATCTTTGAAGTCATGGGTTTCGCTTGAGGATGACAAACTACTAGGTTTTGTTTGAACATGCACAACATCAGTTTCAAGCGAACCCTGATCAATAGGTTTCGCTTGAACTTGCCTTGAAACCCCTTTAAGCGAAACACCCTAAATAACCATGTAAAACCCTAATTTCTAATCTATTGTATGCTCATTCATTCTATCTAGACAAAAGACTTGTTTAAGACGTAGTCAGCAGACATTCAGTGCACCAACAGAGTGCTTCCTATATCGGCACACATATTAATGTCTTAGTTACACGCGCCTGTTGTTGTGACATACACAGCGTAATAGTTAGTTACAAAGCATACAAAACTCGCAGTAGGAACGGCTTCATGGTGGTCGAGCAGGTATGAAAGTTAGAGTTGCGCTGATGTGGAAGAGAGAGGGGTTGTGATGAGTTTGACAAGTGTGTCTAAGACACCCTCCACCCTTATGAACCGTTATGTCACCTTATCAAGCCAGCTATAAACCGCCTTCCCATGCCGTCTTATGTTTTGATGGTCCAACGGATTCATTCATGGTCGCTATGTTAAACTTCCTGTCTTCACGGCCGTTTTAAATCCCCTGATATCATCCGACTCCTAGGTGGTCACGTTTAGCACCCAATTTCTTTTTTTCCTTTTGTTGCTGTTCACGTGATCCCAAACAAAACAAACAATTTTACAGTGCTTCTTGATTTTCACCTTTGGGCTAGCAACCCTAAACCCAAGAATAAGTCCAATGTGCCTTTATTTTATCTGTGATTTTGCCCAGCTCCAGAACAAACAAAACAATTTCTTCCTAGTGACAACGATGATAATTCCAATGAAGAGACCACATTCATTCGAACGGATAAATAAAGGAGTAAAATACAAGTTTTGTCCGGTTACAGTTGTAATGACACTGAAATGTGTCGACTAAATGGTTCAATGGGTTGGCAATGGGGTTGGGAACATAGTTGGGATGTTTTCCAGATCGCATAAACATTAACAAGTGGGAATGGGTCGAAAACCGGTGAACATACGCGGTTTCCGGTTTCAGATTTGAAATAATAATATTTAATTTGAAAGTGTGTATATATATATAATATAACTTCATATATTTATTGAATGAGGGCTTAGCCCGACCGGTCACGTGTGTGTTTGTTGTGCGGGTGGTCGTGGGTTCGATTCTCTTGTGGCCGGTTCAACCCCCCCCCCCCCCTTTTTAATCCGCTTTTTAAATAATTACACATTAGGCCCTGAGGTTCGAGAATAAACACTGAACAATGTGTGAATCTAACTGAACAATGTGCGGATCTAACTGAACCCATCTATTCCAGAACTTCCATTGTTCCTCAACCCCAGCTCCGTCTTGTTTAGTAATCTGTTTCCTAATTTCTGCAACCGAGAATTCGCCCTTGTCAGCCGACTTCCACTTCCAACGGTCCTCTCCAGTTCTGAATTTGGTGTTGTTTAATTGTTGAAGCATATTACTCCATTGATCCCATTCCTCTTCGGAGCTTGGTGGCCTTGCCCATCCTATTTTCCACTGATTTTCATTTACAAGTTTGATAACACAATCTGCAACTTTCATTTGTCTATTCGTGGCTATCTTGAAAAGTGCTGGATATCTCTCTTTAAATGTCTTGCCGCCTCACCAGTTATCTAACCAGAACTTCACTGTATTCCCTGTTCCCACTTCTGCTACAATCTCTTCTGTTGTCGAGATTCCAATAGCTCCAAGTTCTGTACCTGCAGTGACAATGTCTTTCCAAATACCTGCATATTTATTGTTAATAGGCATAATTTTATAACATCTATTAGTGTCATGTATTGCCTTTATCACTTTTGTCCATAGTTCCTCTGGTTTCGTTTTATATTTCCACCACCACTTTGCCATAAGTGCGAGATTTGCGCTTCTCAAGTCGCCCAGTTCAAATCCACCTTGTTGTCTCGGTTTTGTCATCTTTCCCCAGGCTATCCAACGTATTTTGTATTTCCCAGCTTTTCTTCCCCATATAAAGTCTCTTCTAATCGCGTCCAAAGCTTTTATAACCTTTTTTGGGGCTAAATACACGAGTAGTCGCACTTGGCCACAGCGCCCGGTATCACGGTGGTTGACATGTTGTTACTTGCCGTTAAGAAAATACATTTTTAAGTAGGGTGCTACTTTCTACACCCCCCTAATTACTTTTTACACCCCCCTCCTCTCACATACTTACAGGTGGGGCCTGCGTGGGACCGGCAGTTTTCCTCTCACAAGGGGGGGTATAATCAGGAGGGGGTGTATAGAATAAGCCTTTTAAGTATTTATATATAAATTTTAAATTTTAATCTGTGACCGTTCAAAAAAATACATCTTTAAATATTTATATATAAATTTTAAATTTTAATCTGTAACATTATCTTTAGCGATGGGGAGTGTGATGCACGCACTGTTCACGAGAGTAGTGGTGGGAGTAATGTCAAACAAGGTTCAATTATGCTCTTCTGAGTGTTTTTTTTTTTACTTTTCAGGCTGTTTCTAGATCAAATTCAAGACAGTTTAAATCAGTTCTGAAGAGTGTTTTTGTTTTTTTGTTTTTTTTGGATTATCTTTGTCCAGAATGTGTTTATTAACACTATTTATTTTCATTTGACTACTTTAAAACTACAGCTTTTATTTGATTCATGCACCTTATTTGACGGAATTTAAAACAAAATGATATATTTATTATAAATCCATGTAAAAATAGAAATTAAAAAGCTTTATAACTTGTTACTCAATGCTTATGCAGTCTCAAATGGCTTTACTTTTACCTGTTGTGAATCTAAATTCTAATAAAGTGTTGAAAGAATAGTTTGCTAAGGTGTAGAGGGTGGGTTAGGCAAGGGGATTCGGCAACCCCTTGTCCGCACGGCAAATAATTGTGTATAGTACCCCTAATTCAACCTTGTCCCTATGTCACGAGACAGAACCCCAATGAACTTAGTCAGGCAGAGCCCTGACATGTGTTATGAGGCTCGGATCAATCGGAAAGGGTAGCGGTGATCGAGAGTTAAAACACTTAAAACGGGGCAGGGCTTTATTATTACAAGTAAAATAAATAAATAAAATAAATAAAATAAGAATAACATTTCGAAAGATATATGAACCGAAAGATGGATAGGAAATTTTAGATATGGCCTACTATTTATATTGAAGTGTAAATTAGGATTTTGAAGTAAGCTGAGGACACGAAATTGCCTACGTGCATTTCTCTTATCAATTCATAAATTTTTAGATTATTTTAATGTACACGTAAGTGTACACATCTGCTGAACGCCCTGGGAAGCTTGAGCCCAAGTGCGAAGGGTCGTATGTGATCAACGAGGTCCTTGGGAAAGGAGCTTATACACTGCACAGGTTAGATGGAACCGATCTTCCGCGGACATGGAATGCGCAGCAACTGCGCAGATGCTATATATAATCTTAACATCCTTTATACTTGACAGGCTTCATGCGACTTGTCAAAGTATAGTGCAAGGATTGTTACTTACATGCGCAACAACATTAATTATCTTATTTATTCTCTAAGTGTAATCTTAACAGCTTTGTACTTATTGGCCTTTGCGCCCTATCAATATTAATACAAAGTCTGTTACTTACATTATGCCTTTTTTATGCTTTGATACAAATGCATGCAATTACTTTTGGTAAGCACAAAAACACTATGGTAATTCTAAAAAGAGTCTCATGAACAGCATGCAGTCAGAAGTTACTGCGCAAGGTCTAGTCCTATGTTCACATATGAGCTTTATACCATCTTTATTTGTCTCACCTAAACAAAGCAATTGTACTCATGAAAATATTGTAATCAAAACATACGATATATTAACAAAAAGTTACATGCGCACAAGCGCATTAACAAGTTATCACAAAAGGGAATCAACATCCCAACAAGTTCAATACAAAGACAACTTTCACAGTTTATAACTACTTAATCTAGATCTTCATCATCTGAGGTCTCTGATCCATCTGGAAAGATTTCTTTCAACTGGTCCTCAAAATTCTCTTGCTGAAGCGCATTGGTCACCAAGTCCATCACTAGGAGGCGAAGGTTATTATATTCTTCCTTGGCAACAGCAAAAGCAGCATTAGTGTCGACCCCGCTGGTGGCAGACCGGCTGGTATCCCAGTTAACTTTCAACGCGTTTGTAACATGCTGAGAACATTCTGCATACCCTTGCGCATAGCCATCATGGCGCGCAGTCACCATCAGCTTGGCGACTGATTCATCCAACTCTATGGAGTTTAGAATAGAGTTCGCAACCTGCGCAGGCAGAAATCTCATTGTTCAAATGTGGAGAATTTTTCCAATCCTAATTTGGATTAGATTTAGACGATGCAGATGCAGATGAAGAATGATATCCTGGATCATAGCTTGAGGATTTGTTGTTTGACGAATCACCTGTCCTATCTGCACTGAAAGCAGTTCTGATCTTTGCAGATTCGTTGTTTTGTGGCATTCCTCTACGATAGTACAGATCAACATTCTGTTGATAACTAAATTCTTCCTCCTGAGCTCTGATACCACTTGTGAGTACAGGATCGGATCGTAAACGATCACTAGATCTGCGGTGGATTCGATTTAACGTGCGGAATCCGTTAAATCGAACCGTAATCATGCGCGAAGACGTAATTAAACAACGTTTATTGCATAACGACGACAACCAGACAGAGTTTCGACTCGATCTACACACTATACGAAGCCGTACAGATTCCGATCTGTATTCCGATGATCGGTGTTTTGTTTTCCGGCGAATCGTCTGCGGCTACTAGACATTGACTACCCAAAGCGATTCGACTATTCTCAATAGACTTGTCGTCACATTCCGACTTTCGGGATCGTGCTTTTGCCTCGATTCTTGGGCATTCCGCACGTATTCCCTGGGTCATACCCGTGAGTTCAGGTCGTTGGAGTCCGTCGAGGCTTTAGTGAGATAAATAAAAGTCGGAACAAGTTGTCAAGGTTAGGGTTTCACCCCTGGCTTAGCAACTTCTTCCTTGTTTTAGTGAAATTGAGGAGATTATTCATCAAAATATGGATTTCACTCCTAATTTTCAAAGTGGATCATGGACAGTGGTGCATCGAGGCATATGACAGGGATGCTAACTCTACTTTACGACGTTAAATCAATAAATGGAAGTTATGTGGGCTTCGCCGGAAATCAAGGCGGCAGAATTGTTGGACAGGGTCCCTCAATTGGGCCGCTAAACTTGTTTTCCAACCCCAATCAACCTATCTAGACCTAAGACTCGATTAAGACGTAGTTAACAGACATTCAGTGCACCAACAGACTCCCCCTTGGATGTTGACGAAGTCTTCGGCGTCGAGTCTTCAGTCTTTGTCTCTTGTAGGATCGGACCTTGTGGTAGTCTGTACACGTACGAAAGGACTCGTCCTTCGTTTCCACAATAGAACGCGTTTCCCCAAAACGAGGAGCTAGATCTTTAAAACCCCCATCCTGGAGTTTCCTGAAGTTGATTGGTCAGTTCTTGCAACTTTCCAGGCGCCAGACGATAAGGAGTATGAGTAATCAAGGCTGCCTCTGGCCGTGAGATCAATCTGATACTCTACCTAATCAGTTGTGGGGGTAAACCAGAAAGTTCCTCAAGTAGCACGCTGAGTGGATTCACAGACAATTGGTGGATCCTCGATCCTCTTTCCTTAGCCCAAACATTAGTAACGGTTGCCAGCATAGTGGGGTAGTCCCTTCATAGACGCTCCTGGCTTTCATTGCTGAAATGATACTAACCTTTACACCACACTGATGCTTTAGGACAGACGACGATTCGCCACTAGGGAGAGGGATACTCGAAATTTTCTCCTCACAAGGTATATCCGCTCGTTATCTGGATAACCAATCCACATTAACTACTACAACAAAACTATCAAGGGTAGATGTCGAACACTTGTCCCATGTGTACTCTGGTCCTCTTTTGGAGTCCCACTTCACTTTGACTAGAACTAGTCTTTTATGCTTTAGATTCTTGACTTTTCTGTCTTCAATCTGTAGAGGCTTTTCTATAAACTTGAGTTGTTCATTTACCTCTATATCCTTAAGAGGCACTATCAATGATTCATCAGCTAAACACTTTTTGAGATTAGATACATGAAACACATCATGTATTCGGGTTAGACTAAGGATTAGTCGTTTGGCAGAGGAATGGGGTTAAAGGAAAAAAAATTACAGGTGAGCGTAAGGGATAAAGTGTAAGCGTACGAGGGATTCTTCATGTGTCGTTTATATACTGATGTTGAAAGGCTTACCCTTCGATTCTGGTAGGGTTTCGGTCAAAGCGACAGATTCTGGTGAGAATTTCTTAGTTTCATTAAGTCGCTTACGTTGATTAAAACATATAATGAGGCATTCCATTGATGAAAACTCAAAGTGTTCGAGAACATCTTTAGTCTGATAGTTGCGCCTGATGGATTGAAGGGAGTGCTTGAGAATAAAGTTAGCCTGAACAGTTCGATAGTATAATGATAAGCAACGCGTAAAACGGAAACAAGTGTCGGAGGATCGGACAGCTGGTCGATCAGACGGTAGTCCGATCGGACGGCTGACCGTTCGGTTGACAGTTCGTTCGGACAGTTGTCCGGTCGGACGGAAGTCCAATCGGATGGTTGTTCGAGTGGATTGTTTCTTCCTTTGAGCAGAATGTGTTTGTGTATGATGGTTTGACTTTGGAAGTTTTTGTTGTAGCATTTGAAAACATTGAAGTATCTTTACCTTTCAGGTCGGTCGATCGGACGGTCGTTCGATCGGCCGGCAACCCGATCGGCTAGGTACCTCAGCAAAACAAGTTCTCAGCAGGGTGTCACCTGATCGGACGGCTGTTCGATCGGGTGGCACTCCTAGTGCATCGAATATGTTGAAAAATCGATTAAGTGCTGAAGTCAAGTATCTCATGATCCGAAGAGTAATCCAATCGGACGGTAGTCCGATCGGACAGCAGTTCGTTCAATACTCAACCTTCAAGATAAGTTGGTTAAGTGTGGGACCCATGTGAATCAGTGTAAGCAACAAAATTCAGATCACTATCAGCTGGATACCACAACCCAAGTTTAGGTTTCCCCTTCAATTTAATTAATTTTGTCACACATACACATATAACAGAATATACATTCAGTTTTTATTAAAAAAAAGAGGAAATTCGTAAATCGTCCCTGAGATTTGGACATGTTTGCATTTTCATCTAAAACAACTTTTTTGAACCAAATAGTCCTTCACTTTTGGGATTTTTGTCATTTTCATCCAAACGTCTAATTTGCTATATTTTTTTCTATTAAACATTTGGATGAAAATGGCAAAAATTCCCAAATCTCAGGGACGATTTTGATAAAAAAAAAAAAAAAAACTTCATTGCATTTGTAACAGGTTCTTGTCTCTTTTTCCTGATAAGCTCCAATCTTCTTCTTTTCAGCAAGAAACTCCTGGTTTAATTGTCTCCAGAATGGACTTTTTGCTTCTTCCTCTGAACTTGTCCCTGAAATAAAGTTTGTTTTTGGTTTATAAACTTTCTCATTTTTATGATTTTCTGGTGGAATAAAACCAAGACCTTTCTTTTTGAAATTACCGTTATGGTTTGGTTTCTTTTGAAAACCAGAACCAGAACTGTAACCTTTTTTCTTGTTTAATCGTTGTTGAACTCTTGAAGTGTACTTTTTAGGTTTTTCAGTAAGATTTAAATCTTTTATTTTTTTTGGTGTCTAATCTGCATATATATCACCATTGCCCTTGATTTTCTTGATTGTATATCTCTTAAATGTCAACATATACACGTGTGATTTAATTTACGAAGATTTTTCATTGCCGAGAACCTCGATCAGAGAGTAAAAAATGGTGTAAGGTTAACAATGGTGTAAAATTAAAATGGGATATACTGGGCTAGGATTCGAGTTGCAGGAACAAGTGCCAAACCAACCACCCAAGATTCCTAATTGATGGAGAAAGTCTGGTGGCAAGAAAAGCTGCTTCTAGGAGGTTGTCAAGTGTTTTCGCTCGACGATTTCATTCTTGGGTGGTTGGTTTGGCACTTGTTCCTGTAACTCGAATCGTAGCCCAGTATATCCCATTTTAATTTTACACCATTGTTAACCTTACGCCTTTTTTACTCTCTGATCGAGGTTCTCGGCAATGAAAAATCTTCGTAAACTAAATCACACGTGTATATTTCTTCATTTGAACCTCCGGACCCTTAGGGGCATTAGGCCTTTTAGAAGAGCTCGGGTTAGAAGATGTCACACCATCATTTGGTTTCTTCGGCCTGTAGATGAACTTCTGCTTGTCTTTCATATTAAACTGTTGTCAACATATACACGCGTGATTTAGTTTACGAAGATTTTTCATTGCCGAGAACTTCGATCAGAGAGTAAAAAAGGCGTAAGGTTAACAATGGTGTAAAATTAAAATGGGATATACCGGGATAGGATTCGAGTTGCAGGAACAAGTTCCAAACCAACCACCCAGGAATGGAATCGTAAAATCCCCCTAGTTAACCCCTTTGAGCCTAAACCTTTTCATTTCTTAACCCAAAACCATCACCCTTTTACCCACCTAAACCTTTTTTATTTTTAACCCTTTCTTTTAGTAACAACGTTCGGTTTTCTTATGACTATTGTTGAAAAAAAAAATTCCCGTTGTGCTCGGATCGACACCAAACTTTGTACAGGTTGTTCACGGGCCATTCTTACGTGGTTTGTGAACAGGAGTTCACGTTCTCGGGTGAGGTCTTCATTTGGGCCTTGTTCGGGCCCGATGTGTCGTTGGGCCTTGGATCGGGCCCGTTGTATGTCGGATCGCCACGAAAGTTGACACCGTTGCTCGCGGACATTTTTATGGTGGTGTCGGGCCACGGCTTCACGTTTCGGGTCAACGTGTTGAACGGGCCTTGTTCGGGCCCGATGTCGTTGGGCCTTGGGTCGGGCCCGTTATGCTCGGATCGACACCAAACTTTGTACAGGTTGTTCACGGGACATTCTTACGTGGTTTGCGATCACGACTTCACGTTCTCGGGTCTGTTTTTTTATTGGGCCTTGTTCGGGCCTGATGTATCGTTGGGCCTTGGATCGTCCCAGTTGTACTCGTTTCAACACCAAACTTGACTGGCGTGAGACCGATAGCAAACAAGTACCGCGAGGGAAAGATGAAAAGGACTTTGAAAAGAGAGTCAAAGAGTGCTTGAAATTGTCGGGAGGGAAGCGAATGGGGGCCGGCGATGCGTCCCGGTCGGATGTGGAACGGTGT
>CM060429.1:176058016-176460528 GCA_030545235.1 Helianthus tuberosus
AAAATAAAATAAAAACAGATAGACAAGATGAATCACTTGGCTCCGACTCGTGTATAGTGTAACCTTTGATTATTTCCGCACTTTTGCACTTTTTGAGAGATTATCTTAGTTATTGTAGTAGGCCCCTCTTTTGAAGGTGACGTTACCCTCAACCTAGTAGTTTGAGTCAGCAAGGATACAATCCTAAATGGTTGGATTATTGAAAGATAATTAATTAAGTTATTAATGCGTAATGTGGTAGGCCCCTCTTTTGAAGGTGACGTTACCCTCAGCTAAGTAGTCTGAGTCAGCAGGGATACAGTCCTAAGTAGCCGGGTTAAAGTATTAATAGTAGCTTACATATGAGGGGATCAAAGAGTTTGGACCCCCGCCATCCAATACCGGTAAGTATTGAAGGAGGTCCTACTAAATTTGACCCAGGTCCTTGCAGGATCTATACACTAAACAAGGCAAGACTCTTACCAAACCGTTCCCTTAACCCCCGACCAGGTAGCCAACATACCTCCATATAGACCGTGGAGATATGAATGGTGAAAATCTTTTATTTTATATAGATAGTAAAATAATGCCAAGACACCACGGACAAACGATAAGGAAGAATCACCTTCAACATAAGAAACTAGTTATTAAAGTCATTAATACATAACCAAGTAAAAAGTGTGAAAAGATTAAAAATAAAAAGTATTACACTAGACACTTGTCTTCACCAAGTGATGTAAGAGACTTAGGCAAACATGGCCTTTGATTGTCAAGAACTCTTACGATCAATCTTGGATCCCGATACGACTCACACACTCTATGATGGACAATGGATGATGGTGGTGGATGATGGTGTTATGGTGGTGGTAGGTGGTGGGTGAAGTGTGAGAGAGGTGGTGTGCCAAGGGATGGTTTGCAAGTGAGCCAAGCACCCCTATTTATAGCCTGAACAGTAGCTCGGGCACGGCCCCGTGTCCAGTGGGCACGGCCCCGTGTCCATCCTCTTCTCTGTCTTCATTAATTGCAGTTTGTCTGCATTAATTGACCACGCCCCCGTGTCCGCTGGGCACGCCCCCGTGTGCAGAAGCATATCTGTACTATCAAGATTTGCCTGGATTCTGCGAATCTTATAGTTGACCACGGCCCCGTGTCCACTGAGCACGGCCCCGTGGTGGGCAATGGAAGCTTCTATAGCTTTGTCTTTTATGCTGGCACTTGGGCACGCCCCCGTGTTCACTGAACACGGGGCGTGTTCAGCCTTCTGTTCTCTTGTTTTGCTTGGGAAGATGCTTTCGGGGAGGTCGGGCATGCCACGTTAGTTCCTTTTCTTGTATTTATGTTAGATTTAGCTGACTTTTTGCTTCTTTTGTTAATTTGAGCTCATTTAATCCTGAAAATACAAAATGAAGACAAAAGCACACTTTTTCCAACATTAGTACTAAAAAAGTGTTAGTTTTATGCCACAATTGATGTAATTTATATGTTACATTTTGCACACATCAAATACCCCCACACTTGAATCTTTGCTTGTCCTTAAGCAAAACTCTTTATAATGTGGCTTTACACTCCCAAATGGAATGGGTAGAAGAGAAGGTTTTGGGCGGGCTTGTCATAGAGTGTCGGGATTTCCAAGATTCTTTATTAAGTTTTTATTTTTATTTATTTACAATCCTATTCGTCATGATCTATTTAAAACGTTACATAAGATAAATTACTTATTACGGCATAACATGCCTTTTTAAAATTCCATTTATATACAAGTTCACATACCTCACGGGGGATCACTCAACACTCGGCCGAAGATGTATTTTAGTGAATCACTCGAGAGCGGCATGGAACTTACTCCTACCATAGGCTTGCCAAGCAATCAATCCTCCTCCTTTTAAACTAAAAACCTTTGTAAATATCAAGAGGACTTTTGGGTGAAGGGTTAGGCTTGGGTTAAAGGTAGGTGGTTGGGTTAGTGGTTAGTAGAAAAGGGTGAAAAAGTGTAAAAAACGTCGGTTTTCGTAAGACTTTATTTTTGCAAATTTTTATTTGGATGAAGCTATTTTTCAAACAAAGTTGTTTTTGATGAACTTGCTTGTTTATTTCTTTTGCTTCATCATCAACATTTTTTTTTTGAAAAGTCATACGGAAAACCGAGCTTGTTACTAAAACAAAGGATAAAAAATAAAAAAGGTTTTGGTGGGTGAAAGGGTGTTTGGTTTTGGGTTAAGAAATGAAAAGGTTTAGGCTCAAAGAGGTTAACTAGGGGGATTTTGGGTAGGTGGTAAAAAAAATAATGGTGTAGAAATAAAAATGGTTAGTCCTAATGCCTCCATCATTTACTTACTTGGGTTTAAGTTGGTAAGGACCGGGAATGTATCGTCGTGGCAAGTTCTAGAGTTGTAAGAACCAAGCGGCTATTCACACAAGAAACGAAAAATGAGCATTTAGTTTAAAGATATGTATTTGTATGCTCAATAAAGACTCAAAACTCACTTTTGTGGGAATGAGTTTTTATGTGATCAAGTATATATAATCAAATTTTAACTAAACTTGTCATGCATTTTCATAATTTTCTTATGTCGGTTCTTTTTATCATGACACTGGGCACGCCCCCGTGTGCAGAAGCATATCTGTACTATCAAGATTTGCCTGGATTCTGCGAATCTTATAGTTGACCACGACCCCGTGTCCACTGAGCACGGCCCCGTGGTGGGCAATGGAAGCTTCTATAGCTTTGTCTTTTATGTTGGCACTTGGGCACGCCCCCCGTGTTCACTGAACTCGGGGCGTGTTCAGCATTCTGTTCTCTTGTTTTGCTTAGGAAGATGCTTTCGGGGAGGTCGGACATGCCACATTAGTTCCTTTTCTTGTATTTATGTTAAATTTAGCTGCCTTTTTGCTTCTTTTGTTAATTTGAGCTCATTTAATCCTGAAAATACAAAAGGAAGACAAAAGCACATTTTTTCCAACATTAGTACTAAAAATGGTTAGTTTTATGTC
Organism: Helianthus tuberosus; assembly: GCA_030545235.1. Taxonomy (NCBI): domain Eukaryota; kingdom Viridiplantae; phylum Streptophyta; class Magnoliopsida; order Asterales; family Asteraceae; genus Helianthus; species Helianthus tuberosus. Next base: position 176,060,987 of record CM060429.1, read on the forward strand.
ACAATTGATGTAATTTATATGTTGCATTTTGCACACATCACCTGGTTAAGAGGGAAACCTCCATATTCCCCTCTTAACGAGCTAACGGTGTTGCTGTTTTGCAGGAAGATTGGATCACATTCGAGCTCAGGAAAGATCAAAAAGATTAACCCTCATATTTGAAACATAAACCACCTAATTAACTTAAAATTAGATACGTGTTTCTTCACACATTGACTTTTGACTTTCACCTTAGTGAGATTCTTTATTCTCAATTTCACCAAACAAACTCGTAACCCTTTATGTGAGGTTCGTAATCTCAATACTTCAACAGTAAACGGGCATACATTCAAAACCAAAATTGTGAAGTTTCTCAACTTCAGTTGTGACTTGTGAAGGTTCATACTCTCACCTTACATGAGACAACCTTCTCATTATTATTGCATATCTTATTAATCAATAGTTTAACACACAATCCAAGTTAAATAGCATGCATTAATCATTTTCAAGTTAAACTATCGCACATACATTCAATTGGGCCTCCTTTCATTTTTTATCTTTCATCAATTGTTTTTACAGAATTTACGACCAATTTTTCAGTTACATTTTGTTATGGACTGAGACCATTGCAGGGTATGAGACTTGTCCCACATCGATTGTATGAGCAACTGATGTGGGGTTTATATATCAAAATGGATTCTCTCACCAACCAGACTAGTTTTTTGGGTTAAGTTCTCTTGTTTGGTATGTAACATTGGTTGTATAGGCAACTACCGTGGGATTTACGACCAATTTTTCAATTAAATATTTGTACAGAATTAGCAATGGACTTGTTTTTGGTTGTTACTTCAATGATCGATTAAGACTGGTCGCAATTTTCTTTTTAAAATTGAAGTTAAAAAAACATGAGTTAAATCATTGATTTTTTAAGAATATCTTACCTTAAGACTGGTTGTTACTTCAATGATCGATTAAGACTGGTCGCAATTTTCTTTTTAAAATTGAAGTTAAGATGGATATCTTACCTTAACCAATGAACTCTTTTTATAATAAGTTATTTATAGATCGATCTTCTTCTGGTCATAATTTTATTGTTTAATCTTGTAGCATACCCAATTTTGGTCAGAGATTGAGACATTAGACCAAGCAATGAATGCTTGCAGTTGTAATCTCATTTTCCCCACGCTAAACTTGACCTGGAATTTTGGCATCTACTCTGATATACCATTTTAATTTAAGCTTAGGAATGCCATAAATATGATTAAAAAAACACACCCATCTAGATTGTGTATCTTTATATTTTTTTTGAACAGCTAATTTTTCCCTTTAAATAGTTACACCTCCCAAGGATTAAAACTTGATCTCCTCACGAAAGATAATTTCCCTTGACCGCTAGGCTATAGCTTAAGTGGCTTGTATCTTTATATAATATTTGGAATTAGAATTTCAAGTTTCTTCACATAAAAAGACAAATTTAGGAAGTCAGCACATACATATAGGGTTATATATTATCCTATATATATATATATATATATATATATAAGGTTGAAATATGGTACAAATAGTCTTTTAGTGCTAAGAACACAAATAACTACGATAGTTATTATTATACTCTACGGTTTTGAACCAGAGAAATTACACTAAAGGAAATTAACTAAAGTAATAATCACTACTTTAGTTCAAAAGCTGCAAAGTAATGATAATTACGCTAGTTTTTATACGCTTAACAAGTAAACCCATTCGTATTTAGTCTTAACACTATATAGTATATACACTCGTACACACCGGACTACATACAATAAATAACCAGTTTTAATTAGAAACCTGTAAGAAGCGATTTTTGTAGTGCTCATATATAGTGTGAGAGAATATGCTCATTTATATGTTGCTATATATAATCGTTTTATGTATCATAATTAAAAGTCATAGCTATATATACTAATTTGGTTATCATAGTTTTCTAATATAAATTGATACTCTTTCATTAAAAAAAAAACAATAAAAATACTTGACCCGGGCCCTCCCGAGTCTTGATGGGTCTTTCATTAAACGATGATATAGAAAAACTTACATAACAAGTGTAGTGTCACTTTCGAAACATGATTTCACATTGTGAGTTAACTTAGATTCGAAATGCGTCATCTAACTCAAAGCTTCCATTGACACTCACTCGATTGTGTCTTCTGACACACCACTTGTGCTTCTCTCACAAGCAAAACCCCATCAACCATCCTTATATATAACCTACTTAAAATCCACCAAATACCATGATCAATTAACCCCTCTTTTATTTTCATATTTTGTCACAAAACTTTCTGACCTTCAACAACTAGTTGCGAGGTCGAAAATGGAGGGATTAAAAACTAGTTACGGGCTGATGGGCACGATGTGGGAGCAAGTGAGGGCGCCATTGATCGTGCCGTTTATGAAAATTATGGTGACAATGTGCTTAGCCATGTCGATAATGCTATTTGTGGAGCGCGTTTATATGGGCCTTGTTATTGTTGTGGTTAAGTTGATGCGATATAAGCTCGATAAAAGGTATAAATGGGAGGCGATTAAGGAGGATTTGGAGACGGGTAACTCGGTTTTCCCTATGGTTTTAGTACAAATACCTATGTATAATGAAAAAGAGGTATGTAACTATGTATAATGTGTTTCATATACTATAGTTCTTTTTCTTTTTTTTTTGTATATTTCGACTTTATAATTTTATTATTTTGTGTGTATGTATAGGTCTATCAACTTTCAATTGGAGCGGCGTGCGGGCTCTCATGGCCATCGGATCGGGTCATAATTCAAGTTCTTGATGATTCAACCGACCCGGTTATTAAGGTTTAGTTAATCATATATTTATGGTGTTTGATCATCAATAAATATATTTTAATTTTGTTAAATTGAAAATTGGACAGGATTTAGTAGAGTTGGAATGCAAAAGATGGGCAGGAAAAGGAATAAACATAAAGTACGAAATTAGAGATAATAGAAATGGGTACAAAGCTGGTGCACTAAAACAAGGCATGAAGCACTCTTACGTGAAGCAATGTGAGTTTGTGGCCATCTTTGATGCCGATTTTCAACCCGACCCGGACTTCCTTTGGCGCACCATCCCGTTCCTTGCGCACAACCCGGAACTCGCGCTCGTCCAAGCTCGTTGGAAATTCGGTATTCTTTTGTTCTCGTCTCATATTTACTCTATATTAGTTACCAGCTTTTCTCGTACTCACAAAATCACTATTCAATTTTCTTAAACATTTAACCCTTATACTTTGCTTATTTTACAACTTTATCACAAACACTTTTCAATTTTCAACTTTGGTCCTTTATACTTTTCATATTTTACAAATTTGTCATCTTACGTCTACAACACGCATGCATGGTTCAGCATTTTTATGGTATTTGTTTTGTGGTTTAACGGCTCTGTTGTAATGCGCTGGTCCTGTTAGTTATTCATTTATATATTTTACATTTTGGTCTAACTTTTGCGTGTTAACACGCTGCAACGTGCATGCGTGGTTCAACGTTTTTATGTTTATTTTTGGTTCAGTTTAACGATCCTGTCGCAAAGCTCGGGTCTTAAATACTAGTTAATATCAAGTTAATAGTTGGTCGGGTCATGTGTATTGCAACCCGGGTGAATGGTATGTTCGTGTTTCTTTCTTTTTCAGCCGTTATTGGGAAAACGGGTGAGAAAGTTAATGGTAACTTTCGTTACTTATAAAAATGATCATGTTGACTTAAAACTACTTTTTACTAGAATAAATTCTCTTATTATTATTAAAAAAAATACGTGTCAATTATATCAATAAATATTATGTTACTTTTATAATAAACTATATGCTAGTAATTTGAATATAAAAAAAATGAATTTGAGAATATTTCTACCATTTTAAGTTTTATTTATTTTTAACTAGATATATTCATTGAGTAAATATAATTAATAAAATATTTTTAACGACTATAATCAAATCTTTTTGGTTAAAACCCTTAAAAATGTTGTATACAATATAAGAGTATAGTTTATAAGAAAATGAGTGGAATATATTTAGTGCAACTATTTCATAGTTTGACCAAATTCTGGGAATGGTTTATCCATCGATGATAAATATATATAAAGACTTTTCGTATATAAAACACTTTAAGCACTTTTTGAGACGAATCCCTTAAACTATGGTAGTTGTTGGTGTATTTCAGTGAACTCAGATGAGTGTTTGATGACAAGAATGCAAGAAATGTCACTAGATTATCATTTTACTGTGGAACAAGAAGCAGGATCCGCTACACATGCATTTTTTGGCTTCAACGGTAAAGATTTTGGACCCAACTAATTTCAAAGAACTTGAATACAATTACAAACATAGTTTGAGATTCATGAGATATGTTATTGTTTATAGGGACTGCTGGTGTTTGGCGAATTTCGGCTCTTAATGAGGCTGGTGGGTGGAAGGACCGAACTACTGTTGAAGATATGGATTTAGCGGTTCGTGTGAGCCTCAAAGGATGGAAGTTTGTATATGTTGGCGACCTCAAGGTATGTAAACAAATGAATTTTGTTGTGACCTATGGTCAAATCCGCATGTAAGGCTCCATATATATTGGTTTTGGTACCGATTGCCAATTGTTCTTAATGTGTATATGTCAAGATTATCATCCGAATCTCACAGTTTTCTATTTGACTTGTAAGGTGAAAAACGAGTTACCAAGCACTTTCAAAGCATACCGTTATCAACAACATCGATGGTCATGTGGACCGGCGAACCTTTTCAAGAAAATGATCATAGAAATTGCAAGAAATAAGGTTTTATTCTTTACATTTTAATAGTAGAGATGACATAATAGGTAGGTCAAAACTTATATTTGTAATAATTATTGTGTTAAATTTAACAATTAATTTTATAATTTAAATAACATTATATATATTTGAGTAAATGTTTTTAGGTTGTATGTGATACAATTTATATTCGGGACTACATAAACCATTTCCTTTAAAACAATTTTTTCTTTTTATATTACTGACGGTAAAACTAGTTCAAATCAATCTATTAAAAGTAAACTAGTCAAAATTGTCATCTCTACACCAGTACACCACACTTCAATATATCTATATAATTAGGATTTTGGAAATGCTTATTACTTCAATTTATGATGCAGAAAGTGACCTTATGGAAAAAGTTTTACGTGATATACAGTTTCTTCTTTGTTAGAAAAATTGTTGCACATCTAGTCACGTTTATCTTCTATTGTGTGGTGTTGCCCGCAACGGTTTTGGTACCAGAAGTGCAAGTTCCTAAATGGGGTGCCATTTATATTCCTTCGATCGTCTCTCTACTCAATGCAGTTGGGACTCCGAGGTCTTTTCATCTGTTGGTCTTTTGGATCCTTTTTGAAAACGTTATGTCTCTACATCGAACAAAAGGAACATTTATTGGCCTTTTTGAGGCAGGAACAAGAGTTAACGAATGGGTCGTCACTAAGAAACTTGGTGAAGCTATGAAAGTCAAACCAGGTTCCAAAGCTACCAAGAAACCCCCAATTCAAATAGGAGAAAGGTAATTAAAAAAATGCATCATTTAAATAGACTTGTTATCACTTGTGAAGGCCTTTTTTGCTAGTGTGTGAGTCACTAAGTTACAATATCAAATCAAAAAATTGGGCATGTTTTGTGAGGCTAATGCCCCTGGATTTAAAGTCCTGACCCAATTTAGAGTTGGTTTTTAGAGGGTGTTTGGGATTGAGTTTGAAAATGACTTATTGACTTATTAGCTTTTTTAAAAAGTCAATAAGGCAATAAGTCATTTCTAAAATCCTGGATTTTGGGCTTTTCCAAATGTCTTATTGGCTCCAATAAGTTAATAAGTCATTTCTAAACTCAATCCCAAATTGGACATTATCAACGGGTCATTAAACACTAATTACAACACTAGAAAAAATAAAATGCTTGTGCTTATGGGCTCAAGCTCACAAGTTAAACATCTCAACCGGAAACCTAGAAGTTCCTACCGGTAAATTGTTCGCGAATATAAATTGTCTATCTACATAAGCCTAGGTTTTTTTTAACTATTACTATCCCAAATCATTACAACTTTAAATTGGTTAAATGACTTTCACAGTGTATATATGCTGGAGATCTTTGTTGGAATTTATCTCTTCTTGTGTGGGTGCTATGACTTTTCGTTTGGGAAGAACCATTACTACATATACCTCTTCCTACAATCTATGGCTTTCTTCATCGCTGGATTTGGCTACATTGGTGTTTTCGCTCCCAATTCTTGAGAAACGATATGAGAAGTACCCGGTTTTCAGTTTACGAGGACAAAAAATGCTGAAGTTGTTGTTGGTCTGTTTTGTTTTTGCAATTTTGTTACAAGAAATCAATCATTCTTTCAATATACATGTTTATAAACACTTGGAATGGGGTTGCTAAGTTATTTTTACATAATAATGGAATTCTATTATGCACATTCTAGTTATTTTTACATAATAATGGAATTCTATTAATGAGCATTCTAAGATTATATGCGTGGCTTTGCAAACCAAAAACTAGGTATTTATATATTTCCACACCAGTGGCGGAACTAGCCCATTAAATCAGGGGTATCCCAAAAAAATGGGCCATAATCAACATATAAATGGGCCTATTTTATTATTATTTTAGGTCTTAGGCTAAGACCATGTGTAGTGGAAGACAAATAATGCCCTCACCGTTGGGCGTTTTGCGCCATGTGGCAGTCCATTCAGCAATGAGGCATTATGGGGCGTTTTTCTAAAATGGGTGTGGTGGGGATGTGGGCATTGTGAGTCATTATGTTAAAAGGGGGATAATAGAATTAAATAAAAAATCCATTAAAAAAGGTATTGGCCAAACAAAAAGAAAAACTGTCATTGGCCAAAGGAAAGAGTGGGGGCGTGGAAAAAAGGACGCTTCTTGGATTTTTTTTTTTCCCGGAAAAAACGCCCAAGGGGGTGGTGGGGGTGTGGGGGGCTTTTTTTGGGGAAAAAACGCCAAAAGAACCCCCACTACGGGTGGTCTAATGGGCTAGCTTAATAGGTTATTAACAATTATGTTTGGGCTTGTAAAAAGAATTGGATTTACACTTTATACTATCCTATTTGTATGGTTAGGGGTATCCTTTGTATAAAAACGAAAAAAATAACACTGTGAATACGGGGTTGAGCCGTAGCCCGTGCTATGGCTGCTTATATACTGGTTCCGCCTCTGTTCCACACCATACACTTTCTTGAAGTAGAAATAGTAAAACGGCAGGGGTTAAGACCAGTGGCGGATCTAGAAAAAACCTAAAGGGGTAAGGTTTCTAGAAAAAGGGGCAACGAAATCGAAAAAACGTCAAATTTTTCTAAAATTTACACTAATGTTACACTGTCGTCGGAGCGTCAAGGGGCAACGGGGGTTGCCCCTTGTTCTATGCTAGGTCCGCCCCTGGTTAAGACTAGTGTCACCAAAGGAGGGCCAAGAGGGTCATTAAGGGAGGGTCAAGAGGATCAATCGACCCTTAGGTAGCCGAGTCAGAAATTATTTTTTTCTTTAATGACAACGTAGTTATATGATAATCAAGGAAATCAGGGACCATAAAACAGGCACCAAAGTTTATAGTGTACTAATTACATAGTAAAGGGTTAGTTGTAATAATAGCATAATGAGAGGTTTGATAATTACATAGTAAAGGGTTAGTTGTAATAATAGCATAATGAGAGGTTTGAAGGTGTAACTAGTTATTTGTATTGATTGTACTTAAACAAGGAGATGATCAATAATAAACGAGCGAATTGATTGAGAATTATCTCCTCCTTCTGTGTTTTCTTCTTTAATCTTTCTCGTTCATTAAGCTTAATTACCATTTTTGTACGTAACATATGGTTTCGGTCGATCATCCTAGAAATTTCTAAACGAGAACAATCATTTCAGTTTACGGTCCGTAAAAAACTAAAACGGAACTAGTAGATTTGGTTTAATTCTATGGAGGGTCGGCCCATCTATATTACACAAAAAGTTACAAACCTCCAAAATTTAAAGCCCCTTTAGATGTGACAAGAAAATTTAGTTAGTGTCTAGACCAAAAAGTTGAAAAAGAGTTCTAATTTGCTTGGCTTTTTTTTTTTTTTAATTTAGTTAGGTTTTGTCATATACTTGTACTATAAGACACTGAAACTTGCTAATTGAGTTTGTGGGTGTTGCTTTGGATGTTTATTATAGAATTTTACTATAAGACAATATAATCTATTATCATAGAATTTTTATGCTAAACCCTTAAATAAAGTTTTAAGACTGGAGAATGAAACTAAATAAGTTGGGTGAAGTAGCAATACCCTAATGATTTGGGCTGCTTTTTCCTATCTATATATAACAGGTCAACTAGCTAGTCAACTTTAGCCCATTTATAGATATTAGGAACTTTTTTTTGGGTATGATTCACCTTGTCCACAAATAATGGATAAAAAAACATGTCTTGAATTGGAACTATCAAACCCTTATTTTAAGTAATCTCAAAACATCATCCACCAATTTTTTTTGAATTCAAAGAGTCTATTGCCAAAACCACAGAAAAACAAAAACCATTAAGAATTAACTACAAGGCATGAATGTCAATACATGAATGGAAATGGTTAAAGGTGAGATTCATATAGAAGAAAAGACAAGAACAAAATAGAGAATGTGGCTTTCTAAAAGTTCTAGTACTAACTTCTATGGTGGCGGACAACGCAAGGCAACCGCCATTGTGGCGGTAGCTATCGACAAGGATAAATACAGCCAACACGCTCTCAAATGGGCTATTGAACAACTTCTCACCCGTGACCAAACCATTGTTCTCGTCCATGTTAATAACAAAACTCCCACCACAGGTATGAATATTATTTAAAAACGTAACTAATTTCCGCTAATTAATTTTTACTTGTTTTAAAATGATCCAATGTTGTGGATAAAGCAGCAGGGGCAGCCCCTGATGGAAACAAGCTACAAAATGATAAAGTAATGAAAGATTTGTTCCTCCCTTTCCGTTGCTTCTGTACGCGTAAACATGTATGCACCTTCCCAATTTTTTTAGAAAAAAATAAAAATTAAAAAAACGTAATCTAAAACACCCCAGACAAATCCCACGTCGGTTATGGACAGATGTTGCGTTCATAAAAATTGTCCGAACTCAAATATCATCTAACATTCTAGCGCGTTTTGGAAGCATTTGAATTTTGATTACAAAACCATTACTTTTTTTTCTGGTTGAAGGTACAATGCATAGAGGTTGTACTTGAAGAGAGCAACATAGCAAAAGCATTGGCAGAATATGCTTCTCAATATGCAATAGAATTCTTGGTGTTAGGTGCCGCCTCGCGACATGGTTTCATCAGGTGATAACATTTTTCAAAAGATTGTTTGCTGAAAGTATATATTATTTCCAGAAAACGGATGTTTGAATAATCGGTTTTTTCTTCATTTTCGGGCCAAATGGAAGATTTAACAAGTCTGATGTTCCTACACACGTAATGAAGGCGGCCCCGGAATTCTGCACTATTTATGTGATATCCAAAGGAAAGATTTCTAGTGCAAAAAAATCAGTAAAACCTGCCCCATTTGTTTCTCCATTGTATGAGCAAATCCAAGAGCAATCTAATGCAGCCACAATTGCCAACACCTTTGCATCAGTTACTCCCCCTAGCAATTTTAATGTCAGAGGTCTGTTATTTTTATTTTCAGATTATATTACACGTGGTAAGTCAAAAGTTTATGTTTGGTACTAACTTTTATAAATTATCCATAAGGGTAAAAAGGTAATTTTATATGCTAAACATAAAATTTTAATGAACATCTATTAGAGCACCTCCAACGCTACGGTCAGTTGGAGGTGTCTGAATTCTGGACTAACACAAACCGGACGACGTGCGTTGTGGGCCGCTGACTAGGTGGTTCGTTTGGGTGATGGTCCGCTCCAGTGGACGAGTGTGATGATGGAATGGTGAGTCCCTTTGGATCGTTAAAGACGATTTTTTTTTTATTTTTTAATATTTCACTTGGACCCTTGGATTCTAGGTGAAATACAATTTAAGGCCTAAAGTTATAAAGTCATAACTAATTTCTTTAAATTTTGTTATAACTAAAATACCAAATATTATTTATTGATTTTTTTTGTTTCATAAATCAATATTTTTTTACCATCCTATTTTAATTTTTTTAATGTAATCTATAGTTTCATTAAAATTTGTTATAATTAAATAACTAATATTATTTATTTATTTAATAGATCGATATTTATTTTATTTTTACTATCCTAGTTTTAATTTATTTTGCTTTATATAGTTCAAATATAAATAGAATATAAAAAAATATTATAAAAATAATTAAATTAGATATAATTTAAATAAAAGGAAAAGTAGGTGATGAGGTGGATAATAAGGTGATAGTTTTGGAATGGTTTAGTGTTGTGGAAAAAAAAGTGGGGTTTAAAATGGTTCTAGTTTGGAATGATGTGACATGTTGAATAGACAGTATGGATTTTGGACCACCTTTAGCGTTGTGGGTGCTCTCATAGGCACCAAAAGGGTGACGGGTGACCAAATGAGTAGCTTTTTTAAAGTTAAGATCATAAATGAAATTTTGACTTACCACATCAACCATCTGTGTAAATTACCCTCTCGTATATATATTTTTTGGAACCCGGTTTAACTTGGTGTTTCGCTTGCACATGACGTAGATAATCCGTTAGTTGCACCCGAAAAGTTACCAGAGAAGCCTCGTCCAGTTCTTGAAGAACTCGGATCATTTAAGTAAGTCTCAACAGTTGATTAAACTGAAGTACATTATGGAACTGACAAAGTTTTACTCAAATTTATGTTAAATATCAGATCACCATTTACCCGACCCGGAAAAGCACCAAATGCAAAGTTGCTGATGCTTGGAGACCTTACAGAATCTGAAACTGACATATCATTTATAGGTGACGGAAGGCCCAGCACTGATCCGATCTCCGATTCTTTGGATAATGACATGGACTTGAGCCCAACTGCAACTACATCCTCGCGTATGTCAAACAGTTCAGATCATGTTTTAGGCCCGGCTTATGCTAAAGCCCGTGGATCTGTAGATTTTTCATCTTCATCACAGAGTAATATGGTAAACAATATATGATTTATAAATAAACTGATTCATGTTACTTTTGTTTTAAACATGTTTTTTTTTTACTAAAATTGAAAAATACTTCTACTTTTGTCTAAATAAGACAACATAGTAACATACTGTCTTTTGTCCTATCGACTCGATGGTAGATTAAGATTTAATGCAGGTGGATGCATGTTTTGGTAATTCTTGAACATTACGAAAACATTCATCCACCTGCAGTAAATCTTCCTGACCCTTTACTTGACCGCCATGTTGCCAAACGAACATACACTATTAACAAATTAATATCCATTCGTAGGACGAAGACAACGAAATGAAAAGGCTGAAGATGGATCTCATGAGGACAATGGAATTATACAGTACAGCCTGCAAAGAATCACTTACCGCAAAAGAAAAGGTGGTGTACTTTTTTTCTAACTGTAGCATAACCGTTCGTAACATAACATAAATAAAAACACTTTTAATAAGTAAAATATGGTTACAACTGTAATAAAGAAAAACACTAAGAACGCAAGCAAAAGAATGTGCTGGCTAACGATTCTTGTTTAACACGGGTCCCTTCAAAAGAATTAAACTAGAAGCCTCATAACTTTACAACTAATATATAACTGCAATAGGCGGGAGAATTGCAACGGTGGCGTGACGAAGAAAAACAAAAAATGGCGGAAGAGATGAGGAAAATGGGCGATCAAGAAAAAAACAAAGGCAGGGCAGCATTGGAGAAAGCAGAAGCTTCTAATAGAATAGCAGAACTGGATTCAAACAGAAGAGTGATTGCTGAAATGAAACAACTTACGACAGACGATAATGATGATGACCATAAATTTAATTATCATAGATACACCATTGAAGAGATAGAAGAAGCGACACAGTATTTTTCATCGTCCGTAAAAATCGGTGAAGGAGGCTATGGTCCTGTTTATAGAGGCCGCCTCAGTAATTATGATGTTGCGATTAAGGTTTTACGTCCGGGTGCTGCACAGGGAAGGTCACAGTTCCAGAAAGAGGTATATAATTCCAAACAACCAATGTTTTTATAACCGGACTAGTAATCATATCACAGGTCGGTCCGGTTTAAAAAACAGGACCATGTTATAAATATTATAAAGTTAAATATATTTTTTGTTAAAACCGTATAATACACTTGTACGTAGTGTATAACCGTACATGTGGTCACATAATCTTATTGTGAATAATATCTAAAGTAGTAGGTAGTAGGTACTAGTGTTTATGCGGTCAGGGTCGGCCTGTTAGGCTTTCCACCCTAGGCACGGGCCTAGGGCCACCAAAAAACAAGGGCTTCCAATTTTTAGTAAGTTTTATATATTGTATATGTATTAGGCCCAAATAAAAGCAAAACTAAACCGGTTTCTTTTTATTAGAGGAGCCCAGATAAAAATTGTTTAGGAAAAAATCCCACATTCAAGCCCAGGTAGGTAAAGGAGGAGGGTTTTGTTACTGAATATATTGAAAATGATAATTTTGTAAAAAGGCCTCCATTTTGTAGTTCGCTTAGGGTCTCCAAAAACATTGGAATGGCCTTTTGTTTACTAATTATATTATGTACTGAACTATCATCTAAAGGATGTGTTCAGTACAGAACTGTTTTAAACACAGAATTGTAATTTGTATTATACACTTGTACGTAGCGCAATGAACTAATTTAAAACAAATATGAAAGTAATTTTATGTTTTGGTGTAAATTTGCAATGTTAATAAGTTAATAAACTTTAAATTAACAAAATAAATGCGTTTTTGAAAGAAAAAAAATGCAGTCCGCTTCGTTTGTTTAGCCGGTAACTAGTTTGTTCAATGGAAATGGTTCAAATAGACTCAACCAGACCGCTTATGTAGCGAGCTCCCAGTTTAGTTTAATGATGTTCTAATGGTTGATGACAGGTGGAAGTGTTAAGTTGCATACGGCATCCAAACATGGTACCATTCTTAGGAGCATGTCCAGAATACGGTTGTCTGGTGTACGAATACATGGCTAATGGCAGCTTAGAAGAACGGCTACTCCGAAGAGGAAACACCCCACCATTATCATGGCAAACCAGATTTAAAATTGCATCAGAGATAGTTACAGGCGTCTTATTTCTCCATCAAACCAAACCTGAGCCCATAGTTCACCGCGACCTGAAGCCCGGTAACATTCTTCTAGACCAAAACTTTGTAGGCAGGATAAGTGATGTGGGTCTAGCGCGGTTACTCCCTCCTTCAATAGCCGAGGACATCACTCAGTACCGTATGACATCAACGGCTGGAACCTTTTGTTATATTGATCCTGAGTATCAACAAACCGGGATGCTTGGGGTGAAATCAGATGTATATTCTCTAGGGATCATGTTGCTGCAGATGATTACAGCCAAACCCGCAATGGGTTTGAGTCATCATGTTGAGAATGCTATTGAAAACGGAACGTTTGGTCAGATGTTGGACCCATGTGTGCCTGATTGGCCTCAAGATGAAGCGCTTGGATTTGCGAAATTAGCATTGCAATGCGCTGAGCTTAGGCGGAAAGATAGACCCGATTTAGGGAAGGTAGTTTTGCCTGAGCTTGTTAGATTGAGAGATCTTGGTGAAGAGAGTATGCCGGTATGATCTACAAAAGTACCTAAAAGATTAGTTAATGTAGATTTGGTTTTATCTCTAACAGGTCAAACAGATAAAAGAAAAAAGATCTGCTAAACCTTAAACGGGCCAGGAATCAAAGTGATTAAAAGTTGTACAGAATGTATTTTTGGTACATAAAACCTCCTAAGTCGTTATATTTATATAGAGAGATATTATTATGTGAATAATATAAGTTTATGTAATCATGTGAATAATTAATATAGTGAGTTCTTATGGAGGAGGTTAATGACCCGTCGGAAAGCCGTATAAGTTAACCCCTAGTGTAGTAAAAACTAGGAAGTTTGTTTGTAAATACCTTTGACTAAGGTCATTATTGTTAACCAATCGTTATACTTAGAGGTGGCAAAATGAATGAGTCAGATAGATTGGATAATAAGTCATTTTAGGTAATTATGGTTTGGTTCGAATTGCTTTATGATTTCTCACAATCCACACGAACTAGTAACTACCACCACATAAAAAGACAATTATAATGTGATGTTAGCTTTTCCATTTACTGATTTTTTGTTAGATAAACCATGGTTAAGATTAGTCATTTTTATGAAAAGATTAACAATTTTTATATTATCTAGTAGTAAATCATTAATGTATTATCTAACATGCAAAGTAATTTAGTAGTAAATCAATATGTAGTATTATGTATTTCATTGAATTTAAAGTTTAATAAGTTTAATTTAAACAAATAGATTGTGATCTACTCTCTCTCTCTCTCTCTCTCTCTCTCTCTCTCTCTCTCTCTCTCTCTCTCTCTCTCTCTCTCTCTCTCTCTCTCTCTCTCTCTCTCTCTCTCTCTCTCTCTCTCTCTCTCTCTCTCTCTCTCTCTCTCTCTCTCTCTCTCTGACTCTCTCTCTCTCTCAAACCATGAAATCATAAATGTTATTTGTTAGCTAGGAGTTCTTGCGCCGATGGAGCGATCGTCTTTTGGCATAATGGCACCAAGGGTTTATCCTCACTAAATTTGTGTGGGTTCGAGTCCCAAAAAGTGGGTAATATGTAGGATTTTAGGAGTTGTATATTTGTCGTTAAAAAAACAAGTTATTGGCGGTTGACAATGGTTTTTAAGGAAACATGCTATGATTTAATTCATACTCATCGGTCAACAGTCTATGAGTTGTCTACTCTCTTTTACTAAACCTTGGCAGCGAGTCTGAACCATCTCTGGCGGCGAAACTTGGAACCAGAGAAGACCCAATCGCACCATGAAAGCCCTAACATAGCAAAAGCTTTAATTAAATTATAATAAATAAATACGAAGAAAAACTTGAAAAAGCCAGCTTGGTCCAGGTCGAGCCTAAATGGGCCCTATCATGGCTGATTTTTCTTCTGAAAGCATTCAAACGTTGAATTTTTGGACCGATACCCTTTTTCTGACCTAACAGCTTTTAAAGTTGGGCTCAATTTAAACTTGGGTCCAGTGTGTACTATAGACTTTGCTCATAAATGAGATTTTATATTGAATTAAATTAAAATAGTACATAGTTTTACTTCTTTTTACCATCACGTGTCTTTCACCATTCATTTGCATTTGTCTTTCAGTTTGGTTCTCTCGTATGTGGTCCAACCTTCTGCAATTTCATTGATGTTGATCGCTAGATATTGAGCCAATCTTGATGACTATTCACATTATTTTATCTCAATAATCACTCAACATTATCGTATTAAATTTGCTTAAATCATTTTTCTTTTGAGTTAGTGGTTAAGCTAGACGGGTCAAAATTTACAACATCACAGATGAATCCGTCTTGACAAAAAAAAAAAGAATTATTTTCTAATTCAATTGCTGTTCATTAGAAGTTACAGAGACTATGGGATAGTAGGTCTTTAAATAATATATCATACACTTTTTTTTTTGTTTGACCGGATAAATAACTTCACTAGATTTCTTGTGTATAAATACCTCGATATATTTATTACGATTATGTGATACTTCCGTCGACTCTCAAGAACGCCGATCATCATCATCATCATCATACTCAGTAAATCCCACCAATAGCAAAGCAAAGGTAGGGTCTGAGGAGGGTAAGATGTAGACAGCCTTACCTCTACCCCGTAGGAATAGAGAGGCTGCTTCCAGTGAGACCCCCGGCTCGATAGTAGTTTTGCATCAAGCCTTGAACATAAGGCACATAACACTCAGCAATCGGGACAAAGACCGATTAGTGCATGTACCCTTTTGTCTTTCAGCTATCAACGCCACCACATGATGCCTGATTAACCGTCCTCAACTTTTAACGTTATTTTCACGAAAGTAGTAAAATAACGTTAAAATTAGTGCACTTTCACTTTTGCCCCCCGATGGCCCACACATATATACATTATATGTGCATACCGCAAGCGGGGCGTGAAAGAGAGAGGGGAGAGGGCGGTACTTGGGTATTGATGTATCTCACAAAACACTGATACATCCTCCACGCACCATCAATACCCAAGAACGCCGATGTGAAAGATAAATGCATGTGCTAGAGGAAAGAGGTGATCGACGTGAAAGAGAGAGGGGAGAGGGCGGTACTTGGGTATTGATGGTGCGTGGAGGATGTATCAGTGTTTTGTGAGAGGGCGGGAGGCCCTTGGGATTTATTGCGATCCGTGGAGAGTTTGGGATAACCGCCATCTTGTAGAAGAGCGAGGGATTACGCGAAACTTGTTTCCAAATACTCTTATTAATCACATCTAAAAATTTAAATCCAGTAGTACATAAATACAAAACCCAAGCTGCTATATATATACACACACCATGGTCCATGTATCACGACAAAAAAAGAACCTTATGAATTTAATTTTTGTGTGTGTCGTTTTTTATCTTTTTGTACAAAAGTATTCAAGATAGTGACAAGTTAACAACTTTTCTTTAACATTTAATATTTTCTTTTCAATTAGCAAAAGCATTTTAGTATTATGATCAACTTTATAGAAAAATAAATAAGAAGTTCAATGCAGTTATAAAAATTTAAATTATTATTTATATTTGTCAAAAAAAAAAAATCCCACATAGAAGTTCTACTCGGGTAATTATCAAATTTGAACTTTAGATACTTAATATTAGATACTAGATATAAAGTTAGTAGAGTGTTCAAATGAGAAGAATTTTTTTGTAAGAATAAAAAAGAAGAAATTTCAACCAATAAAAATCCTTCATTTACTTTATTTAATTTTTCTATTTAATATTAGTGTAAGGGTATATTGGTAAAATTAGATAGATCATTTATTGGTAGTCTTCCTTTTTAATAGCTAACTATAATAAATTTGTAACTTATTTTCAAAAAATATATTATTTCAAAGAAGAAAAAATTAATTTAAAGTGTAGGATAAATTACGAGGTGTGTAAGATGAATTACGAGTTGCGTAGGATGAATTTCAATATGTGTAGGATAAATTTCAAAACGTGTAGGATAATTTTTTATGTGTGTAGGTAAAAATTTTAGTGTGGAGGATGACTAATTAATTAGTTAAAGATAATAATAAATAAGATGAGAGAAAACTATTTAATGTTTTACAATTGTACCCTTTCTTTTTTTTTTCTTAATTTAATTTTATTCTCAAATGAACCTTCCCCTATAAAGTTAATATACCAAATACTGATAAACTCGATATATTAAGTTGTATTTATAATAGTCGGTGTAGCATTTATGAAAAATGCATAATTACTATTTTATCGAAAGAAATCAAGAATAATACGAAAAGGGTAAAAGTCAATTATATTATAATTAGTATTTTATCGAAAGAATAAAAAGCTTAAAAGTCAATTATATTATGTATCATGTATATAACTAGTTTTTGCCTCGCCCGCGTTGCGAGGCAATAAGACAAATATTTCTCTCTCATAACATGTATGTCTGTACAGAGGGCAAAATCGGAATTATATTTTGAACAGGAGACGAAATCATGATTTTAAACTGAGAGCAAAATCATAATTTTGAGCTAAGGGGGAAAACATAATTTTATTTTGAACTGTGGGAAAAAACATAATTTTGAGCTGAGGGCAGAATCGTAATTTCGAGCTAGAGGAAAAAACAACATTTTATTTTTAACTGAAAGAACGATCCGTACTCTTGAGTACATGCTCCGTTCGTGTGTCATAGATTTCAGTGGTAATTGGGATACTTACCTGCCGTTAGTCGAATTCTCATATAACAACAGTTATGATTCCAGCATTCAAATGGCACCATTCGAGGCTTTATACGGAAGAAAATGTCGATCGCCTATTGTGTGGCACGAGATCGGTCACTCGCAATTAACCGGTCCTGAGCTATTGCAAGAAACGACTGACAAAGTCCTCCAAATTCGAGACAACTTGTTGAAAGCTCGAAGTCGACAGAAAAGTTATGCCGATAGACGACGCAAGCCCCTTGAATTTGACGTTGGCGACTACGTACTCCTAAAGGTATCACCTTGGAAGGGTGTGGTCAGATTCGGCAAGAAAGGGAAACTAGTGCCTCGATGTGTGGGACCTTTTAAGATTCTGGAAAGGATCGGAAAAGTCGCCTACAGACTTGAACTACCGGAGGAACTTAGTAATGTCCACCCGACTTTCCATGTGTCAAACCTCCGAAAGTGCCTGGCTGAGCATGATTTAATTGTACCTCTCGATGACCTGCAAGTAAACGAAACACTACACTTCGTGGAGAAGCCTGTCGAAATCATGGATCGCCAAACCAAGCAGCTCAGACGCTCACGCATTCCTATTGTGAAAGTCCGATGGGAAGGCAAACGAGGCGCAGAGTTCACTTGGGAACTCGATAGCGACATGAAGGCGAAGTACCCACAGTTGTTCGTTACGGCTTCGGCCTAATTTCGGGACGAAATTCCCTCAACTAGGGGAGGTTGTAAAACCCCGTGTTTTCTGAAATCAAAGTCAAAGTCAAGGTCAAAGTCAACGACCGATTTCGCAACTTGGCTTGTAGTAAATCTCTTTTATGTGTTTATTTTAGCTGTATTATGTGGAGTAAGTGTCAATAATTACAATAATCGACGTGTGTTATCCGCTATTTAATCAACGTACGACTGTAAACTATAGGAAGTAACAATGCGATAAAGTCAACTAAAAGCCAATCAATCTAATTTAATCAACATCGAATCGCAATCGCACTCGCAACTCGATTTTACGCATTCTGGTTATTGTATACGTGTGTGTGTGCCTTATGTGTTAACTGTGCATGTTTAAATTATTTTATGTGTGGTAATCAATCGAATCGCAATCGAAACTCAAACGCAATCGAACTCAATCGCAATCAAAACGGTATGATAATTGGTGGAGAAGAGACAGTGCGAGATATGAGTAGCTGGGATTAAAAGTAATTTGACTAGGAAACTCTATCGCATCGCAACGCTCGCAATCGAAATCGAAACGACAAAAATGGTCACACCGAACACTCGAACCAAGAGCCATCCGGCCGGATTGCCATCCGACCGGGTTGCCACCCGAATGAGGTGACATCCGACCGGACTGTCATCCGGGCGAGATGCCATCTGACCGACCCGCCCCTTTCCACTTTGGGTATCCTATAAATACCCCATGTCACTTTCATTCTTTCCACTTTTGGCAAGTGACGTCCGACCAGCTCGTGTTCCTCGCTTTTTCTCTGATTTCTCGCAATCTCGGTAAGATCTCGTCCTAAATCTTGTACTTCCTTGATCTACACGCACTCCTACACCTTTCTATCTTTTAAATTTTAACTTTTAACCGTGAAATCATCAAGATTCAAGGTGTTCTAGGATGACGTCATCATGTGTTCTTGAAGAACTTCATGTTGTGGCCTTAATCCACTAAGAACAACTTAGATCTAACCGATTTCCACATAAACAAACAAAGATCTTTCATAGATCTGAACATATTCACAAGAAAAAGGATTGAAAGATGGTTATTCAACTTTCTTTCAACTCTTTTACACTCAATGAACTCAAAATCGATAGAATCGGAGCTTGTGTCGACTCACTACTCAATCTTGTGGTTGTGTTGGTTCAAGATCCGTATTCTATCCACGAGATTATCAATTTCGGGTTAACCAAGAGCAATCGTCTTAAACCGGTGGACTGACCAAACTTGGGTGGTTCCTGTTCGATCAGGTCACTAGAGCTTAGGATGGGACTCTGTTGGTTAGCGCGATATCAACACATCTCGATAACACGACAAACAGTCAAAACGACCAAGTGTAAGACGAACGGAACGACCAGGACGGAGTGCCGTCCGATCGGACTGCTGTCCGAACGGACAACCATCCGAGCGACCGGCTGTCCGAACGACTTGCACCTTGGGTCCCACACTTAACTATTTTACCAACGATTGAAGTCTGGTTGTTGAACGAGTTGTTGTCCGACCAGACTACCATCCGATCGGATAGCCACCCGAATCATGAGACATTTGGACTTTAACACTTAAACAATTTTCAACATGTTCAACAACAGGGTTGCCACCCGCTCGGATGGACATCCGACCGAGTGACCGCCCTGCTGTGGATTTGTTCTCACTGAGTAACCTCGCCACTCGAGTCGCTGTCCGACCGGACGACCGTCCGACCGACCGACCTGAAAGGTAGAGATACTTCAATGTTTTCAAAATGCTACAACGAAAACTTCAAAGGTCAAGCCATCATACACAAACACATCCTTCTCATAGGAAGAAATAATCCACTCGAATAGTCATCCGACCGAACTACCGCCCGACCGGATAACCATCCGAACGGATTGTCATCCGCACGACTGGATGTCCGACCGGACTACCATCCGACCGGACTGCTGTCCGAGCCACTTGTACTTTGCATCATTTTGCGCGTCACTTATCGTTATGCTATCGTTCTGATCAGGCTAACCCTACTCTCTAGCGCTCCCTTTAATCCATCAATCGCTGTGAGTATACTCGATCCCTCTTTGCTTATGCACTTTTGGGTGTTACATACGTTACTTATACAAAATCACATCGAATACACTACGCAATACTTTAAACGCTAACCATTACCGCATGTTATACGTGACTAAATGAATGCTTGTTTGTTATGTTTACACATGGAATGTTGTCTACCTGCCTTAGCAACGATAGTACTATAGTTTGGACTCAGCACCCGCTCACGCGGGGGTTGTTAAGAACAATTATTTGCATGGATTACAGTGGTGATCATGTATTACGAACTGCCTTGGGCAGTCAACCCGCAGTCATTGGTATCGATAGGTTCATGTCGATAACTAACATGCCTCATTTCACTCTGTGTACGTGCTGGTTATCCGTAACGCTTTCGAACTCTATATGCTATTATCAAACTTGTATGCTCACCTTTACACTATGTGTATTGACCTTATTTTAACGTATGTGACAGGTGCTTAGGATGCTTATCTGCTAGGAAATCGAGGCTAGAATAAGGTCTTAGAGGCCAACAAATAGTTGTATGTACAAATGAAATCTGAGTTGTCAGAACAGAACTATTTGCCTAGATTTGTCTGTAATAATTGTGTTATCTTTTGAGACATGGTATGGGACATGTTACTTTAAATTAATTGGTAATGAAAATTGTTATGGAAACTTCTGGACAATCTGTTTCGCTCAGTGCCATGCCCCGATGTTTCCGCCATCGGTTGGGGTGTGACAGATTGGTATCAGAGCCATAACTATAGGGAATTAGGCAAGACTCGACCTAGTCCGGGT
Source organism: Helianthus tuberosus (assembly GCA_030545235.1). Lineage (NCBI taxonomy): Eukaryota > Viridiplantae > Streptophyta > Magnoliopsida > Asterales > Asteraceae > Helianthus > Helianthus tuberosus. Next base: position 176,082,361 of record CM060429.1, read on the forward strand.
CGATATCTTAGAGACCTAGTCTATAGTTAGGAACCAACAGACCGACTTGTGCATATCCATTAGGGATTATGTATGAGCTACTACTATTTCTCGCTATTCTCGTCTATGCTACACTATCACTGCACTCGAATTTTCAATTTTGAATGAGCGATTAAGTCGAGATCAGGTGTGAAAACCGCAAACTCTTGACTAAGTTGCTTGATCAACCCACGTTTTTATCTATAAACACGAGAAATTGCGCTGAAATAGGAGTGAAATCCATACTTCGACGCATAATTCTCTCTTATTTTATCAAAACAGGGACGAAGTTGTTAAGCCAGGGGTGAAACCCTAACCTTGACGACTTGTTCCGCCCATTTTACAAAGCTCTCACCAAAGTCTCGACGGACTCCAACTACCTGAAGTCACGATATGACTAACGGGATGCGTGCCAAACGCCCAAGAATCGAGGCAAAAACATAGTCCTGAAGGTCAAATGTGCACAACAAGTCCTTGAGAATAGTCGAATCGCTTTGGGTAGTCAATGTCTAATAGCCGCAGACAATCTATTTCCTGATTTTTAAGTGTTTTCGATTCCGAGCCCGCAACTGCTGACTCTGATGATTCGTTGATTTTATGTGTTGGTATGTGTAATTACCTGTTTATGTGTTTAAATTTTGGAGAATTATTCGATTTTTGCTTTCACTCCAATCGACACGCACGACTCGCACTGCATTTCTACCTCAAAACGCTGACAAATCGCTAAACTATGGACGACCTTATGCTATGATACTCGATATACTAAACGCGATCGCTATATTCGAACACTCGCGGACTTTGAATGATAGGTTTTTGTATTCTGAGGCAGTCGGAATACTCTACGTGTTTCTATATGCTACTATATGCCTCTTGTGATTACACGATTATGTGCTTTTGTGGATTCCGTGCTCTACGTGCCTACGTGGTTCTGTGCTTTTGTGTTTATGTGACTACGTGTCTATGTGTTTATGTGATACATGTTTCACTGTGTTCCTGAGCTTTAGTAAGTACTAGACGTGTGAGGTGAGATTCGATTTTGACGTTTCTGAGACCTATGACGATGTCTGTTGCAGACAATGTCAACTGGACCATCATCTGGATCCCGTCACCCACGACTCTCTCGTCAAGAACAGAGGGACAAACGCCTTGCTGCCATCCTCGCTAAACAAGTGGACAAGGTTGTGCCTCAGATCGTGAGTGAGATTTACGAGAACGTCAACAAATCGTCTGAGGAGTCTAGAACAGAAGCTCCTAAAGTTGCTACTGTAACACCTCGAAAAATCACGTCCAATGATGTATTGACACGTGTAATAAACCCTAATGAAGTCAAATGTTGAATTTAAGGGACTAATTTTTTCGAAAAATCGAAAACCTTGATTATGAAAGAACTGGAAGTGTTAACATACCAAAAATAAGTTTCTGAATAACCTCGTATGGTATTTATATTCACAAATGAGCCGCTTGTTGATCGAGAGTAGCCGTTCGCGTAATTAATTGAAAGTTTGCGCAATGAAGGGTTAAAAGCGTCAACATGTTAATTCTTACCTCTGAATGACCTTTTAACAAACCGGGAGCTTCATGATATTTGATTATACTCTCAGGAATGCCAAACATTGGCCGTCTAAGGTTTTTATGCCTATAAGTAAAGTTACGCGCAACTTTGCAAGTTAGAGGGACTAAAAGTGTCAATATGTTTAATTATACCCCTGAATGAACTTTTAGCGAACCCAAAGCATCGTGATGTATAATAATAGTCTCAATAATGCCAAATATGGATTAGATAAGGCTTCAACGCTATTAAACGATGAAATGCGCAAGTTTGCGCATTAGAGGGACCTAAAGCGTCAACTTTTGAATCTACGCCTTTTAGTGACCATTTAAGCGATCGAGAGCGTAGCAATAATTAAACTCATGCTTGGGAATGCCCATTATGGGCCATGGAAGGCTTGGATATCATTAAACGACATTTCGCGCTACTTTGTGCGATTAAAGGACTATTTGCGTCAAACTGCAAAAGTATGTCGTTTCGTATGTTATCGGACCTTCCGGAATATGAGCATGAGTTAAACATGCCATAATTATCCCCTACCTAGCTTAGAAATAGGCTTAGAGGTGTTTCGTGCGCAATAATAAACTTTTAAGTCGTGCAGGGACTAAAAGTGTCAAAAAGTGCACAAGTTTGCATTTTCGCGCATATCTCACATTCTGAGTATACCCGGACACCCAAAAATTTATGTAAGCACTAAAATATTTTATTTTAGTGTTCGGCTTGATAAAATTCCACTCGTCGCGTAGTTTGGATCGTTTTTCGCGTCCGTTCGTGTTTCGTCGTAATTAGACGAACAACGTGACCGTACGGCCAAACGAACCGACATCCGACATGTTTTTGAGCATGTTTCATGTCCCTTATGTGTGGGAATCATGGTGGAGCCTTGAAACGAGGTTAACGGGCCTTAAACATGCCTAAAATGACCTTACATACTCACAGGGACCAAATCTGTAATTTCTGGAAGTTCTGTGCAGGTCTGGACTGCCAGGCGGGCCGCGTAGAGTTTCCTTGACTCTTACGCGGGCCGTGTAAGGCCACCAGAGCTGCAAAACAGCTTCAAACTTTCAGCAGCTGGGTTTCTTTGTTGGCACATGGTTTTAATCAATACTATGGGCCATTTTGGGCACCCATAGTATTAGAAAACAGTGGGTACGAAGTGTATGGTTCAGATTTAATCACGTTTATCGAGGAACGATCCTAACGGTCCTCTAAATCCTATAAATACCCCACTTCATTCTTGCCAAACCCACACTTGATTTCTGAATTCTCTAAGTTGGAGACCTTGCTCTTCATACCTGAGAATTTTGGATCAAAACCTCCTTGCTTGGACCCTTTGTAAGTGTCCTTTCGTGCTTAGTTTAATTGTTTAGCGTTTATAGCCGAAAAGTCAAGCGTTTCGATAAACGCTTTGACTTTTAAACGGTTGAGCCATTGTTCATAACGAACATGGCTACGTGACCGTAATTAGGTAGGTATTAAACCCTCAAAAGGGTACCTCCTAATTACCACGTTTACTTAGTTAAATAGTCAGGTCAAATAAAAGTCAAACGGGTTAGTTTTAAATAAAATTCATAACTATTAATATAGAAGCCATAAAATCAGTTTTCTCACTTTAATAACTTGGTAAATATTAGTTGAACATGTCTAAGCATGTTCAACCCGACAATTCTAACTTTAGGCTCGGTGCGGAACCGAAAGTCGCAAAAGTTGACTTTTGCTTTGACTTTCAGTTCTGACCCGATTTAGCTTAGTTTAGATATTCCTTAGGATTCCTTTAGGACTAGGTTATAGGTTAGTGTAACCCTCTGAGGTTATACAACTTGGTTCCTTAGTTATCCGATTCATATGCATGTTTCCGTTAAATGACTAAATGTTGACTATTATGCCCTTTTAACCTTAAAACGAAATTTTTGAAAATGTGAGAGGATAGAAACCTTTCTTACTGATTTATAAACTTGTCCCTAAAATTAGACATCAGTTTGAGGTCTAGATTAGGAGTTATGCTCATTAGCGTAAATGAAAAACTTTTTATTAATTAAACGGCGTAATTAGCATAAAGCCTATCTAAACCCAATTTTTGATACCAAACTTTTTACCTACTGATGTAAAATAATATTTTGGGATTTTTGAAGATTTTTATTTATTTTTAGGCTGAGCATAACATAGGGTTCTAGCCTTGATTCGGTAATTGCCGGTTTTGCCCTTTTGGCCATAAAATGAGTTTTACATAACATTTTGATACCAAACTTTTTGCTACTGATTTTATATGATAAATAAAACATTTTAATCTTTCTGGAAATGATAAAAATATCAGCTTTTCTTATAAAACCCGGAAATCGCTTAAAATCGCCTTTTTACGCGTTTTTAACGCATAGTATAAGTTAAAACTATTTTTAACATATAAGGTTTGAGACCTACTGACGTTTTAAGTAAATTTTCATAATTAAACAGTAGGCAAAAATTTTAAACTCAGAATTCTAATTTTGACCTTAAAAGCTTAAGTGAAATTACCAAAATGCCCCTTCGGTGCATAGTTTGGTTATAATTAATAAATTTCACATATATGTAATACCCTACTGATATAACTTATTAAATTGAGTATTCTACGGATTATATCAGACCAGGACCTCAGATTATTATTTAACCTCTCTTATAACCTTTAAAATGACCAAAATACCCCTACGGGGCATAAATTGGTTTTAAATTCGTTTTGGGCATAATGGAAGGTATCCTACTGATATCACAACATATTAAAGGCATATTAACTTAGGAAACCTGTTCATGACTCATGTGGTTACCCGTTACGCACTTTTCGCGTTCAGATCGGCTTATGTAACTAGTTTGCATAAATTAGCCGAAACGGGTCAAACCTTATCATTTCTATCTCAAAATCCAGAATGTGTTTAGTTTACCCATACTAAACAAGTATACAAGCTTGTCGGGTCTAAACCACATTCTAATCTGGTCTTCGCATAATCATGCGTTTTGAACCGTATCTTCTTTTTTAAAACTAACCGGTCTAAGTTTAGGCTTAATTAAAGACCCGTTACGAATCTAATAGGTTATTAAAAACTTTCGTTCCAGATTTAGGAGCCCAGTAAAAGCTATCTGTACTTGCTGATTTGATATACGGCTGGGATTGAATTTATATTTAGCTCAGGTAAATACTTTTAACTTATTTTCCCTATACGGGCTTGGGGTACGGTATATAAAATACCGTTTGGTCGGGCATTGAATTTTTAATTGTATGAAGGTTAAATTATTGAAATGTCCCGTTTAAATCGTTTTGTTTGCTTAAAGCCTTTGGGGGGTTAATGACCATGTCCCGGATATCCTTGGCATCATTTTAAGAAATGGCCACGACCTAAGCACGGGGTGTAGGCGTATACCCGACAGTGCATATATAAATAATAAGGTATAACCGCCGGTTTCGGGAATAACTCGCCTCGGGACTATATCATGTGGTGTGTCTATTAATCTTTAACCCGGTGTCAATCCGGGGTACTGAACGTATAACGAACATGTAATTATTTTACAAGTTTATATATAAATAATTATCCCAAGTTATAAAAAGTTTTGTGCCATGTGCATTCAAATCAATTTTCTTAAACGTTTTCAAAATGAGTCAGTTAAATTGTATTTACCAGTGTAAACTGACGTATTTTCCCAAAAAGGCTAAGTGCAGGTACTAATCGGAATAGGCTGGCCTCTCCTAGCATCAAATAAAAGTCTCGCAAGCTTAGATGCCTTAAAGTCTGTTGAACAAAGTTTCTTTTTATCTTTTGATCCGCCTGTGGATCTTTTACAACCGTATTTGTAATACTTGATATTACTCTTTATCAGATTGTAATATATTTATCTTTTGCTTCTGCTGTGCATTTAAATTGTGTTGTTTGACTATGATGATATCAACTACGTCACGATACTCCCCACCGGGCCCACCGGTAATACGTGGAAATATCGGGGTGTGACAGGTTGGTATCAGAGCCAACATTGAGTGAATTAAACACTAGCATTTTGTGTTTAATCTCAATGACACAATAGCACATTCCTTGACCTTTTGAGTCTAGACTTAACATAGGAATGCTCTCGTCTCTATTCGGAGAATTATTGCTTTCAATTCTATATACTTTTAATATGTCGCCAAGAAAAGGAGCCGTAATGGAAATCCTCCCCATCTGAAGCCTAGGAATGCGGAGCTTTGTACTGCGACTAGGATAAACGTGCAACCAAGGAGAAAACATTCAGAAATAAAATGAAGAAGAAACTCCTTTTGCTGAAGTTCGTTTCCTTAGTAAGTCCTTATAAGGGCATACTTATCTTTCAGTCCCTTCATGGACAACATCATTCTTTCAAGCCCCGTTTAGGGCAATTCTGTACCTCCTTTGGAATCATTGGAATGTTTTATCTAAATTTTATTTATATCATTATATATGAACATAATAATAACATTCCTTTTATGAGATCTGCCATTATAATAAAATGGCAAAATCTAAAAAGGGCAAGACCTAGCCCATGTGTCATTTTAAGACAGGGCCAAGATGGTAGTTCCTCAACTAGATTCAGATCCTTATTAACATCTCAATTTAGGATTGCTCTGCGTTAAATATTAAAAGAATCTTAAAGGGATAACCTAGCCTATATGTCATTTCAGACAAGGCCAAGATGGTAAAACCTATTCAAAAGATTCAAATCCTTGTTAACACCTGTAAACATGTTAACATTCCTGGAAAATGTGATTCAATCACATAAATCATCCTTATACTGGATTCTCCCGAAATCCTTTCTTATTTGGTGAATTAAGCATCCATTAGGGATGTAATGCTTACGGGCCATATTCATTGTCATATAAGACAAAAGACAGTCGTAGCCTACAACTCCCTGTTAAGAAAAGGCATGAACAACGTTCAAGCCTAAATACCTTGATTCTACAAAATCATGGTTTATAATTTAAAGTTGCCCTTGTGACTTGGCCTTTTGTGCCATAGTTATATTTTAATTAAGTTTAGGATAATTATAATGAAAATCCTGAATAAAATATATGAAATAAATCAAAATATCATTCCTTTTCTGCCAGTATACATATTAAAAAGAATCTTAAAAGGTATGACCTAGCTTGAATGTCATTAAAGACCTAGCTATGATGGTAGAACCTGTTTAAAAAGAGATTCAGATCCTTGTTAAACATCTGAAAACATGTTAACACTCCCGACAACAGTGATGCGATAAAATCACACTTGTCATCTTCATATTAGGAATTTCCAAACCCCTTATTTAGCATAAATGATCAAGAGGAATCATGGCTAATAAACGTCGAACATGATGAACACATCAAAACATCCATTGGGATGAATACCTTCGGGCAAAGATGTATACATGAAAAAGATAGTTTTATTTCATAACTTCTTGTCAAGACAATGAACTATGAAATTTTCCGATCCAAAGGAATCATCGATTATGTTTTAAAATTTCCCTAGTGACAAGGCATCTATGCCATCAAAAAGTCCTTTGGAACAAGCCCTTGTGCTATATATAAAATGTCAGTACGACATTGACAGTCGTGACTTATGTCCCCTGTCTAATAAATATGAAGGATTATATTCCGTTTAAACGCCAAAGATGGTTTATTTAAAAACCTAGGCAAAACATAACCAAATAAATTAAATACTATCTATTGGCCTATATGGTTTATTTGCACCATGGCTATTTAATCATCAAATTTGACAATTCACTATATAATTAAACAAATTATTACTACTTGGTTTGTAGCCTTCAAAGCTTCACCATGACTGACTCATCTGAAGCTCACAATCATCCAGTTGATCAGAATGATAATGCAAGACTGAACTTAACGGGCACCGAGTTACAGGCTATGTTGGATACAGCCGTAAATAAAGCCGTGGACCAAAGGATCATAAGCGAAAGTGCGATAATATCCCAAATAAAGGTTACAAAAAGGGTAAGACCGGTTCAAACTATGACCAGTCCAAGTCAAAGGAGGCAAAACCCAAATGTAAAACCTGCGGGAAGAAGCACTTCGGAAAATGTTTCTATGAGCAGACCAGGGGATGTGTCATCTGTAAAGAGATGGATCACAAGACCCATGAATGCAAGGACTTGAAGGACGCCACATGCTATGGTTGTGGCGAGAAAGGGCACATAAAGACCCGTTGCCCAAAGAAGGCAACTAAAGGGAAATGCACTTTGGAGTCACAAGCTAGGCCTTGTGGGATTTGTAATAAGGAAGGGCACAAGACCTTGGAGTGTCAAGATATAAAGGACGCAGCCTGCTATGGTTGCAATGAAATAGGGCACATCAAGACAAATTGCCCAAATAAAACCAAGAAGCCTGGGGAGGCTAAGAAGACCAAAGCTGGAAGCTCTCAAATGGATGCTCAAGAGGCTATTCAGGATGACAATGTAACAACAAGTACTTTCTTTATCAATAACGCTCATGCTAGATTATTATTTGATTCAGGTTTAGATAAGTCTTTCGTAGACAATAGATTTTGTAAATCATTAAATCTGCCTGTTAAAAATCTAAGCGTTAAGTATAAAGTAGAATTGGCCGATAGTACCTCAGAGACTGCTTCAGCAAAATTAGATGGATGTTTTATATCCATTAGGAATCATTCTTTTCCGTTGTCCTTGTTTCCATTAAAATAAGAGGGACTCGATATAGTGATAGGAATGAATTGGTCGTCTTAAAAATCAAGCCCATATTGTGTGTGATAAGAAGCAAGTAGTTATCAAGACTCCTTATGGTGAGCCTTTGACAATTCAAGGAGACACTGGGTATGGATTGCCTAAGCACTTGTTGAATATGGTATTTAATACCAAAGATTCGAGTATGGAAAACTCAGAAGAGACAAACAACAGTCGCGATGCTGGAGATGCGACAAATGTTAATGGTGCATCCAATGTGAACCTCGATGTTAATGGAGTTAATCTCCAAAACTGTAATTAACGCAGCTATTAGAAAGGCTATGAGAAAAGTCATGAAAAGGTTCAAGAAGCCAGATGCTGCTCGCTCTAAAACACATGTCACTGCTCATGAGAAGAGATTTACTCATACTTCAAATGCGAAGAATAACCCAAACAAAATCATATGTGGCAAGGAGCCCATTCCTTTTAGGATATACTTAAAAGTACTTCGTCTCTTGGAAGTCAAGAGACTTCAATAGTAAAAAGGGGCCATCGATTGCAGGAAATTGTTGAATGAAGTAGAAACCATTAGGTGTATCAGTGGTTATGCTGGAAAGGACACGGTGAGGTATACATCTCAGTTATTCGATGGCAATACCCTTGATTAGTGAGGACATTAATGAAGTCCACAAGAAAGATCCTCTTATACATTATGGGATGGTCCAAGTTTTAAGGACCTTATTAGAAAAACCTATTATCCGCTTTGCGAAATGGAAAAAGATGGAATAATAATTTTATGACTCTCACCATAAAAGTTCTAGATTGTCGACAATATGTTACAAATTTTAATTCATTGGCTGAGATAGTGCCCTATTCAGTTTACCCAAAATCTAAGCTTAATGCAATAATTATTGGTGGTTAGCAACGGCAATAAGAGGGAACATTAAAGTATCAAAGTCTGCTCATTATAAATCCATTATGGATCTACCTCAGCTACTCACGTTATATAGATTAAGAAATAACCAGTCAAAGCTGAGACTGCCCTAAAATTTGTCAAAGATTTTACAGCTAAGTTTAAAAGGATTAAAAATGGAGGCGTTTAAACCCTCCTGATGAATGATTAGAGGCAGTTCACATTAATAATGACACCAGATAAATCCCTTATTGTGATTTTATTGCTAAGAGTTACGTGTCACACCCAGATATTTCCACATATTACCGGTGGGCCCGGTGGGGAGTATCGTGACGTAGTTGATATCATCATAGACAATTTATCACAGATTATATACACAGCGGAAGTCGAAAGATATAAACATTACAAACCGAATGGAAGTAATATCATTTATTACAAAAACGGTTGTAAAGGATCCACAGGCGGATCAAAGTTAAAAGAAACACTGTTCAGCAGATTTATAAACATCTAAGCTTGCAAGACTCTTTATTGATGCTAGGAGTAGCCAGCCTATTCCGATTAGTACCTGCACTTAACCTTTTTGGAAAATACGTCAGCTTTCACTGGTAAATACAATTAACCGACTCATTTTGAAAAGGTTTAGAAAAGTTGATTTGAATGCACAAGGCACAAAATAATCTTTTATAACTTGGGATAATTATTTATATATAAACTTGTAAAAGAATTACATGTTTGTTATACGTTCAGTAGCCCGGGCTGAATACCGGGTTAAAGATTAACAGACACACCACATGATATAATCCCGCGACGAGTTATTCTCGAACCGGCGGTTATACCTTTTTATTTATATATATGCACTGGCAGGTGTATGCCTACACCCCGTTCTTAGGTCGTGGCCATTTCAAAGAATGATGCCAAGGATATCCGGGACATGGTCATTAACCCCCCAAAGGCTTTAAGCAAACAAAACAGATTAAACGGGTCATCTCAATAAATTAACCTTCATATGATTAACAATTCAATGCCCGACCAAGCGGTATTTTATATACCGTACCCCAAGCCCGTATAAGGGAAAATAAGTTAAAAGTATTTACCTGAGCAAATTATATAAATTTATCCCATCCGTACAAATCAGCAAGTGCAAGTATCTTTTACTGGTCTCCTAAATCTGGAACGAAAGTTTTAATTAACCTATTAGATTCCTAACGGGTCTTACTTAAGTTAAACTTAGACCGGTTAGTTTTAAAGAAAGGTATACGGTTCAAACGCAAGATTAAGCGAAGACCGGATTAGAGTGTGGTTTAGACCCGACAAGTTTGAAGACTTGTATAATATGGGTAAACTAAACACATTCTGGATTTTGAAGTAAAAATGATAAGGTTTGACCCGTTTCGGTTAATTTATGCAAACTAGTTACATAACCCGTACCGAATGCGATAAATGCATAACGGGTAACCAAATGAGTCATGAACAGGTTTCCTAAGTTAATATGCCTTAAATATGTTGTGATATCAGTATGATACCTTCCAATATGCCCAAAACGAATTTAAACTCAAATTAAGCCCCGTAGGGGTATTTTGGTCATTTACCTAAGGCATATAAACTACCTATCATACAACTAACTAAACGAAGTGACCATATGGTATAACCTGGGAAGGTTATTCCCTATACAACTATGGTCACCTATTGTGTTTGGTCGGATCCTAATGATCGACCAAACGGGTCTAGTTCGAAAGTCTAAGCGGTTGTTTAGACCGCTTATCTTACGACCCTACATAAGCACTAAACCTAAAGTGACGAGTTAAACATGTTAAAACATGTTTAACGAAGTTAGAAAACAAGTTTGATATCAAGACAAAGGGTCTTGACACCCAAAAATAGTTTGGTTGCAAAATACGCATAAACGCGCATTTTGACCGAAACTATGACTCGTCACTAAGCCTAAATAACGTGGTAATCAGTAGGTATAGTCACAAGAGACTATAACCACCGTGATTACGCTCACGTTATGAAGTTCAAACGAACTTCGTGTTGACCATTGACTGGTCAAATCAGAAAGTCAAACACTGTTTGACTTTCCCGCTTAAAAACGCATAAAAGAACGAAATAAGCTTACAAAGGGTCCAAGCTAGGAAGATCTTGATTCAAATTGCTCAGGTATGAAGTGTTAAACCCCAACTTAGAGCTATTTGAATCAGATTGTGAGGAATGAGAATGAAGGTGTTGGGTTTATATAGATTTCGGTAAACCGTTAGGATCGTTCCTCGTAAACCCGTGCTTGAATCATGACCTTACACTTGGGCCCAAGGTTTTAGAATACCATGGGAACATGTAAAACCATCGAATACCAGCCCATAGGGTGCAAAACCATGGGTTAAAACCATCAAAACCTCAAAAATGGACCAAGTTCAATGTATCTGCCAGAAATTTCAAAAATGGTCCCTGCACTTGTAAAACTTGATTTTTGGCACTTTTAAGCCCCGTTAACCCCATTTCAAGGCTCTAAAATAAAGTTAAAGTATAGGGAACTTAAAATATGCTCAAAAACATCTCGGATGTCGGCTCGTTTGGTCGTACGGTTGCGTTGTTCGGTTAATTACGACGGAAGTCGTAACGAACGCAAAAACGATCCAAATTAAGCGACGAATGGAATTTTATCATGCCAATCACTAAAATAAAATATTTTAATGATTATATAAATTTTTGTATGTCCGGATATATATTCAGAACGTAAGATATGCGCGAAAATGCAAACTTATGCACTTTTTGACGCTTTTAGTCCCTGTTGATCTAATAAGTTTATTTTTGCGCACCAAACACCTCTAAGACTATTTATAAGCTATGTAAAGGATATTTAGGGCATGTTTAACTTATGATCATATTCAGGAAGGTTCGATACCATACGAATCGGTATACTTTTGCAGTTTGACGTAAATAGTCCCTTAAATCGCACAAAGTAGCGCGAAATGTCATTTGATGATATCCAAGCCTTCCATGGCCCATAATGGGTATTCCCAAGCATGTGTTTAAATATTACTACGATCTCGTTTTCTTAAATGGTCACCAAAAGGCGTAGATTCAAAAGTTAACGCTTTTGGGTCCCTCTAATGCGCAAACTTGCGTATATCATCGTTTAATATCATCGAAGCCTTATCTAATCCATGTTAGGCACTCTTGAGAGTATTATTAAACATCGCGATGCTTCGGGTTTGTAAAAAGGTCATTCAGAGGTATAATTAAACATATTGACACTTTTAGTCCCTCTAACTTGCAAAGTTGCGCGTAACTTTACTTATAGGCATAAAAGCCCTTAATGTCCAATATTAGGCATTCCCGAGAGTATAATCAATTATCATGAAGCTCTCGGTTTGTTAAAAGGTCACTCAGAGGTAAGAATTAACATGTTGACGCTTTTAACCCTTCATCGCGCAAACTTTCAATTAATTACGCAAACGGCTACTCTTGATCAACAAGTGGCTCATTTGTGAACATGATTACCGTGTAACGTTATTCAGAGGCTTATAATAAGCATGTTAACATTTCCAGTCCTTCTATAATCAAAGTTTTTGATTTTTCGCAAAATTAGTCCCTCAAATTCAACGTTTGACTTTATTAGGGTTTATTACACGTGTCAATACATTATTGGACGTGATTTTACGAGGTGTTACATCCTCACCCCCTTAAAAGAAATCTCGACCTCGAGATTTGCTAAATTAGTGGAAGTACTTTCCGACGTATCATGGACTTATCCTCCATAGCATATTTGGGCCTCTTCGGGCATCTCAGTTGACCTATACAATAGGTACGTACTCTCTTTCGGAGCTTCTTAACCTGTCGATTCTTAATCTACACAGGTTTCTCATCAAACCATAAATTTTCATTAGTCTGCATATCCTTATGTGACAATGCTTCTTGACTTATTGTCTATACATATCTTTAGATCACAGTTGTGGAACATATTGATTTCCATCAAGCTCCTCAGGTAAGTTTGAGCTTGTAGCTTACCAATCTTGATATATTCGATTTCCTCGAATGATTCTATATATCAGAACTTAACTAGCCCTATAAATTGAAAATTCAGCACACCCTTCTTTGGGTGATACCTTCAATTGAACTTTATTCCTTATTAAGGATTCAAGAGGGTTGCGACTTTCATCAATCCTTGATTTTTCCGCCGATTACTGGAAACTTTAAGATGATTATGAATTTGTATGATCTTATTCGTTGTTTCCAAGGCAACTTTCAGATCCTGATAATTGGACTTACCAAACTTCTGTCCAATAACAGATGTCTAACATCCCATCTATACAAGGTCTCCAAAGGAGCAGCCTTGATACTTATCACAACTATTATAGAGAAACTCACTTAAGGTGAGATGGTTATTCCAACCACTGCCTAAAACCAATCTTAAGGAATAACAAATCCTTACGGTTAGTCGAACAAATCGACGATCCTGGGCAGCTGATGGCGATTCTTAATTGTTGCCTAAATAGGGTTGCGGTAACCAATGCATAAGCAAGAGAACCGTCTTTCCTAACTAATAATATTGAAACTCTTAGAATTACGAATTAGGCTTTAAGAACCTTTATCTTAAAATTCATCTAACTAGGGTTTCTATTATTCCCGAGTTGGAGGTACTAATCGTCACGGAGATTTCACGATACTGTAGCCCAAGCGGGATGTTAATCTTAACTCTACTTGTCTCAGGAGGTAAACAGGGTAGTATTTGGAGAAGATAATCAAGACACAAGGAGATTACAGAGATTTTCCAAATCTCAAGCTCCGGTTCATCTATCTATACCCGTGTCAGATAAATGACACATTTACTTTACGAATGCAAGGATGCCTTAATTTGCGACACTTATTTGGACATTTCTAGATTGGATATCTTCTTTGAATACCATTAGCCGATTCTAGTACTATATGACCATCAGGATATCTCAGTGGTTCCATGCATTAAACCTCCATACTGATCAGGCATGGAAGCAATCTATGGAACACGCTAGGATACGCCAATCCTCATATGGCTCTTTTATCAAGCATAGTCTAGCATTCACAGTTGATAGAAATCAATGAGATAACAAAATAAAGTAACATAAATTGTCGTACTCGATCTGGAGAAAGAGTACTTTAGATTTTTTTATGAATGAAGATTATTTGATGAAAATAGAAGGAAAGGTCTCTATGATTTTCTTTGGCAAGTCTTACCTTATGCTTAATATCTGGAGTTCTTATGGGATAATTCTAAAAGTTTGCTAAGCTTATGGTCTATGAAAGACTCAATAGCACCTGAATCCAAACATGATTCTTAGTAATACCATCATAATAAGGGATGTACCTGGTGTCATTTTTGATATGAACTGTCTCAATAGCGCCTCTATTCTTAGTCTCTCTATACTTGGCTATACTCTCTTTGACAGTTTTAGGGCAATCTCAGCTTTGACAGGTTTATTTCTTAACCCATAAAATGTAAGTGGTTGAGGTAGATCCATAATGGATTTATAAGTAGCAAGCTTTTAATATGCCTTCTTATTTCCGATGCTAAACCACCAATATATAGTGCATTATGCTTGGATGAACCGAATAGGAAAGTATTCCAGACAATAAATTATAGTCTGTATTATACTGTCGACGGTCTAGGTCCTTCATGGTGAAAGTCAAAAATTCTTATTCCATCATTTATATTCCGTGTCGCAGACAACTGGTTTTTCTGATGAGTCCATAAACTTGGACCATCCTATATTGTATGAGGGTATCTTTCCTGTGGACTTTATTAACGTCCTCACCAATTAAGGGCATCGCCCTTGAATGACTGTGATACATATCTCACCATGTCTTTCTCAGCACAATCGCTGATGTCCATAATGGTTTCCATTTCATTTAACAACTTTACGAAATCAATGGCTCCCTTTCTAGCCATTTAAGTCTCTTGACTTGCAAGAGACAAAGTACTTTTGAGTACATCCTTTAGAGGAACGGGGCTCCTTGCTATATGTCATCTTATTTGGTTTGTCCTTCGCATTCGAAGTGTGAGCAGAACTCTTCTCATGAGCAGAGAAATATGATTTAGAGCAAGTAGCATTCGGCTTTTCGAACCTTTTCACATCCTTTCTCATAGCCTTTCTAACAGCTGCATCAATCACAGCTTGGAGATTAACTCCATTAACTTTGAGATTCACCTTTGTTGCCTCATTAGCATTTGTCGCACCATCGGTATTGCGACTGTTATGTGTCTCATTCAAGTTTGCCATACTTGAAGCTTGGCACTAAACACCAAAATTAAACAATTGCTTAATTGCATTTCTATAGCTAGTCATCGTCCTGACGACCAACATACATTAGCCATGGTATCCTTAAACCTTACCGGCTAATGGGGTATGAACATTCCTAATGAATGTCATTTGAATGTATATCGATTTACTTAGCCTAGGTCGCAAAAGATCCATCAATGGCAATTAAGGTTTGGACCGAGTCCATTACCCTTTTGACAGGAGATCACAATGTCACAACTGTCTTTGTCATATTAATGATTTTAGATAGCTCGAAGGCTTGCCACAATGGCTTTTACAATATGAAACATGAGTTCGTCTTGAATGTTATAAAAATCATATGGCACGAAGGCCTTGTCGCAAAGGACATTATAAGATATGGCAACAAAAGCCTGTCATGGAGGACATTAATTTATAAGTCGCGATCTTATTAGATTAGGGACTTTAAGGTTCGAACGTAGTTCTTCACCTTTAGACAGGGAGTCATAGACTACAACTGTCATCGTCCTTGAACGACAATTCATTTTGGCACATAGGCAAGTCATGGGACATTACTAATGGATGTTTATATATATATATATATACATATATGTGTATATATATAATTATCATAATTTAGTATATTTAGTCATGATCTCATCGATCTTATAGACTATAAGGCTTGGGCATTGCCCATCACCTTTGACGATGGACCATAACGGTCACACATGTCAGTGTCTCTAATGGACAACATAGTATATAGCCCGTAGGCGGCATAATCTCTAATGGTGACTCAGGATAATGCCACCAAGGGTAATACAATGAACACACTTATATATAGGAAGTACCAGCGGCGTATCCACCATGTGCTTATTGTATTACTCTAGTTTTGTTATCTAAGCACCGAAAATTTATGCATAAATTATAACCATCGGGTCGTAAGTATTTCTTAAAATCTTACTATGAAGATAGGAAGGCCTAAGCCTGAACTTCAAATATCCTATAAAATAATACGATCACCGTATCAGTTGATATTAGTCATGATCGCACTGATCATACATCGACTATTAGGCTTGAGCATAACTCACTACCTTGGACATGGGATCAGAATGATCACAATGTCAATGTCACTAATGGACAATATATTATACATAGCCCGTAGGCGAAATATTATTAAGGATATTTACACATGATCATCTTTTTGATAATATTAGTCTTGATCGCATTGATCATATAGACTATGTGGTTTGAGCATAGCTCACTAACTTGGACAGGGAATCATAGGAGATCACCACTGTCCTTGTCACAAAGGACAATATAATATGGCCCGTAGGCGAAAACATCTCTAAAGGATGTCAAATAATGTGATCATCGTATTTATACGATATTAGTCATGATCGTAATGATCATATAGACTATTATGCTTGGACATAGTCCAATATTCTTAGACAGGAGTCATAGACCACTACAGTCGTTGTCTTTATCAGACAACAAATTTAGCCCATAGGCACTTCATCACTAACGGATGTTTACATTTTGATCATCACATTGATCACAAATGGATGTTTACATTTTGATCATCACATTGATGATACTTGCCAAGATCAAATTCGATGCTATAGGCTTTAAGGCTTGGACATAGTCCAAAATACCTTGACGGTTGGCGTGGTTTCTCAAGTCACACTGCCAGGAATGTTAACATGTTCTTAGATGTCAACAATTATTAATTTGTCTTAATGGTCACACAACATTACCATGATCGCATTGATCATATAGGCTTGGAGGCTTGAACATAGTTCGCCACCTTTGGATAGGAGGGGTAACTCCTTTAACTATCATAGTAGAAGGAATAATTATCCTTAACTACCGAAAGTTTTGGCCAATTAATGTGGACTTGCCACTTGGCAGGGTAAACCATTAAGAAGATCTTTTGAAATTTTTTAGCTGATCGATAAAGTTCGAATAAAATTCATACTAATGATTGATAAAGGACGATATGAGTACCTATATAAATTTTTTTTTTCAAAACTCCCAATAAATCATTAGGAAATTTTACCATAGTGCCTCAAACAGGACTTTTAATATCATACTTGTCCATAGAGGACTTAAAAGGAAATTATAAGTCCGGCTAAGGACTATAAAAATATCATATGTCCGTATAGGGACTATATTAAAATAGTTTGACCATGAAAGGACTATAATAAAATATCAGGTCTACAAAGGTTGTGATGAAATATCATGTCCACTAAGGGACTATAATGAAATCTCGTGTCCACTTATGGAATATAATAGGGTATAATGCCCATGAAAAGACTATTTGAAGTATAATGTCCTTGAATGGACTATTATTAAAAGATAATATCCTCAAAGGGATTTTCAATAGGTAGATGTATATATTTATGGGGTCTTATCAAAAGAGGTAAGTCTATAAGGACTTTGATGAATTAATATGTCCACGAAGGACTACAATAATTAAATGCCCAAACAGGGACTTAAATGAAAAGAAGTATGACGGAAGGAGGGTCTTCTAATGTCTTCTTTCCCTTATTCTGATTGTTTCTTCATCTTTATTTGTCGTACGCAGTGGCGACTCTGAAGATTTTAGTGAATAAATAATATTTCAAATCAGGACCCATTGCAGAAGTAGAATCCAAGGATTCAATGATTAAAGGAATGACATGGATTACAGATTAGGTTTTGACTAGTATAGTATAAGTTTGAAATTTGAAAACTCGGAGGTAAGAAATAGGGTTTAATGACACCCATATGTATCATCTTCAATATGGGAGCCTCAGGGACCTTCTGGTATGGACTCCGTAGTCTGGATAAGGGTTTAAACAAGTTTGGTTTTTGGGAATAGATTCATAAAGGTCTTTCCTCCAACTGGTTGTACGCTTATCCTAGCTGTGGTACGAAGCTTGGCCTTTCTAGGCTTCGGATGTGGAGAATTTCCATCGACAGATTCCTTGCCTGGCGATATATTCAAAATACATAAAATCGAAAGCAATGTTTACTTAATAGGGATGAGAGCATTCCTATGTTTAGTCTAGACTCAGAAGATCTAAGGAATGTGCTACTGTGTCATTTGAGATTAAACACTAAGGGCTAGTGTTTAATTCACTCAAACGTTGGCTCTGATACCAACCTGTCACACCCCGATATTTCCACATATTACCGGTGGGCCCGGTGGGGAGTATCATGATGTAGTTGATATCATCATAGACAATTTATCACAGATTATATACACAGCGGAAGTCGAAAGATATAAACATTACAAACCGAATGGAAGTAATATCATTTATTACAAAAACGGTTATAAAGGATCCACAGGCGGATCAAAGTTAAAAGAAACACTGTTCAGCAGATTTATAAACATCTAAGCTTGCAAGACTCTTTATTGATGCTAGGAGTAGCCAGCCTATTCCGATTAGTACCTGCACTTAACCTTTTTGGAAAATACGTCAGTTTTCACTGGTAAATACAATTAACCGACTCATTTTGAAAAGGTTTAGAAAAATTTATTTGAATGCACAAGGCACAAAATAATCTTTTATAACTTGGGATAATTATTTATATATAAACTTGTAAAAGAATTACATGTTTGTTATACGTTCAGTAGCCCGGGCTGAATACCGGGTTAAAGATTAATAGACACACCACATGATATAATCCCGCGACGAGTTATTCTTGAACCGGCGGTTATACCTTTTTATTTATATATATGCACTGGCAGGTGTATGCCTACACCCCGTGCTTAGGTCGTGGCCATTTCAATGAATGATTCCAAGGATATCTGGGACATGGTCATTAACCCCCCAAAGGCTTTAAGCAAACAAAACAGATTAAACGGGTCATCTCAATAAATTAACCTTCATATGATTAACAATTCAATGCCCGACCAAGCGGTATTTTATATACCGTACCCCAAGCCCGTATAAGGGAAAATAAGTTAAAAGTATTTACCTGAGCAAATTATATAAATTTATCCCATCCGTACAAATCAGCAAGTGCAAGTATCTTTTACTGGTCTCCTAAATCTGGAACGAAAGTTTTAATTAACCTATTAGATTCCTAACGGGTCTTACTTAAGTTAAACTTAGACCGGTTAGTTTTAAAGAAAGGTATACGGTTCAAACGCAAGATTAAGCGAAGACCGGATTAGAGTGTGGTTTAGACCCGACAAGTTTGAAGACTTGTATAATATGGGTAAACTAAACACATTCTGGATTTTGAAGTAAAAATGATAAGGTTTGACCCGTTTCGGTTAATTTATGCAAACTAGTTACATAACCCGTACCGAATGCGATAAATGCATAACGGGTAACCAAATGAGTCATGAACAGGTTTCCTAAGTTAATATGCCTTAAATATGTTGTGATATCAGTATGATACCTTCCAATATGCCCAAAACGAATTTAAACTCAAATTAAGCCCCGTAGGGGTATTTTGGTCATTTACCTAAGGCATATAAACTACCTATCATACAACTAACTAAACGAAGTGACCATAAGGTATAACCTGGGAAGGTTATTCCCTATACAACTATGGTCACCTATTGTGTTTGGTCGGATCCTAATGATCGACCAAACGGGTCTAGTTCGAAAGTCTAAGCGGTTGTTTAGACCGCTTATCTTACGACCCTACATAAGCACTAAACCTAAAGTGACGAGTTAAACATGTTAAAACATGTTTAACGAAGTTAGAAAACAAGTTTGATATCAAGACAAAGGGTCTTGACACCCAAAAATAGTTTGGTTGCAAAATACGCATAAACGCGCATTTTGACCGAAACTATGACTCGTCACTAAGCCTAAATAACGTGGTAATCAGTAGGTATAGTCACAAGAGACTATAACCACCGTGATTACGCTCACGTTATGAAGTTCAAATGAACTTCGTGTTGATCATTGACTGGTCAAATCAGAAAGTCAAACACTGTTTGACTTTCCCGCTTAAAAACGCATAAAAGAACGAAATAAGCTTACAAAGGGTCCAAGCTAGGAAGATCTTGATTCAAATTGCTCAGGTATGAAGTGTTAAACCCCAACTTAGAGCTATTTGAATCAGATTGTGAGGAATGAGAATGAAGGTGTTGGGTTTATATAGATTTCGGTAAACCGTTAGGATCGTTCCTCGTAAACCGTGCTTGAATCATGACCTTACACTTGGGCCCAAGGTTTTAGAATACCATGGGAACATGTAAAACCATCAAATACCAGCCCATAGGGTGCAAAACCATGGGTTAAAACCATCAAAACCTCAAAAATGGACCAAGTTCAATGTATCTGCCAGAAATTTCAAGAATGGTCCCTGCACTTGTAAAACTTGATTTTTGGCACTTTTAAGTCCCGTTAACCCCATTTCAAGGCTCTAAAATAAATTTAAAGTATAGGGAACTTAAAATATGCTCAAAAACATCTCGGATATCGGCTCGTTTGGTCGTACGGTTGCGTTGTTCGGTTAATTACGACGGAAGTCGTAACGAACGCAAAAACGATCCAAATTAAGCGACGAATGGAATTTTATCATGCCAATCACTAAAATAAAATATTTTAATGTTTATATAAATTTTTGGATGTCCGGATATATATTCAGAACGTAAGATATGCGCGAAAATGCAAACTTATGCACTTTTTGACGCTTTTAGTCCATGTTGATCAAATAAGTTTATTTTTGCGCACCAAACACCTCTAAGCCTATTTCTAAGCTATGTAAAGGATATTTAGGGAATGTTTAACTTATGATCATATTCGGAAGGTTCGATACCATACGAATCGGTATACTTTTGCAGTTTGACGTAAATAGTCCCTTAAATCGCACAAAGTAGCGCGAAATGTCATTTGATGATATCCAAGCCTTCCATGGCCCATAATGGGTATTACCAAGCATGTGTTTAAATATTACTACGCTCTTGTTTGCTTAAATGGTCACCAAAAGGCGTAAATTCAAAAGTTGACGCTTTTGGGTCCCTCTAATGCGCAAACTTGCATATATCATCGTTTAATAGCATCGAAGCCTTATCTATACAAACAGTCAAAACGACCAAGTGTAAGACGAACGGAACGACCAGGACGGAGTGCCGTTCGATCGGACTGCTGTCCGAACGGACAACCATCCGAGCGACCGGCTGTCCGAACGACTTGCACCTTGGGTCCCACACTTAACTATTTTGCCAACGATTGAAGTCTGGTTGTTGAACGAGTTGTTGTCTGACCGGACTACCATCCGATCGGATAGCCACCCGAATCATGAGACATTTGGACTTTAACACTTAAACAATTTTCAACATGTTCAACAACAGGGTTGCCACCCGCTCGGATGGACATCCGACCGAGTGACCGCCCTGCTGTGGATTTGTTCTCACTGAGTAACCTCGCCACTCGAGTCGCCGTCCGACCGGACGACCGTCCGACCGACCGACCTGAAAGGTAGAGATACTTCAATGTTTTCAAAATGCTACAACGAAAACTTCAAAGGTCAAGCCATCATACACAAACACATCCTTCTCATAGGAAGAAACAATCCACTCGAATAGTCATCCGACCGGACTACCGCCCGACCGGATAACCATCCGAACGGATTGTCATCCGCACGACTGGCTGTCCGACCAGACTACCATCCGACCGGACTGCTGTCCGAGCCACTTGTACTTTGCATCATTTTGCGCGTCACTTATCGTTATGCTATCGTTCTGATCAGGCTAACCCTACTCTCTAGCGCTCCCTTCAATCTATCAATCGATGTGAGTATACTCGATCCCTCTTTGCTTATGCACTTTTGGGTGTTACATACGTTACTTATACAAAATCACATCGAACACACTACTCAATACTTTAAACGCTAACCATTACCGCATGTTATACGTGACTAAATGAATGCTTGTTTGTTATGTTTACACATGGAATGCTATCTACCTGCCTTAGCAACGATAGTACTATAGTTTGGACTCAGCACCCGCTCACACGGGGGTTGTTAAGGACAATTATTTGCATGGATTATAGTGGTGATCATGTATTACGAACTGCCTTGGGCAGTCAACCTGCAGTCATTGGTATTGATAGGTTCATGTCGATAACTAACATGCCTCATTTCACTTTGTGTACGTGTTGGTTATGCGTAACGCTTTCGAACTCTATATGCTATTATCAAACTTGTATGCTCACCTTTACACTATGTGTATTGACCTTATTTTAACGTATGTGACAGGTGCTTAGGATGCTTATCTGCTAGGAAATCGAGGCTAGAATAAGGTCTTAGAGGCCAACAAATAGTTGTCTGTACAAATGAAATCTGAGTTGTCGGAACAGAACTATATGCCTAGATTTGTCTGTAATAATTGTGTTATCTTTTGAGACATGGTATGGGACATGTTACTTTAAATTAATTGGTAATGAAAATTGTTATGGAAACTTCTGGACAATCTGTTTCGCTCAGTGCCATGCCCCGATGTTTCCGCCATCGGTTGGGGTGTGACAAGTATGGTTTTGTTTGTCAATACCTGTATGATATAGTCACTCGATAAAACCTCTGATGCACAAAAAATATTGTGTTTCGAACACAACTTCATTTCCAATAAATTTATATCGGGATGTCGAGAAAAAAAAACAAATACATCTATGTATTTTTTTGTTAGGTTAGCGAAATGTAAGCTATAAAGATAATGGGGAGATTCATTTGAGAAGAAATTTAATTGAGAAGAAAAAGAACAAAGGGTACAACTGTAAAGTATTAAGCAGTTTTTCTTTCATCTCATTTATTACTATCTTTAAGTAATTAATTACTCAAAAAGACTATTATTCTCTACACTAATTTTTTTTCCTACACACATAAAAAGTTATCCTACACATTTCGAAAATTATCGTACACATATTTAAATTTATCCTACACAACTTAGTAATTTATTCTACACACCTAGTAATTTTTCGTACACTCTAAATTAATTTTTTATATATTTTTTGAAAAAATATATATTTTGAAAATAAGTTAAAAGTTTAATGTAGTTAGCTATTAAAGAAGAAGACTTAAAATTAATGTTCTATGTAAATTTACAAATATACTCTTATATTAAAACTAAATGCAAATCTATCTACTATAATAAAAGAAACCAACTTTTGGACACGTGTCATTCATTGAAGATATTCTCAAATCTATACTTATCTTATATTAACTAAATAAATTATAAATTAATATTAAATCTTATCATACTTTAATAAAATATTATCCTCAAATCTAAATTGTTAATTTAATATATTTTTAAAACAAATACCTCTCTTTCCTACTTATCTTATATTAAATATATAAATTTTTTATTATTTGATATACAAAATTATATTTATTCAACTCGTGTAAACGTGGAGTTTTTAACAATAATTTTTTTATTATTTACTATTCAAAGTTACATTTATATAACCCGTGTAATACACGAAGTTTTTAAATATATAACTTTTTATCATTTGTTATGTAAAATTAGATTATTTCAACACGTGTAATACACGAGGTTTTTTAAGGATATATTTTTTTTTATTTGGTAGATTTTTTAACCCGACTATACACGAGTTATTTAAAAATACGACGTTTTTAGTATTTAATATACAAAATTACATTTATTTAGTATGTGTAATACACATGGTTTTTAAAAATATAACTCTTTTTTAGATCCATTCAACACGTGTAATATATGGGGTTTTTATGGATGTAATTTTTTTATTATTTGGTAGATTTATTCAACCTGATTATACACGGGTTTTTTAAAGATACGACGTTTTTAGTATTTAGTATACAAAATTACATTTATTTAATCTGTGATACACATGGTTTTTAAAGATATAACTTTTTTATTATTTGATATATAAAATTACAATTATTTAACCCATACAATATACGGGGTTTATAAAGATATAACTTTTTATTATTTAATATATAAAATTACATTTATTCAACCCGTGTAATACACGGGGTTCTAACCTAGTATTAAATGAAGGAAAATAAAGCATTCTTATTAGTTGAAACTTCTTTTTTTCTTCTTATAAAAAATTATTCTCATTTGAATCATCCACTATAAATCAATTTAATAATAAACATAAATGAGTTAAATAGATATATTATATATAGTATAAAAATGAAAACTAAAATAAAATAACATTTATCAATTTTTCTGTCAGTATATTTAGGATAAATATTATATATAATTATTGATAATTAGTTAATTAAAACATTAATTGTGTTGAAATTGACTACCAATCTACTAAGAAATTGATGAAGCTTCGTGTGTTTCCCTTTCTATAATTTTGAAGCTCTATATTTTTGAAAACAAATATATCAATATAAAAGTGGTTGCTTGATCAAGTGAATAATGAAACTATTTATTCGAATAAGATAGTCCAATTAAAAAAATGAGTTAGGTGATTTCATTCACTTCAAATTGAATTCATGGAACAGGAGAAAGATTTCCTATTCCTTAGCCGGAATGATATTGGCCATGAAAGACGACGAAATGCTAAAATGCCAACAGAAGATTGAATTTAAGATGCCAAATCATTATTACTCATTCTAGTTAGTTACCCTTTCTTCAAGTGTTAATTCATACATCTAATCAATTATTAAATATCCATGTATATTCACCGTCTAACTTAAACACTTAGCCATAGAATATTAACTTTTTCAATAGACATTGATACGATGATACCGCTAGGCCACATGCCTTTTGTGTTTCAAATTAACAATAACTTAGTAAGTGATAGATGAAATTCTTAAAAAGATGATTTTTCTTCAACAAGTATATATAAGTGATGGTATAATATGTTCATATGTGTTTATCTTCTTTTCAGTTATCTTTTGATAAGGTATAAGGATCTCTATGTTATTATCTACTCTATCTAATATTAGGTTATAATCTCGTGTATTGCACAGGTTAAGTAAATAAAAAATCAAATAGTTAATAACGAAGATTTAACAATTATAAAACGATAATTTTACGACGCTTTTTTGATATCCAAACAAAATTTTGTGTCATGTATGATTAAAACTTGTGATGTTTGTCAAGTTTATAAATATGAAAGCATTTGAACCATCGATTAGAAGACAGACTGTATCAACTTTCTCACGAGTTTTAACAGTCATGTGAACATACATTTAATAACTCAAGTTTTATTTAAATAATAGTGGTCTTAATTTATTAATTCTAAGAAAATATTGAAATGTCCAAATTAGGCATATAGCAATTAGCCAATTTGATAAACTTATAGCTACAAAATAATATTTAAATTAATTAGATAAGTATAAATTATCGGTAATTATTAAGTAATATAACTTTAAAATTTAAATATCTTGATGTGAGTTGCATCTTAAAAGAGGATGGTTGTTTTTGGATAAATTTATTAGTATGATGTTGTTATGCCGTCTAGTAATTAATTAGTGACAATTATAATAGAATATTTAACTATATATTGCTGCACATTTTTTATTTTAGGTTATATCATTTGATGATGGGCGTATAATCTAGTTTATCAAAATCAAAATATCTTACCGTCGTTTGATAATTTTTTTCTATTTTAGGTTATATCATTTGATATTGGGCGTATAATCTAGTTTATTAAAATCAAAATATCTTATCTTCCTTTGATAAGTTTATTTTTATTATAATATTTTTTTTTGCAACGTTTAATAATAATCTTTAAAAAGTGTTATATTAAATTTATTTTGTTTATGATATAATTATTTATAATTAAATATATCTATAATTAAATATGAGAAACATATATTAAATTTAATAATTTAAATTAAATAATAATTATCTACAATTAAGGAATTAATATATAATTTCTAACCTGGTAATTAATATAAAAAATAATAAGATATTTTATGAAACTTTATCCGTAATTTCTTAAATGTTTGAAACATTTATTAAATTTAATAATTTAAATTAAATAATAATTATCGATAATTAATGACGGTCTAGAATAATAACAAGTGTTCCTATCTTATATTATATACTATAGATATAGATTTACACAAAATTTAGAAAGGAAATTAAGTAATTGATTGAGCCAATTTAATGGTCAAGATTTTGTGGTGTTGATTTGTAACCTTTTCATTTTTTCATATAAGAGTTATAGGTTGTTTAAAATTATTAACAACTTGTAACTAGTTTTATTTTTAATATAATTATTCGACCCATATAGTTTTAAAAACTATTTTATATATAATTGGTTGGAATGTTATACTAATTAATTGGCTTGTATATGTGTGACATTTCTATTTACTATATTAAAATAAAGTATATAAAACTTATATTATTAAACGGGTAGATTACGGGTAAGTTGAGTGTTAGAAATTTGAAGTACCTAGACGGGCCTAGGAACCGTTTAATAATTAAATTATAAAAATACTTTATATTTGAACCTACTCCGTTTTTAATGAAACTTGGTTCAAAATGTAGATAAGATTATTCTCGTTCTAATGACATATTCATTGTTTTATAAAACGTCATATTTTAGAAGTTATACGCGCCAAATAAGTGAAGCAGCTGAATTAATTATAATATATAAATTAATAAAATAATAAAAATCAAAATTTACAGTTTACGTAATTTAAATATTATAATAATAATAATAAAATTCAACATATGAAATATTAATGTTATGAATACGTGGAAGATTAAAGGAATCTTAGAAACGTGCCAATCAAGTCATCGAACTCACCTATAAATATGGCCAGAACCTTTCAGTAAAAGTTGCTCCTCTTCTTTCTTTTCTTTCACATATGTCGAACTCTCTCACTCTAATTCTACAATATATATATATATTTCTTTATAATAATAAAAATAATAAAGCTCTGCCCCGTTTTAAGTGTTTTAACCCCGGATCATTGATACCCTGTCCGATTGATCTAGGGCCTAGTAACGCATGTCAAGGCTCTGCCCGACTAAGCTCGTTAGGGTTCTGTCTCGTGACGTAGGGATAAAGTTGAATTGGGTTACTATACTTAACACGAGTGCATTATATATTTTACTAAATAGCTCAGGAGTTATACCCAAGATTTATACCAGGAGACTTTCTAGTTGAACCTTAAAGTTACAAAGTGAGTCCATTCTCTTTTCTCACAGTTTGTGAGTCATTCTCCTTTTTATCACCTTTTTGTGATACAGTTATATTTAAAAATACTTTCCAAAATCCTAAATATTTATCAGTTATGCTTACAGTGATTAAATTTTAGTATTCTGCAACAACTCCCGGTATGGGAGGTTTTATAAATTATTTGACCCTCGTTACTATTGACCAAAAAGTTATCCAATAGTAACACAAATATGGTATTTAATATTTAATACCCTCATGTATATCTTAAATGGTATATTTAAGATATTATATTTTTATATTTAATATATCAACCCTCATGTATATCTTAAATGGTATATGTCAATATTCCATGGGTCTTGCAAGGTGGTCTATAGAGTCCAGATTTACCTGGCAAGTTACTAGTAATATTACCAATAAATGATCTGAATCACACAATTTGATATTCACCCTATGGTGTGGATATACCACTAAAATTTGGGTATCTATTAGATTATTGCAATCATGCGGACAATGCCCGTCACCCTTAATAAAAATATATAATTATTGTAAATGTTTGTATCGTATCTTCTACATTAAATCGTAAAACATGAAGCAAAGTTTCATACAATGCAACGCAACAAATATTGTAGTTAATGATTTCTTCACTTGCAATTTTTAATAAATAAATAATTAAAGTATTACTTTATGCTATATGGATGGATATGTATCTATAGATATTATTATTCATAAAATTACCAGAATCATGCCTTTTATAAGTAGATTGAATAAACTAATTATGGGTGATGTGACAAGCGTCGAACGGAGTGTTTCAGTTTAATTTGAATAATAATAATCGAGAACATAAATACCAAATAACTATGTATGAGAATCCCCTTTCTCATTATATATAACTCTAATTTTCAACATTTCTGAGCATAAGAGGTTATACTTTGTGCTTATTTTGTGGTTTGTGCTTTGTGATGTTGTATGTACAAGTTGTTGATGCATCTTTTCATTTATACCTGATCTTCTTTTGTTTTCATATTCACATAACACCAAACCCTAGAGAGATGGAGACAGAGACAGAGTTAGAGAGAGAAGTGCGATGGAGAAGGTGATGTGGTTTGAACCACCGCACGAACACCTGCCGCTGCCGAACACCACCACCGGAGTTGCTTCATCCCCAACACATACAATTCTCCGCTCCACCTCACAAACCTCGATTAAGAGAGAGATTTCTGAGCGATTGGCGTCGTTTCAAAGCCGATGACGATGATAGATCGTGGTTGATTTAGGGTTCCGATGGGGTGGTTCTAGGCGGCGTGGCGGCGGCGAAGTCGACGCGATGGGGAAGCTAATTTTGACAAAGAAGGTACACTGGTGGGTTAAATAGCAGCAAAGAAAAGGTCATTAACTTGAAGTGCTGCGTCGATTATTATCAAGGTTTGTTAAGTTATTATCCCTATAGACCTAATGCCTATGGAACTTGGAGAATTCGACATAGTCATAGGAATGGGCTGGTTGACACCATATCATGCGGAAGTTATATGTGACAAAAGGATCGTCCGACTTCGATTACCCAACGGCAAACAGCTAACTGTATCGGGAGACCGCACTGACAAGACTAAGAACCTCATCACGATAGCACAAGCACATAAATGCCTAAGGAAAGGGTATGTTGCCTTTTTAGCATATGTCGTAAACACTACAGAAAAGCAGAAGGTCGAGGACGTGCCAGTAGTACGAGAATACCCCGAAGTGCTTCCCGATGAGCTCCCAGGACTACCATCGGATAGACAGGTTGAGTTTCGCATTGACCTAGTTCCCGGTACATCACCGATTGCTAAGTCGCCGTACAGGCTAGCCCCGACAGAAATGCAAGAACTCAAGAAGCAACTACAAGAGTTGCTTGACAAGGGGTTTATCCAACCTAGTTCGTCGCCATGGGGAGCACCCATCTTGTTTGTCAAGAAGAAAGATGGGACGATGCGCATGTGCATCGATTATAGAGACTTGAATAAAGCCACTATAAAGAATAAATACCCTTTGCCCAGGATCGACGACTTGTTTGATCAATTACAAGGGGCAAGCTATTTCTCTAAAATAGACTTGAGGTCTGGATACCACCAAGTGAAAGTTGCACTAGAAGACATACCTAAGACTGCCTTCAGGACTAGGTATGGTCATTATGAATTTTTGGTAATGCCATTTGGATTAACCAACGCACCTGCAGTGTTCATGGACCTCATGAACAGGGTTTCTAAACCTTACCTCGATAAGTTTGTGATCGTTTTTATTGACGATATCCGTATCTACTCTAAGAATGAGGCAGAACATGAACAACACCTGAGAGCAGTCCTTGAATTGCTCAAGAAAGAGAAACTCTATGCAAAGTTCTCTAAGTGTGAATTTTGGATACGTGAGGTGCAATTCCTAGGCCACGTGATAAATGAACATGGAATACAAGTTGACCCTGCAAAGATCGAGGCCATCAAGAAATGGGAAGTACCGAAGAATCCCACTGAAATCAGAAGATTTCTGGGGTTAGCAGGATACTATAGAAGGTTTATTCAAGACTTCTCAAAGATTGCAACACCATTAACCACACTAACCCATAAAGCCTCTAAGTTTAATTGGGGACCTAAACAAGAAGAAGCCTTTAACACGTTAAAGCATAAGTTATGTAGCGCCCCAATACTGTCACTTCCTTAGGGAATAAAAGATTTTGGCGTCTACTGTGATGCATCTCACTATGGTATGGGATGTGTACTCATGCAAAGAGGCAAAGTGATTGCCTACGCCTCTAGACAGTTGAAGTTTCATGAGCGGAACTACACGACCCATGATTTGGAACTTGGTGCCATAGCGTTCGCGTTGAAAATTTGGAGGCACTATCTTTACGGTACAAAGTGCACTATCTATAGTGAGCATAAAAGTTTAAAACACATATTTGAGCAGAAGGAGCTCAATATGAGTCAAAGACGATGGATGGAGTTATTAAATGATTACGACTGTGAGATCTAATACCATCCAGGTAAGGCAAACATAGTAGCAGATGCTCTAAGTAGAAAAGAGAAACCTCAACCAATAAGAATTCGTGCAACCAGAATAGAGGTTAAAACTAGTCTCTTAGATCAAGTTAAGAATATACAACAAGAAGCCTTAAAAGAGAATCATATTGTAAAAGAAAGAATGATTGGGAGACTGAAGCTACTGACAAAGGGAAATGATAATATCCTTAGGTTCAGCAATAGGATATGGGTTCCTAATTTTGGAGGACTGCAGGATACAATCTTAGAGGAAGCTCATAAGTCTAAGTATTCCATTCACCCTGGCAGTGACAAGATGTATAAGGATTTAAGGAGAGATTATTGGTAGCCGGGAATGAAGCGATCTATTGCCCATTATGTGGAAAAGTGCCTTACATGCCTTAAGGTGAAGGCAGAACATAAAAAACCCTCTGGATACTTGCAACAACCAGAGATTCCAGAATGGAAATGGGAGAAAATCACCATGGATTTTATCACGAAGCTCCCAAGGTCAAGTCACGGTTATGATACTATTTGGGTAATAGTGGACAGACTGACCAAGTCTGCACACTTCGTGCCAATTCGTGAGGACTATAAGATGAACAAGCTAGCTCAAATTTACATCAAAGAAATAGTCTCACGACATGGGGTGCCTGTATCGATCATATCAGACAGAGATAGTCGTTTCACATCTAAATTCTGGCAAAGTTTCCAACAAGAGTTGGGAACCAAGCTTAATCTAAGCACTGCATATCATCCTCAGACAGATGGGCAGAGGAACGGACTATTCAGACATTAGAAGATATGCTTCGGGCTTGTGTAATTGATTTTGGTGGAAGTTGGGACACTCATCTACCACTCATCGAATTCGCCTACAATAATAGCTATCACGCCAGCATTAAAGCTGCACCTTATGAAGCTTTATACGGAAGAAGGTGCCGAACTCCTATCTGTTGGACGGAAGTAGGGGAAAGTCAACTATCAGGACCAGAAATCATTGTGGAGACCACAGAAAAGATCCAGCAAATAAAAGAAAGGATGAAAAGTGCTCAAGATCGACAAAAGAGTTATGCAGATCAGAGGCGTAAACCCCTAGAGTTCCAACTAGGGGATAAAGTAATGCTTAAGGTATCACCTCTGAAAGGAGTGATTCGGTTTGGAAAGAAGGGAAAGTTGAAACCCCGATACATTGGGCCGTTTGAAGTAACAAACAAAGTAGGACCAGTGGCTTATCGGCTAAAACTTCCTGAACAGCTGGCAGGAATACATAATACTTTTCATGTATCAAATTTAAGGAAGTGCCTAGTGGACGAAGCCCAACAAATACCCCTGGAAGACGTACAGGTTGACGACAAACTCAACTTCATTGAAGAACCACTACAAATCGAAGATAGGAAGGTTAAAAAATTACGCAAGAAGGAAATCCCGTTAGTCAAAGTCAAGTGGAACGCACATCATGGACCCAACTTTACATGGGAATTAGAAAACATAATGAAAGATAAGTACCCTCATCTTTTTAAGTGATGACAAATTTCGAGGACGAAATTTTTGTAAGGAGGGAAGGATGTAATACCCCGAACCTTAATGTACTGGTTATAAACATATGAATTATGTAATTTATATTTCATATATTGTTAAACGAGTAAAGATGATTGTGTGAAAGGTGAAATATCTTGACAAGCCTTGGCTAATATATGAGACCGTTTAATATTAATAATTAAATATATTATTTTTGACCTTACTCCGTTTTTAATGAAACTTAGGTTAAAACGTAGATAAAAATATGCTCGTTCTAATGACATATTCGTCGTTTTATAAAACGTCATATTTTAAAAGTTATACGAGAAAAACGAGTGAAGCAGCTGAATTAATATATATAAGCAAGCAAGCAAGCTAGCAGGTCAAGCAGGTAGGCAGGTAGGCACGTCACTTGAATCCCACATCGACCCAGAAAGGGTTTTGAGGTGCTTGCTTGCTTCCTTTAAATAAGAGTCTCAGTAGTTTGTTTAGGTACAAGTTTCTTTAACGGGAATGCTCTAGTATAGAGAATCCTAAGTATACGATACCCCGTTGGGTGTTGTTAGTAGTCGTTTTTGGAGCGTGAGTAGGAGCAGGAGTAGGGAAACTCTACATCAACGTGCCGTAGATAGTTTTAAGGTATGCTCTTGTTTACGTCTATGTTTCGTTATTTATTATTTAATTTTAGTAGTTAATAGGAGTATTATTATTAGTAGTAATATTATTATTAGTAGTAGTAATGTTAGTATTATTTTAGGTACCTGAGTTAATGTCAGGGGCGGGTATTGGGTAGCCTTGCCTTAGTTAAGCATAGACTGATCAACCATGCTTAAACAAGGCAGCACTAACCAATATCCAACCATGATAATGACTAGTTAGGTGTACTATTACCTAACCTAGGATTATGTAATTGTGTCAGGACCTTGAGACATAACCCCGTCGTACTAGCGGCTATTAACCCATTGCTAATCAGGTGAGTCATCATACTTGTCTTTTAAACTGTGATAGTATACTCGTCCATAACTGGTAATAATGAGAATGCTACAGTATGCATGTGTCAGTAGGGGTATATGGGATCCTATTATGCTTAATGAGGTGTGTCACTCTGGGAAGGGTAATAAGGTGTTGTACCCACAGGCACTTCGTGCTTATAAGGTCCAGCGACACACACTCATACCTATGTGACGGCCGTAGGGGGACACAGCTGGAGGACCAGTATGTCTCTTGTACGGTGGTTTGTGACAAGTTAAATGTGACCTATAAGGTTCAATGAGGCCCAACCTGACTATAATGTGGTCACATGCCCATATTGTGTATGCATATAATGTAAACTGTGGTCTGTCTTTATAAAAATTGTATAATATGAGCTCACCAGTATATATCTGACGTCGTTTTGAGTATACTTATCTCAGGTGAGTCATGAGGAAGGCTATAGGAACTACTTGACAGTTGTGGAGTTTTATAAGATCAAGGAGTTCTTAGTTGCCAAAAGTTTGTAAATAAATAAAGTGTTGTACTCAGACTATTATAAGTTTTAATGAAAGTTTAGTTTGTTTCCGCTGTAAGTGTATCAATTGTGCACAATCACCTGGGTTACGGGGTGGGTGTTACACTAGTTGAAAGAATGATCAACAGTGATTTGACCACGTCACGGGAATCGCCTAGTGACAGATACCTTTTATATCTATTACTTGATAAACTGCACTATTGGACGAAAATTAGCCAATGAGTGATATGACCACCGTCACATCGGAACTGCCACCATGTGTCAAATAATGATTTAGTTTTCGGGTAAATATAAACAAATATAAAAACCTTAATATTGTAAAGTATAACAATATATTTTTATAAAAATGGAATGAACTCGCCAGTATTTATTACTGATAAAATGTTTTTAAAACACGTTTCAGGTAACTTGATGTAAAGATAGTGAAGCTAGCTATGGAGCACTGAAGGCTTAAATAAAGTGGCTATAAATACTTGAATAAAAGAAGAAATTTATGTTTTATTTATTTGGGTTTATCCCTATAAAAACAATTGAATGGAATATGGGTTTTAGCCCATTTGTTTAATATTAAAAGTTCGGTATTTTACAAACTCTGAAATCATTCCCTAACTACGATCCTGATGAAAAATTTTCCGCTGCATATTTAATAAACACCGGTACCATCTGACTGGTTCACGACTCCCGCTCCTAGGATGGGGTCGGGGGCTGTGACATGATCAATGATAAATTAATGATTCGAGGGGTAAGAGAAGAAACCAAGGAATTTTTCGTTTAAAATTAGTTTCTATATGTTTTTAAAACTTGCATAAATTTTAGACAAATTTGCACAAATCAACCTTTTATTATACCTAAACTGCACTTTTATCTTTCACTATGAAATCGGTCAAATCCAACCTTTATGTTAATGTTTTGTCACATTCAATAATCTTTACAACTAACATCGTCCAAAAACTCAGTTAACTTACCTCACATATTTTGCATGTAAGGGCACTATGGTCTTTTATAACATAAAGGTTGATTTGTGCACAAAGGGCACTATGGTCTTTTATAACATAAAGGTTGATTTGTGCACAAACATTAGATTTTTTTTTTTTTTGCAAAAACATTATTATTTGTTGATAATTATATATTAATATAAATAAACATATATAAAAAAAGTTTTAAATTTTATAAAAATTCGTATTTTAATATTTTTATAAAGTAAATAATAACGACAATATAAATTACTTTTTATATAAAATATAAATAAAACACAAATTCTTGTAAAATAAAGTTATTGTAATATCCGGAATATTTTATAATTATAACGGACGTTTTAAAACTACTCAAACTAAAAAGTATTTTTTTATGTATATGTAAGTATGCGTTTATTAAAACAAAATATTAGACAAATTTATATCGATAAAATAAACTAATAAATTAATTTGACGTTTAAAAAAATCATTAATGAACTCCAGTAAACAAAAATCGTTGATAAACTTTAGTAAACAAAAATCGTTAATAAATCTATCACAAATCCCATTTTACCTTAGCTTTCAAAAGCCTGTCGAGTAAGATAAGATCATGTTTCAGTTGGGGATGAACATTGCAACTTCTTTTGCAAAAAAAAATAAATAAATAAATAAAACTTTTACAAGTGGATGACCAAGGTATTTGATTTCAATTTCATATATTCTTACATTTTTACGACATATATTGGTGACTTAAGAGTTTTAACAAACATTTTAAACATCTTTGTAAAATTGCACTCAAATACAAATAAAAAATTCTAGGTTCTTAGACAATCTATTATTTCTATTGCATTTGTATTATTTACATATTATATATTTTAAATTTGTCTGATATTTTGTTTTTATAAACACACACATACATATACATAAAAATACTTTTTATTTTGAGTAGTTTTAGAAAGTCCGTTATAAATATATATATATATATATATATATATATATATATATATATATATAATTTCGTTTTGTATACCCACTTGGAGTCTATAACTCGTTTTCCACTAGGAAGATCTTCTATGGTCCAAGTTCCATTTTCTTCAAGAGCCTTTATCTCACTTTGCATGGCATCCTTCCAATGTTGGTCCTGTGTGTCATGTTTGAAGCCTTTTGGCTCATCATTTGCGGTGATAGCCGTGAGGAAGGATTTATGAGGTTTTGAAAATTTTTCATAAGAAACAAAGTTAGCTATGGGACATACCGTTGAGGATTCTTGATCGGAGGCGAGGGGCGCATGGTCTATGGATAGGGGAAGCTTCACATCGTAATCTTTGAGGTGTACGGGTCTAGATCTAGTCTGTTTCTCCCTGCCTTGTGCAATATTTTCATTATTTTGATTTTGGGCTTCACAAACAGGAGGCTCGCTTTGCATTTGTGGTTGAGGAAAAATATCCGGCCCATCATGAATCGGCCTAGCATCATCGTTACTTGGGCTGTATTGGTTCATCTCTTTGAGTTCCTCTTCTTCATTTAGATGGGTTTCTTGACTATTTGAGCCCAAAACCTCGGTACTTGTTATGTTGGGTTCACTGGGCCTGTTGTCTTCAGCCATGAAGATTGTGAACACGTCCTCCCATTTATGTTTGTCTTGTTCGAATTTTGTGGCAAATGAAAAATCTTCTCAGCAAACCTTACATCTCTTGACATGATGATCTTGCCATTATTTGGATCGTAGATTTTGTACCCTTCCGTTCCATTAGGGGTACCCCATGAATACACCCGTTCTACCTCTTATCTCAAATTTGTCTCCATTTGTTTCAATGTTTCGAAAATACGCCAGGCAACCTAAGACTCTCATATGATCGTAGCTTGGTTTCTCACCGTGTAGTAGCTCGTATGGATTTTTGTCTTCAATGACTTTTGAAGGTAACCTATTTATGGTGTATGTTGCGGTTAAGACACATTCTCTCCAAAATTTTTCGGGAGACTCGCCTCAAACATGAGAGCTCGCGCCGTATCTGTCACACCCCAACCGATGGCGGAAACATCGGAGTGAGACGAAAACGAGATTGCTCGAGACTTCATAACGCTAAATTGTGACAAATATTTAATAATAAATTTCATTTCATTGCTAACATCAGTTACATTGTTTGAAATAGAAATACAACAAGGTTGAAACAAATAAAGTACAACAAGTATTTGAATTTAGTGTGTGTTTCTAGGCATCCTACTAGATTCCGAGCATCATCATCATTCATAATCCTGCAACATGTTTTAAAGTATAATTTAATACAAAAGTATTGGCGAATATACAAGTTTTGGAGTACTAGCATATAAGTATAAAAGTTTGAACAATCCACATAGCCAAATTAGTTATCAAGATTAACGTATAAACTGGCATGTGAACAAACAAGTCAACCCAAGATTTAACGCAAGTATGAATGAATGACTTAACATGACCTCACGAACACGGGCGGTACGTTACTCCTATAGCGCTATACATGTTAAGGGTAGGCTCGTACGAAGTTAATGACAAGTTTATCACAAAAAGAATAACCCCAGAATAACGAATCAATTATAACATATTAGCATGCATGTCTTGGATTGTTGTGTAATTGCATAAAGAATGTGTGTTTGTGAAAGTTTGTATAATGTAAACATGTTACACCCAAAAGTGTAAACGAAAAAGGGGGTGTCGAGTATACTCAGGGTTTGCGAAGAAATTTCCACTTAGTGAGTTTGACGAGTCTTGAGTTGTAAGAACACCGAAATTACCAATTTTGGTTCTTGAACTTTTTGCCCAAAGTTGAAAATCTTTGAGATTTGAGAGAGTTTGGAAGTAAGGTGTTGCAAGTGTTTAGAAGGTGTTAGAGTTGGTATTTATAAGAGGGTTAAATGGTTGGGGTTTAAATTAAGGTGGTTGGGAGTTAGGAAATGAGTTAGTTTGGAGGTTAAAATGTGAGTTTGGGGTATTAAATGAGTTGGTTGGAGGTTAGGACATTAAAGAAAGTAGTTGGGGAGATGAAAATATAATCTCGATGTATGTCTCGGTTTTAAATTAAAACGTGTATTTCGCGACTGATTACATATTATGCATGTATGATTAAACAAGGTATTATGATCAAAGTCTCGAGATTACAAGGATTAAAATGAAGTATGAATACGAGTTTCTAGAAATAAAAATGTGAATGCAACTTTCTAAATATGGAAAGTGCAGAAAATGCGGAGCGTTACAGTATCAAGCAAGTGCTTATGTTTCCTTTCCATGATTTCGTTTTGTTGTGTTTTACCCATCTTATTCTTTTTATATCTATTTCAAATTGTGTTTTACCCATCTTGTAAAAATGCATTAGGCATGTGCTTGCTTCAAATTTATGCTTGAGAAGGTAGACCCAGACGGTCCTACTATAGTCGTCGATTATTGTCAAAAAATAGTTGGCTTTTATAAAGGAGGGCATACGGTACTTACCCTATATATCACATTGAATGAGGTCGAAACAAGCATTTGTTTTAGTCATGCTAGTAGGAAAAGGCAATCTAGTAAATTTAAACTTCCTGCAAGAATCACAAACATTATTATTGTTCTTAAATGAAAAATTGCTAAGGAAATTTATTTGAGATAACTTCTCGTCACCCGCATGTCCGAGCCGTTTGTGCCACAAATCACTAGTCACCATCATAGCTTTCCTTGTGACAACTCGCGTCTCCCTTCGTATTGCTTTCCTATTTTGTATCATTGTGTGTTTAGTTGCTACTTGATATTAAATACAATATGCTTAAATGATTAAATGCATCAAGTAATGTGAATATGTTTGTGTGTATAAGTGATTGACATTGACATTGTTATTGTTATAATTATTATTATAAAATACATTCAGCCGCACATTGTATTCCCTCTCGTACACTCCCATTACCGGGCCTATAGTCTGATGAGCCCAGGGTTAGTTGGACCGCACACTTATACCCGCCGAAGACCACAAATTGGTCGTACACTCTTTAATGGTCCAGACCGCACACACATGAATATACATGTGTGCGGTATTCATGACAGTTGTACCCCATTTAGGGGTGTGCGACATCCCCACCTGATTATTTATACCCACACCTACCTAAACCCTACACCTTTCCCAAATCATTCCCCAGCCGCCACATCTTTCTCTCTCTCTCTCTCTCTCTCTCTCTCCCTTTTTAGCAAACATTTCCCTTTTGGGAAAAACCCTAGTTTATCCACTCTATTCAAAGGATTATGGAAGAAATTGCTGCAATTTTTGTGAAGATCATAATTACCTCGCACACTCTCTTTTCTCCTTCTTAGTATATCTTTAAAACAGGTTAGTAAAGCTTATGTTTCTACTCGTATTTTCGTGAAATATGTGAACATATAATGTGCTCATGAAAAGTGTTCTACACTATTTGAATAAGAAAAGTTCTTGTTAAGATAATTTCTCTTGTTCACTTCTAAGTGATTCATACACATTATAATTAAATCAGTTGACATACGTGATATGGCAAAGACCTTGATAATTCTTGTGACTTAATATGATTTTCGAAACATTTGTGCTATGATAGATGAATTTAGGGTTTATATGTTCCAATATGAGAATAGGAAATTGATGATGTAGGTCACTGTTTCATTGGTTGGCATCTTGGGATTGGTAGTTCATAAATGATTAAGGGTTTTAGATATATTTGGAATCATATAAAGTGCCATGATGATAGTGATTAAATGCTCAAACTGATTTCGGTTAGATAATGTATGAGAAAGGACTACCCACTGTTTGAACAAACGAGTGATTGTATGATAATACGATGAACCATACATTTCAATATCTGACTCTTAGGTAATAATGAATCTGTGCATATATGATGATTATGAAAATAGAAATCTCTGTTTGATTGAGAATGTGATGTTGTATGTTGAATGGTTTGTGTTAATAAGCTGTGTCGCACACTCGTGAAATGTACAAGACCAGTATACTGTACAACCTGACACAAGCTGACCGCACAGTGTACCGCACACACCTAAATGTACAATCGGTGATGCACCTCGTACACCCACGTCATGCGAGTCACACACTGTTGACCGCACACGCTGGCCGTACAACCTTTAGTGCACATGGTACAAGTACAAGAAACACAGTCACACACTATCAATGGTACGAGTCACTATGCACAGTGTACAACTATACCTTGCATGACCACACACTGGTCAGCAGGCCGCACACTCATGTGTGGGCAGCACACTGACAAGTGGGTCGCACATTCCTGTATTTGGGTCTTATTCTTAGCCGGCCGCACAGTGTTTTGTCTTCAGGCCGCACACTAGTATAACCTCGAGCTGAACTATAGTGGGTCGCACACTACTGATTGGGTCGCACACTATGAGAGGCCCAAATTGTTCATTTGACTGCACACTCACCCACTGTTCACTATAACTTGTGTGTAACTGTTACTGTTAAGATACCCAATACTCGTATGTACGTATATAATGGTACATGATACATGATGGATGTTACTAGTGCACTACTTGATTAATTACATGCATCACATTCATGACTACTTGAATATGGTCCTAACGTTGGTAACCATAACAGGACGTGGTTGACCAAACTTAGGATAAACATACTATCTACTGAGCATTCCTGGTGGTTTGGGAACTTCATATACCGAGGTAACGGTATGATAAACTAACAATACTCGTAAAACCTGTATTCCCGGGATTGGGAACTTCATACTAAACGAAACTCTACCAAGAAAGTCCCTTACACTTTTACCGATTAATCGTCGGTTGGGGCGAATGGGATACTAGTTGATAGCGCTATTAGGTTTGACAACCTCACACCGTGCTAGAAGCCAGACGTGAACTATTATCTGGAAATCTGGTCAATGACGGTAGACATTGACCGAAGGGCAAAATAACAATTACATCAAAGTTTCGGTACTGCACAGTTTAGTAGTTCATGTATAGGGTGGTTTCCCCATGGTATGTTTGATAATATGGTAACTTCTTAAATCAATGTTTTTGGGATAAAACAAGGAAACTTTTTTCGAAAACCGTGAACTCGCCAACTTTATGTTGACATACTACTGCATGCTTGCAGGTCCGTAGATGTTGCACTAGAGTCTGCTTGAAGCGTTGTAGTTTTGTCGATAACCTATCTTGTTTTTGGCAAACAAGAAATTTTCCATCTCTTGGACCCAATCAAGGTAGTTGTTGTCGGTTAATGCATCGTTGAAATGCATTTGCCTCAGATAATCGGATGGGTGGAGATAGTATGGTGAGTTATGGTCCGGGTTGGTTGCATCGGTTTTGGCGAGTCTATGTTTGCAACTTCGGTCATATCGGCAAGATGGTGCAAAGAACGTTAGGGTTTTGGGTTTGGATCGAGCGTGATGATTACCGCTCTGATACCATAAAGGACTTTGTATACTTCTGATACCAATTTCCTAATAGTGATTGTTTATAATACATGTATCCCTAAAACATTGAGGAAAAAAGCAGCAGTGTTCACGTGAATATGAATTTATGCTGTGTACAAATAGAGTTGTACAAATACCTAGTTAAATCCTAAGTTAAGGTTTTTTTTTAACAACACCCCTTTCTTTCGGTAAAACATCAAATACCTTCAAGCCACTGTGTTCCCGAGTTAAGTTAAGGAGAGAAAAGAAACGATTCTCTCATTTTCTTTTCTTTCTCTCTGATTCTTTCCAAATTGGAAAGATTAATTTTAGGCAAAAAACCTCTTATTTTCTCTTCTTCTCTCCTTTAATGAATATCTGGAACACAACTAAAAATTATTTCCTTCTAAATCTTTTATTTTCTCTCATTTAATGAAACTCGGGAACTAAGCATTAAAGTTGAATTATCATGTAAGCATCAGTTACTAAATTATTAAAGCCATAAAAATATGTATACGTTCATAACTTAATACATGACAATGCAATCTACATGATCAACTTAATGTCCTCATTACTTGGCTTAAAAGGGTATTAATAGTAGGGTTGTAAACGAACCGAACGGACACGAACAAGGCCTTGTTCTTGTTCGTTAACGAAATAAATGTGTTCACGAATGGTTAATTAACACTTACCGAACGAGATTTTATGTTGATGTTCGTTCATTAAGGAAATGAGCTTGTTCACGAACGGTTCATGAACACAAACGAACACAAATAAATTTGGCGAACACGACGAAGGATAAAAGTGGATGGCCCAGAGAGTGCACACTGGAACTTGAATCCATTATAATGAAACAGAGGTCGATCATATCCGTCGATGTAAATAATGAGTAATGAAAGGGAAATGGTGCATAAGCAAGGTGAAATAGAGTTTTATAGTTTAATTGTTAGAGTAATAAAATAAATATAAGTTTAATAATATAAAAAGTACAGATAAAATATATGAAATTACAAAAATCTTTAATTAAAACACAAACATACGAACATAAACGAACGCAAATGAACGAATGTTCACGAACACCTTACCGAACGTTCACGAACACAATTGAACGAACGAGACCTTTGTTCATGTTCGTTTATTTAACTAATCGAACAAAATTTCTTGTTCATGTTCCTTCGTTTATTAAACGAACGAACATAAACGAACTTTCCGCCGAACAGTTAACGAACTGTTCGCTGAACGTTCGGTTCGTTTAGAGCCCTAATTAAGAGTAACCTATTGCTAAAATCACGCAAATAGTGAGTGTAATAATCACCACCTCCACACCAACAAAGGGCAACATAGTAATTGTTAATCGATGACATCTTCATTAACTTGGTGGTAAAAAACATGAAGTAGTAATCAATATTATTTTCATATAACTTCGGTGTAGCCATTATATTAACTAAAAATATTACTATTTTACTTGTAACTTATTTGATTTGCGTTTATTGTCAACTTTATTTATTAAATATCACAATCAAACAAAAACCATACACGAAGTGAAGACACAACAAAGGTTTCACGTATGTCATGATTTTATGTTATTAATTTTATTATAAAATAATAATAGTAATAAAGATATAACATAGCAGGATAAATCGTGTTTATTTGGTTTTCTCAAATTAAAACAAAAAATATTGATAGCCGAACAAGGATGTTGACTAAACGTCATTTAGATCGTACAACAATTTTAGACTGTGGGGTGAGGCGTGGGTTGGAGCGGCGGTGGGCCTTTAACGCTGGCCAGATCACACCGGGCTAGCGTTGGCTTGGGCGTTGCCCCGCTGGCGTGGAGATTGAGCCTGGCGTGGGGTGGGGTGGGGTGGGGGCAGTGTGACATGACTGGCTTTGATTGGTTGGTTAGATGTAACCGTTTGGGGTAGCCGTTTGGGGTGGCGGTTATGGTACGGTAAATCAAATTCTTAAAAAAATACATTTTTTTACCTATAAATACTCACCCAAAATTACATATTTTCTCATTCTTCTTCAACCAAACCCACACCAAAAAGTCGAAAATGGTGCATTGGACTGAAGAGGAGGAAATAGCACTAGTGCCATCGATTGTTGACGCACAACGTACACTACAACGCGGTCAAACCGCGTATTGGAGGCGAGCGTTTCAACAATACCAATAACACGTCGGGAACACACATCACAACCTAAACGTGTGTCAACACAAATGGCGTGAGCTCAAACCGAAGTTGGATCGGTTTAAAGTTTGCTTCGACCGTGTCCCTGCGGGCGACTTGACCCACGACGATTGAGCGGAAATCGCAAAGATCGAGTACAAGCACGACGGGAATACGGATTTTAAGTGGGTTCCCCACTTTTATATTTACCGTCCTTTGTAATTTTTTTTAGGGTTTAATAAGTAGGTTTTCTTATTTTTTAGGATTTAATAAGTAGATTTTTTTTATTTTTTAGGATTTATTAAGTAGTTTTTTTTATTTTTTAGGTAGATTTTTTATATTTTAAAACTGTCTTTTATGTAACTTTTTTTAAATTAATATAAGCTGTGTTTTTTTATATATTGTCAACAATAAAAAAAAAGAAAAAAAAAACACACATAGCACCCCACACCGGCCTGGCTACACCGTTCTCACACCCCACTTTTTTTAGTGTGAACTAGTGAAGCACACATCTGCCTGATAAAACCCACATCTGTCGATGGCCATTTGTTTCTTTGCTTTTGTGTTCTATTTATAGTATTTTGATTACTATCATGATGCAATAAATTATTATAACCATAAGTTTTGGCACCATTCTAAAATTTCAATACTAAGACGTAATATAATCATCAAAATGCAAAATAATGAATTTTGTTTTTCTCATAATCAAATTAACGGAAATAATAGTCATTTGGTGCCAGAAAAGCAATG
This sequence comes from Helianthus tuberosus, assembly GCA_030545235.1. Lineage (NCBI taxonomy): Eukaryota > Viridiplantae > Streptophyta > Magnoliopsida > Asterales > Asteraceae > Helianthus > Helianthus tuberosus. Next base: position 176,126,108 of record CM060429.1, read on the forward strand.
TAACATAATATGATGGCAAAATTATAAATAACTTAACCTTATTACATACTTGTGTTATGTGGTTTAAACTTTAATTAAAATTAAAGTTTTTGGTACTATAATACAGAAACACACGTGTAATTAATAGCTCTTTATATTGAGTAATGTACATAAAAGGATAAAATACGAAACTTACCGAAAAACAAATTAATATTGATAACATATACCAAATTTAATTAACCAAATTACAATTTTGACTGTATTCAACCTATGAACTAATAAATTTAATTATTAGTATGATAATCAATATGATAACATATACCAAATTTAATTAACCAAGTTACCATTTTGACTGTATTCAACCTATGAACTAATTATAAAAACTGCTGATTTATTATCGTTTTTTTTTCAATAAGATAATCAATAAACATATTAGATAAATAAGTTTAAAGAAATGACAAAGTAGGAAGTATAAGAGGAGCTCGAAATCGTTTTAAGTATATAAAGCTTAAACTTGGCTCAAACTGATCTTTTAATTATTTATTAGGGCATGTTTGGCTAAGCTTTTTGAAACAACTTATTGACTCATTGGCTTTTTGAAAAGTCATAAGCTCCAAAATGATATTTTGCAATGAGGGTGTATGTGAGGGAAAAAACCAATAAGTCACTCTATACTGACTTTTCCAAAAAGTCAATAGTCAATAAGTTGTTTCAAAAAGCTTATCCAAACATGCCCTTAATCACTTTATTTATATAAGTAACAAATTTGTTTACGCTCACGAACCTAGTTTAACTTGATATATGAAGCCCGAGCTCAAACTTGTTTATTAAACAAGCTTCGACTTACATACCGATATCGATCAGCTTAAACTTGGCGCAACTCAATTTTTTAACAAACCAAACTCAAACAGTCTACCGATATCGACTTACATACCGATATCGATCAGCTTAAACTTGGCTCGCTTTAATCCCCCTTAAAACACCATTCAAATTTCCAAACAAGTGATGTAGTTATTTGAAAGTTGAAACCCAAACGCAAACATTGGACGATAGCTCTTATTGGGTGTTTGATATAACTCATCTGAATTTTCAAACACCACGGATAAATGGTAGTGGGCCATCTTTAGTCACACGAAGAATAGTAATATATGTATATATATATAGGGAGAAGATCATGCGAGAACCACCTCTTATTGCGAAAACCGCGAGAACCAATGTGAACACAACAAAAAATGCCTAAAAATAGTTAAAAATCACACAAAAAAAATTTTTTTGAATTTTTTAATATTTTTATAAAAAAATCGCTGCTTTTCGAAGTAAAAAAAAAAAAAAAAAAAATTTAATTTTTTTTTTTTTTTTAAATTTTTTTTTTTTTTTTTTGCTTCTAAAAGTAGCGATTTTAACATAAAAAATATTAAAAAATTCACAAAAAAAATTTTATATTTTTTTTTGATTTTTTTAAATTTTTTTTAGGTTTTTTGAGGGTTTAGTTTTTAGCATTTTAGCTTGGGGGGGGGGTTAGGTTTTTTTAGCTATTCTAGGTTGTGTTCACATTGGTTCTCGCGGTTCTCACAATAAAGGTGGTTCTCGCATGAGCTCCTCCCTATATATATATATAGGTAAAGGGTACTGTACAAATTCCCTTATCGTACATTACGTACGCTACAATCTCAGCCGTCAGATCATCTTCCCGCAATGAAAATCGCATGTTTTTTTTTTGTAATAATTTCGCATGTGATAATTTTGATGAAATAGCAGGTGTTTTTTTGTAACAATTTCGCATGTGGTAATTCAATTTCGCATGTGATAATTTTGATGAAATAGAAGGTTGTTTTTTTGTAACAATTTCGCATGTGGTAATTCAATTTCGCATGTGATAATTTTGATGAAATAGCAGGTTGTTTTTTTGTAACAATTTCGCATGTGGTAATTCAATTTCACATGCGCTTTTCAATGCGGGAAGATGATCTGACGGCTGAGATTGTAGCGTACGTAATGTACGATAAGCGCATTTGTACGTTAACCAGCCCCTATATATATATATATATATATATATTTATTTATATTTATATACATATCATTTTAATTACTTTATTTATATAATTTACAAACTCGTTCAGGCACGCGAACCTCATTTAAATTAGTATATGAAGCATGTACTTAAGCTTGTTTATTAAACAAACTTCAACTTACAAGCCGATATCAAACAACTTTAACTCATCTCAGCTTGACTCGTGTTAATCCCACCCAAAGACAGTGGCAGACCAAAAAAAAATTTCATGGGAGGAAATCGAATGACTTAACTAAACTTTTAAGATGAACGATCGGGATTTTTACGTAAAAATTAACACTATTTTTATTTTATGAGGGGCGATTGCCCCCTAGCTTGTAATTGGGTATGCCCTTGCCCAGGGCACCTCCAACATTTGCAATCCAAAATTCCAAATGGGTGATGTGGCATTTAAAAAAATAAACGCAAACGTTGGATAGCGTATTTCGAGTGTTCGAAATAGCTCATCCAAATGTTCAAACATTCAAAAATCACAGAGGGAAGGATGGTGGTGGCGGGCCATCTTCACTCGCATAAAAAATAATATATGTATACACACATTATTTTAATAGTTTTAAAAGGTTGTTTGAGAATGATTACTACTGACAAAGATGTAGACGTTTATAAAGATTTGAAATTAATCTGATGTGACAGCTTACGTGATGTGCATAATGCATATGCATGCAATCACGTTTCTTTTAAATTTAGTAAGTAAAAGTAAAAAAGATTAAATAAAATATTAAATGCGAATTGTTAAGTTTTGAAAGAGATTGAACAAAAGGACGATGTGCCCTCTCATGACTTGCACACCCATGTGTCGTTTTAGTTTGTGCTATCTTGGTTACCCCTCCTCTCTCTAGTTTTTTTTCTCTCTCTCTCTCACACACACACATACTGACTTGGCTCTCATTCATTGACTTGTTCTCCGGCGAATTGCTCCGGCTATGACGCCTGAGCCAGAGATCGGTGAGCTCAGCTGCACCTGATTTACGATTTGACATATTCTTTTTCTACCTCATATCTTGCATTTTTTTTTCTTCATCAAATTTGCGTGATTCCAATTTTCATACACGCGATTCTGTTTTATAATAATAGGGTTTCAATTTGATTTCGTTTTTTCGTTTCAATTCATCCAAAACCTCATTTTCGTAATTGTGGAATTAAATTCTCTGAATTCACCGATTCTGCTGTTTTGATTCTCTGAATTTTCTTTTTTAGTCTCTTTAATATTGAGTATTTGTGAATTTTTATATGGAAAATTCTGTTTTTCTGACAATTCTTCTGGGAATTGTTAACAGATTAAATAAATCAGCTTTTTTTGGTAACAATTGTGTGAAATTGGTTTTTCTGTATAATTAGAAATTTAGAACACAAAAAGGTGTCGGTTATTACCTCATAACAATTGTCTGGCTGTTAACATGTTTTATCTATCTGTATGTATACGTTGCTATTGAATTATCTTGTTAGGTGGATGGTTAATTTAGTGAGAGAAAATGCATTTTGGGGTTTTGACAGGTTAAGCTCAGAATGGGAATTAAAATCCATCAGAGAATTCATATTATTCGATTCCGGTTCTAAGATTTCGGTTTTTGGTTAAACAGACTGATTTTAAGGGGTACTTGTTGCTAGAAAGTAACCGAATACTCGGCTGTGGAGTTTAGTATGAGCTTTGACAAGGAATTCCCAATCCCTCATGGAAATAGGGATTACTGGAGTTCTGTGACTCACGGAATGCCGATTCCACATGAGAACGGAATTGGACATGGTGAAGGTTCTCGGACAACAGTGAGAAGTGGAATCGAGCTTGTGGGTGTTGGGGATCCTACATTGGCTCCACGAAGGCCGATGACAATGGATAACGGAAGCGGGTGTGATATGGGTTCTTGGAATGCAACTACTGAGAGTACCATTTTGCAAAGGAATGGAATTGGCCAAAGTGGGAATTCCTGGTTTCCAGTGACTTCAGAAACGCAGATAAACGAGAGAGCAAATCCAGTTCCTGTTGAGATGCACGAAAGTCGATCAGAAACCGAGAATTGGGGTGATTTACTTGGGATGTACACAGATTTGCTGCAAGAAAAGACACTTGATACGAATGGAATTCTTGGGGATAATAACCGACAACCACCACCAGTGGTTTGTAATAATGGGAATCAGAATTGGGTTGCAAGTAACAGGAACTTGACCCAAACATTGAACCATATCGCGTATCAGAAGCAGACCCCTAACCAAGCCACAACTTATAATACCCCGTTGACTTCTATGCTAGGAGGTCAACAAACACAGAGGTTCACTTCAAACATTCTGATCAGTAATGGACACAACCCAAAAGGTGAGTAATTTTTGTATATCAAGTCTAAAGTGTAAATTTCAAATGCTACATTGGAATATTATTGTTACAAATAGGGCTGCAAACAAACTGAACTTTCAGCAAACAATTCATGAACCGTTTGGCGGAAAATTCGTTTGTGTCCGTTTAATAAATGAACGAACACGAACAAAAAAAAATCGTTTGTATAGTTAAATGAACGAACATGAACAAAGCCCAGATTCGTTCATTTATGTTCGTGAACGTTCGGTAACGTGTTCGTTTATGTCCCTCTGTTTGTGTTCGACAGTTAGTTAGGGTTTTTAATTTTTATATTTATTTTTTATGTTCTTTTGTTTTATTTGAGGTAATTATGACAAATAAACCCTATTCCAGTATTCCCAGATTCATTAGTATATTTTGGGTGGATCTTCTTAATGCTTACGATATAAAAATGCATGTTTTATTCGAAATTTAATATATGTTCATATGTGTTCATTTCTATTCAAGAACGCTTGTTTGTGTTCGTTTGTTTTCATGAACGTCCGTTTGTATTTGTGTGTTCATGAACGTTTGTTTGCATTCGGTACCTAAACTTAGCAAACGATCACGAACGCGTTCATTTCCTTAATGAACAAACACAAACAGAAAATCTTGTTCGGGTAAGGGTTCATGAACACGCGTATTTTCCTTAACAAACGAACACGCCCGTCCGATTAGTTTACAGCCCTTTTTGTTCAAGTACATATAAACTAAAGTATGCTAAAATAAGTTATCTTAAGCAATTTCAGGTTACTTTTATGACAACAAAACTACAAATGTTATGTTAAAACTGTTTACGTGGTTTTCTATATAAAAAGGTAAAAAATAAAAAAAACTACTCATTTACTTGTAGCAAATTAATGTACTCAATAGTGAACGGAGAACTATTGTTGTTTCACAGATGGATTCCCAGTGAATTACGAACCACGCTACAGCCCAGGTTCACCACCAAGATGGAAACCAGATGCAGCCGCATCACGCATAGTCGATTCTTTCCCATTTGCCCCAATCACACCCGATAATCAGCGAAAGCATATGGATGGTCTACGGGTACAAGAGAAAGTCAACTTTTCGGATGAAGAAACTTCAGCTCGAGCCAAAAACAGGCATGGAAATCAAACGATGTTGGAAAAAGACGCAGAAAATTTGTACAATGAACTGTTGCAGACGATTGAGAAATCTCCGCCTTCTGCGGTTTCAACAACACAGAAAGATAACATTGTTTCTGAAGATAAAGATGAAGGCACTGACTTGCATAAAACGCCTAACCAAAAAACACCAACAAGAAGAAGAAAACACCGTCCAAAGGTTATTAGAGAAGGGAAACCAAAAAGAACACCAAAAGTTCCAATAAACGGTGAGATCCGAGTAAAAAGAAAGTACGTAAGGAGAAAAGGTGTGAATAATTTAAACGAAAATACCCCAGTGGAGATCGTTCAAAAAAGAAAATACGCAAGGAAAAAAGGGGTAAATAGTTCAAATGATAAAAATCCAACAGAGCTTGTTCAAAAAAGAAAATACATGCGGAAGAAGGGTGTTGACCACTTGGAAAGTCAACAACAAAAGACGGTGGATGATACTCCACCCGTATCATGCAAAAAACGGCTGAATTTTGACTTAGAGAGCGTAACACAAGATGAAGGTCATGACAGTAAAAGCATCCAACAGGATATAAACGTTCCAAGTACACCTGTCAAAGCAAGGTACCATGATTTAAACGTGCTTGCAAGACATATGACCACAAGTCCAAAACAAGATACAGGGGAGAACGGTTGTAATAATACAGTAAATGAACTTGTTCATGGAAATGAAATCAAAAACTATGTTTTTCAAGCAGGCATGAGGCCTGCGAACGTGCAGTGCACTCCTCAATCATTCACAATTGAAGGTATGGTTAGTTTAGATGAAAAAAGAGGTATCAAAAGACAGAGTTGTGAGCAGAGGAGTTATAATGTAAACGCTATGAGTTCTGTTCTTTGGTACCAAAAAATGTTGTTAGGGGTTGCAAATCGTGCAAATAATTGCAACCCTTTGAACAATATTTTATTAGAAAATCACAAAAAAATGAAGATGCAAAGTGAGCTTCAAGACAACTCAAGACAAACGAAGGGCATATATATAAACGGGTCAACGAATCAGTTACTGAATTCTTGCACTGGAAGAAGTGACCCTGCTTATAAGGTAATAAATTACGGTGGAAATGGTGACAACCACCACTTCCGGCGACCAATGGCGGCTACACATTACTTACTGAAGCGTCAGCTCTCGCATGGAATGCTGCAGCCCCACATGATGAGATCAATGCTAGAGAGATCACAAAGATATACTCAGGGTGCAATGATCAGCTGGAATCAAAATAGGGCCTCTAGATTTGCGGTTACAGCTTACCCAAAAGTAGAGCCAAATTCTTATAACCAAAGGTTAATTGGATTGAATGAGAAGCTTCAGCAACATCGTAACAATTCCTTAAAACTTTACCAGCAATCCACAAGAAGAGCAAGAGGTGCCTGTTTGAAATAAGTATTAAACACTTTTTGTTTTACTATAGTGTAACGGCTAAAACCGGATTCAGGTCAGAACGAGTAACTTTTTAGTACGGGCCGGGCCAGCACAAAAACAGCCTTTTTATGAACTTTATAAATGGATAATGTGTTAAGTATAACAAAGAACTACATTATTATAATAACAAGCTAACATTTCTAGCAGTACTATTTAAAAAATGTTCACGTTTTGTGAACATCGAATCTCTTTCAACCCGTTCAACCTGCCTCCAAACTAGCTAATTATTTTCTGTACCCATTTGATCCATTTCGAGAACGATATAATGTTTGAATAAATAATTCTAGCTATTTGTGCAGGGAGACCAAGGAAACAGAAAGTTGAATTTTCAGTAGTGGATGAAATTACATATAAGCTAGAAAGACTATGCATATATGACGGTAATAAGAAACAGCAAAATGAACTTGTTCTGCACAGAGGTAGTGAGGCCATTATTCCATTTGTGCCAATCAGGAAACGAAACCAACGTCCTAAAGTAGACCTAGATCCGGAATCAGAAAGATTGTGGAACCTGTTGATGGGTGATGAAGGAAGTAAGGGCGCTGAAAACATGGATAATGAAAAAGAAAAATGGTGGGAAAATGAAAGGCGAGTGTTTCGTGGGCGAACAGACTCATTCATTGCCCGTATGCATCTTGTTCAAGGTATAAATTAATTGAACTCCATTTTCTTTTTTTTAGAAAGGAAAGATACAGATTATAATATGTCAGTAAATGTTACCTTCTTCAGGGGATAGAAGATTCTCACGATGGAAAGGATCCGTAGTTGACTCGGTGATTGGTGTCTTTCTCACACAGAATGTTTCTGATCATCTTTCAAGGTGAAATTGATAACTTGTGTTATCTAATTACTAATTACCTTTAAAATAGCACCTGTAAATAGAGTTTTTAACGGGTATTGTTACTTTTGCAATGTACGCAGTTCTGCCTTCATGGCACTGGCAGCAAAATTCCCCGTTAAGTCAACAACCGTCGACAAAACATGCTGCCAAGATGACAATATAAAATGTCATGAAAAGATAACAACACCCTCAAACTCTTCTGAAAACATGACACAACTAGAGGAAGAAGTGATTCTATCACAAGATTCCTTTGACACTTCCACAATTCAAACCGTTAATGAATGCGGGTCAAGTTCAGGGTCAAACTCAGAAGCAGATGATGTAACAACTGGGTTTGAAACCAGTAAACAGTCAGGTACACCACAGAAAGACCATTCCAGTAATGATGACCTTGCAACAAACATGCATCATCCACCAAAAGAACCTGCATGTAGCACGAATGGTATCAATCTGAATACTTCATCCGGTCAGTTTCAAACGAGTATGACACCAGGTTTGCCTTCATCTAACTCTGGAGTGACAGAAGCATGTCATACAAGTAATGTGACCTATCCACAAAACAAAATACCGAAGTTCCAAACACCATCACAAAGCCCAAAAGAAGTCCCCACTATGTTTGGGGGAATACCTATTATCAATGTTGAGGACAGAACTTCGGTAGTTAATAAGCAGAACTGTGTTGAGAATACAGTCACTGAAGCAAACTCAAGAGAGCCAAAGGTTTCTCATGTACCATTAAGTGGGTCAAGCCAAAATATGCCAAAAGCTACAAAGGAAACACCTGAGGATGAAAGAAAAAAAGCAATTGATTGGGATAGCCTGAGAAAAGAGGCCCTATCCAATGGTGAAAAGAAAGAGAGAAGCGAAGATGCAAAGGACACGATTGATTATGAAGCACTAAGACGGGCCAACGTTAATGAGATTTCTGACGCTATTAAGGAACGTGGAATGAATAACTTGTTAGCTGACAGAATGCAGGTACTAAAATTAACTTGTTAGTAGTAGTTAGTACTAGGGGTGTAAACAAGCCAAGCCCAAGCTCGACTAGGCTCGAGCTCGAGCTCGGCTCGTTGGTAACAACTCAAGCTCGAGCTCCGCTCGGGCTCAGCTCGTTTATTATCTATTTATTAATATATTAAACAAAAAATAATATAAATAATAGACTCGTTTATGCTCGCGAGCTCAATAAGTGAAGCTCAGGCTCGTTTACTAAACAAACTTATTTTTAGGTTCGGGCTCGGCTCAGCTCGTTTACTATACAACTTTAAAATAAGAGGTAAATGTTATCAAAAATTAATAAAAACTAATATTACACTAAGGCTTGATAAGGCTCGACGAGCCTAACAAGCTTCACATGTCAAGATCGAGCTCGGGCTCTACAAATAAACGAGCTTTATTTTAGGGTTAAGCTTGGCTTGGGCTCAATAAGGCTCGGTTCGTTTCGAAACTCGCGAGCCGCTTAGCTTGTTCGCACCCCTAGTTAGTACCATATGGCTGTAACTTATTGATCGGTTACTGCAATACTGCCTATATGCAGGATTTCCTTAACCGCCTGGTGAGAGATCATGGGTCAATTGACCTAGAATGGTTAAGAGATGCACCGCCTGATAAAGCAAAGTAAGCTCTAAATAAGCAGTTGATTTAACTTGAAGTGACGTCGTTATAAAATTTATAGCTTATGAGTTCTCTATAAACTTTGTATTGAAGGGATTACTTACTGAGTTTTCGAGGATTGGGGCTGAAAAGTGTGGAATGTGTGCGCTTGTTAACACTTCATCATCTTGCTTTTCCAGTAAGTTGAAGTTGGAAGTATGAATTTTGTATAAGATTAGACATGTTGAACAAGTTGTCATGTCAACTTACTTGATGCCTTTTTTCTAGGTCGACACAAATGTTGGGAGAATAGCAGTGAGACTTGGGTGGGTCCCTCTCCAACCACTACCAGAATCTCTCCAACTGCATCTACTAGAAATGTAAGTATATAAAAATTAGGCATATATTGCTTAAGTTATGAAAAGTATGCTGATTAAGTTTTCACACAGGTATCCTGTGTTGGAGTCCATTCAGAAATACCTTTGGCCCAGGCTGTGCAAGTTGGATCAGCTGACATTGTAACTAACACTTATCCCAAGAACTATACATGAAAAAACTATAAAATAAAAAAAATGGAAAAAAGAACTATTCTTGTATTATTGTATATACGTGTACTGACTATGTACTGACTAACATGTGATTCTTTGACAGATATGAGCTACACTACCAAATGATTACATTTGGAAAGGTATATCCTCAATTACAAGATAAGTTGGTTTTAAGAAAAGTGTGAGGATTTAATGATGATTACATAAATTTAAATGAAGGTTTTTTGCACAAAGAGTAAACCAAACTGTAATGCATGCCCAATGAGAGCAGAGTGCAGACACTTTGCCAGTGCTTTTGCAAGGTATGGCTCAATTTCTTTTTTTGGTTTATAAAACTTTTTAGCTTCTTTTAGTAAATTGAATGATAAACATGAACCATTGCACCGCAAATATAAAGATTAACACATATACTCTCCTCAACTAACAAGTACGTTTTAGAATCAAGAAGCAATAGTGTATTTCAGAAATTGCCATTATTAGCCACGTGAAACAATGTCTTGACAAACTAACCATATCATGTAAAAGTAGTGAGTCTGCATCATACATAGGGATGGGATTGGTATTGTACCCGTACTCGTACCGGTACCGAAAATACCAATACCAAACTGAACAAAACTAGGTACCAAATATATTGGTAGGGTACAGGTATTTCGGTATGGTACCCGCTTTGGTACCATTTTGTTTTTATTTTATTTTTTATCACCTGTACAAGTACTAAATAGGTAAAATCGGCACGAGTACCATACCATACAATACGAGTACAAAATAGGTAAAACCGGTACGAGTACCAAATAGATAAAATCGATATGAGTACCATAAATACTATAATACGAAATAAAACATAATATAGAAAAACTTTTAAAGTTCTATATAAAATTCGGTACCAGTACCCGTTTTTACCCGTACTCGTACTCGTACCGATACCGAAAGTACCAAATACCAAAATCAATAACACTGGGTACCGATACAAGTACCGAATTGTTGGGTTCGTAGGCTTTAGGGTAGCCGGCCCTAATTAGGGTTAGCCGGCCCTAGTTATTAGGCCCACTTAGTTAACTTGTTAACCAAGTAGGAAACCCTAATCTTGTTCTATAAATACCTATGATGTAATTGTAGTCTGTATCATTCTGAAAACAGTTGTGAGCATCTAATAAAAGTAAAACCCTAGTTGCAACCCGTGGACGTAGGTCACCTTGACCGAACCACGTAAATTCTTGTGTTCTTTATTTTCTGCTAGTGTGTGTGTGTGTTTGTTCCGCTTCCGCTCGAGCCTACTCTGATCCGATATCCCTAACAAGTGGTATCAGAGCCAAAGGTTCAGTAAAATACACGGTTCACACGGTTATCGCAGGAGAAAGAGAGAGCTGGACGAGAGATCTTGATCTGCTGTTGCTGCCGTCGCCGCTGACTTGTTTACGGCCCATACCTATTCTCTGGTTACGGCTCGTAAGGTCTAGGGTTTGCGTCGTAGGGTTTGCTGTTGCAGATCTGGTGATTTTGGGGTGTTTGGCGATTAGGGTTTCGGTTCTTGAACCCTGGTTATTCGCTGATTTTTCGCTCGGGTTTGCAAGAAAAGTCGCTGGTTCGGGTACTTCGGGTTTTCTGGTTTATTGAAAGTTGCTCAGGTTTCGGGTGCTTGGTTCCTTGTGGTTTTTTCTGGTTTTTCTCGTTTGCTATGGCTGAAGACGGGAAGTTCCGAATCGAGAAGTTCAACGGTACTGATTTTGCTTGGTGGAGAATGCAAATAGAGGCGTTGCTTGGTGAATGCGATTTGGATGTGGTACTGGAAGAAAAACCTGCTGGAATGGATAAAGCTGCCGAAGCAATTTGGAACTCAAAGGACAAAAAGGCAAGAGGTAAAATTACATTGGCTTTGACGAGGAGCGTTGCATTTAATATCATGAAAGAAACAACTGCTCGTGATATGTTAGAAGCTCTGTCAAATATGTATGAGAAGCCGTCTGCCGGTAATAGGGTGTTCTTAATGAGAGAACTGTTTAATATGAGGATGAACGAGGGCAGTTCAGTTGCTGATCACATTAACGAGGTCAATTCAATTTTGTCCAGGTTAGCAACTGTGGGCATGAAGTTGGATGATGACACTCAGGCTGTGGTTTTGTTATCTTCCTTACCTGATAGCTGGTCAGGATTTGTGACAACGGTCACTGAAACTGCTGGAACTGGAAATTTGAAGTTTGATCGGGTCCGGGATAGTGTTTTGGGTGAAGATGTTCGCCGGAGGAACACTAATGGAGGATCTACTTCTGGTGGTATGCTCAGTGTTAGCAGGGGAAGAGGTAAAAACAGAAGCAGTGGGAGTCGTGGGAAAAGCTTGTCTAAAGCTGGGAAGAATGTGAGGTGCTGGAACTGTGGTGAAAAGGGGCATGTTAAAAACGAGTGTCCTGATCCTAAGAAAGAGGGTGGTAGCCAGCATGTAAACAGTGTTGTGTCAGATGAATCTGACGGTGACGTACTGGTTTGCTGTGAAGAGTCTATAGATTCTTGGGCTATGGATTCTGGTTCTTCGTTTCACGCCATGCACAGCGGGGAGACGATGGTGAATCTAAAAAAAGGAGACTTTGGAAAGGTACGATTAGCTAACGGTCATGTTCTTAATGTTACGGGTATGGGAGATGTCAATCTGAAGACTCCACTGGGCACTACATGGAACTTAAAGAACGTCAGGGTAATTCCAGGTTTAACGAAGAAACTTATTTCTGTTAGTCAACTGGATAAACAGGGACTAGATGTTAAGTTTGGTGGTGGGAAGTGGAAGGTGATTGATGGAAATCTTGTTGTTGCCAGTGGGAGGAGACGAGGATCGTTGTATCTAGTTGAGATACCTGGTGAGGGAGTAGCCGTCCCTGTACAACATAAAGTCTGGTTCACTGAATCTAGTAAGCGGAAGAGGGTTCAATTTGCGAACTTGAATTCTGGTGCTTTGGGGATGTCAGTTGAATGTGGTCGGGGGTCTAAGTTTAAGCCAGTCAGGGGATTTGGTGATAGTGGGAGCACGGGTCGTGTTCCGGGTACAATCACAAAGAACCGTTGGGTTTTGAAGACGAAGGTTCCGACTGAGGAAAAAAGCTCTCCTGGAAATAGTTTGCAAAATGTGGAGAGTGGTATTAATTCTCGGTGTATCTCTGGAGCTGGTGGATCGTGCAAGCCGGTTGAGATAGAGAATGGGTCTGATAAGACTGTTGGGTTGGAGCTTGTGGGAGCTTCAACTGGTCTCTCAGTTACTTGATGAGAGGTGTGGTTGCAACTAGGTGGCTTGGATGTGACTGAAGTCTTAGCTTGTTCTTGGAACTGGAGGCTGGGAAGACTTGAACGTAAAGATTACTGAAGTTACTGGTGATGGGTTTCTTGGATGCACTTTGTGGACTATGCAAAGCCTCCGAGTGGGAGATTGTTGGGTTCGTAGGCTTTAGGGTAGCCGGCCCTAATTAGGGTTAGCCGGCCCTAGTTATTAGGCCCACTTAGTTAACTTGTTAACCAAGTAGGAAACCCTAATCTTGTTCTATAAATACCTATGATGTAATTGTAGTCTGTATCATTCTGAAAACAGTTGTGAGCATCTAATAAAAGTAAAACCCTAGTTGCAACCCGTGGACGTAGGTCACCTTGACCGAACCACGTAAATTCTTGTGTTCTTTATTTTCTGCTAGTGTGTGTGTGTGTGTGTTCCGCTTCCGCTCGAGCCTACTCTGATCCGATATCCCTAACAACGAATACCTAAAATCGGTAGAGGTACGGGTACGGGTCGAGTATTTGGGAAAAAAAGTTCATCCATCAGACGGGGGTTACTTATCAACTCTAAATTACGAATAGAAAAAAAAAACAAGGTGATAAGCATATAAGTACTAAGGGTACTAGAAAGTTTGCTTGTAAGATATGTATACGCAGAGAGAGAAAGTGATAAACATGGCCACATGAGCATAAATCACACGTTGAAGTACAGAATATCATACGGTAAGTCGAAAAAACTTTGTAGGATAGACTAATCTTCATATAACAATTCAATTGATGTTTTCATTCGTAAACAATGTTTCTGCTGGAAAATGGTTCAAGCATATCAATAAAACAATCTTAGAAGGTGATAAGATAAATTACCTAAAGAAAAACCATTGAACTCCTGGATAAATATCTTCTGGAAGGCTGAACAAATACCTTTAAAAACAATAAACTAGTTAGCAATCTATTGACCACAGGACACATACAAAAATATGTAATATGTAAGTGCGTAACGAATATGATATAATAACATAAATCTATGTGGTGCAGTGCAAGGTTTGCCCTCCCAGGACCAGAGGAAAAAAGAATAGTGGTTTCAGATGCTCCCGTTACAAAAGACCCAACATCACCTACGGGTATTAGGCTCATGTCACTACCACCAGCTGAAAATGAATCACACAAAAGTGTAGAAAATTCCGGGAATAATTGTGAACCTATCATTGAAGAACCAACAACGCCTGAGCCAGAAGTGAATGAATTATCAATAAGTGACATTGAGGATCAATACTATGAAGATTCTGATGATATTCCAAGCATTAAACTCAACATGGAAGAATTCACAACCAATTTGCAGAACATGATGCAAGATGGCAATGACATGTCCAAAGCATTAGTTGCATTAAATCCTAAAGTTGCTTCTATCCCAACACCCAAACTAAAGGATGTTAGCCGGTTGCGAACCGAGCATCTAGTGTAAGTCTGAATTAACAAATGACAACTTTTTAAAATGTGTAATGCTAATGGTAAAAAATAGCAAGACGGTTTAGAACATGAAGGGTAAGTATATATAATAATTATCTGACTTAGATTACTCTCACCTTGTTGCAGGTATGAACTTCCAGATTCTCATCAACTTTTAGAAGGGGTTAGTAAATTTGTTGCTGACCACTTTCTGACACATGCTATAATTACAAACTAACCTCCACATTCTACTAATTTCAGTTGGACAAAAGAGAACCCGATGACCCAAGCCCCTACCTCTTAGCAATATGGACACCAGGTTAGCCAAATATATTTTTTCCACATAGACAAGAACAATGTAACCACGCATTATGTCATTAACCATAAGTTTTCTACACATAGTACTCTAAAATCAGACCTTAACCAATACATTTCTTTGCTAGTTTATATGGCATAGTACTCATAAGTCATAATCTACATGATATTATACTAATTTTAAATTATCATATTAGGCGAAACTGCAAATTCAGTACAGGCTCCTACAACAGACTGTTTGGCACAGCAATCAGGTCAGTTGTGTGATCGAACAACATGCTTTTCATGCAACAGTGTAAAGGAAGCAAATTCACAAGTGGTCAGAGGAACTATTTTGGTGAGAACCCGTATTGCTATAATACAGGATATATACTGTGGCTAACAAGCAAAACAAAATAGACCAACTAGTTTTTAACTACTTTTATAACAGATACCATGCCGAACAGCAATGCGAGGGAGCTTTCCACTTAATGGCACATATTTCCAAGTGAATGAGGTACATAAATTTGAAAGCATATATAAGATTTAACTCGCCTAAAGGATAAAGCTCATACTCTATGGTTTCCAGACATATAATCCAGATCAATAAATTCTTATCAACATGTCATCCATACATGTGTACCATGCAGATGTTTGCGGATCACGCATCAAGTCTGAATCCAATTGATGTTCCAAGGACATGGATTTGGAACTTGCCAAGAAGAAAAGTTTACTTCGGGACTTCTGTATCAACAATCTTCAAAGGTACAAACTCATAACTATATAATGCATCTCATCTAAATTTAACATGTTTTTTTAGCCAAAAGTTAACAGCAAAGATTGGTTTTTGCTAGGGCTAACTACCGAGGGAATTCAATACTGCTTTTGGAAAGGTATGTATCAACTCATTCTAGAACAAATCCAAAAGTCGATGCCTTTTAATCATACTCCTAGTAATTGTTTGCACAATACGCATCACAATTACGAAAAAAGCTTTTACTTTAGTACGATCATGAACTTGTGGAACGCTAAAAGAACATTAATGGAACCAACAATGAACGATCGATGAAATGACTTACGTTCGTGTTGTAAATTGCTATTCTTAAGATCGCCGAGCCCTAGTGATTTTCTTCTTTACTTCTCGATCAAATTAAGCATAAAACGCCTCCTATTCCTAGCCCCCTCTTAACAGAATCATAATAATCTAATAAATGGAAACTACCTACCGTAATCCTAGTATAATTAACTCAAGAAAACTTCCTAATGTATATGCATAACGTGGTATTTATCGTAACAGCTGTCTAGTTTCCTTATTTATGTTTATGCTTACTTGCTTAGTGTAAAACAATACATTAGACTTAACAGCAACCCATATCAAGATACATCCGTAAAAATTATTATAATGAAGATGACATGACCTAATTTAAAAACTTGTAAAACATTGATAGTAGAAATGTGAGCAATTAGACCGGATGCAAAGGTGGAAACATGCACATAGAAGTGTAGAGCCTTTGTAATTCCTTGAACACCTAAATAAAGAAGGCTAGTTGCAGCATGTGGACATAGGTCACACCGACCAAACCACGAAAATTCTTGTGTTCCGCTTTCTTTTGTGTATCGGTTGTGTGCGTGCGTGTGTTGCATCAGCTCTAGTCCTAACAAAGCCTTCTGATACAAAAGATATATACCTGTAAACGTTCTACTATAAACTAAATTACAATGGTATTTGTTGAAATATTTGCAGGATTTGTTTGTGTGAGAGGATTTGATCGAATAAATAGGGCTCCTAGACCTCTGATGGCTAGACTACACTTCCCAGCAAGTAAGTTAATCACACAAAAAACGAAGGCGAATAAATAAGCTATGAAACATAAATAAAGCTCCAGGATCAAGACTTGTTGGAAGGAAAAGAGCTCAGAAACTAACCGCTTGGTTTACATTCAACTGTCCATGCTTTAAAAACAACAACCATGACCTATGTAGGTTAGCGGAGAGAAATGCAGGATTGGTATTTATTCATTTCCCTATGCTCAAAAATGAGCCATTTTTTATCAGTTAGCTTGTTTAACACTTTAACATGAGAAAGAGGTTAGCAGAGCATTAGGTTCCTTTTTTACTTTCTGATACATGTATGTATTTTCTAACAGCTTTTAAATAATGTCATTCGTCTGGCGCAATTGTTTGTGCAAGTGATACCCCAACGAACTAGGATTCCGCAGTTCCACATATGACCAATCTTGATGTTGTATCAACTCAACCTTGGTTTTAAAAGGTGTGAGTCGCTTAAGAGTCCTAAAAGCCACGAAGTTGCTAGCCAGTAGCCTCAAGTTCATGAGGCATTCAAAAGATGTACACATAATTTAATAATACAAAATCCATTAGGTTTCTATCTATATGTACAAGGAACAAACGATATGTACAATCAAATAACTAAAATTTTTAGTTTAGTTATCAAATATATAAATAACTAAGAAGGAAATTAGAACTGATTATTGTTCTCCCCTGCTCTATATCTCTCTTATCTTTGTCTCGGTAACCTCTCTCTCACCGCAAGTGAAAACAGGTTTGGATTATGTTCTCCCATCGCTACAACTCATAGTTATCGATAGCGAATTGCGACAAATAGCGACAACATACCTATATGCTACGTAGCAATAGCGATGAAATAGCGATGAAATAGCGCCCGCTATTTCGTGTTTAGCGATAAGGTAGTTAAAAATTTAAGAAATAAAAAATAGCTATCTACATAACCTTTTTTTTAATATACATAACATAACGTTAGTTTTATACCTTTTATGTATAAATTTATAAGTTTAAGGACCAAATGTAAGCTAGTGAAAATAAGGGGGTTAAATGTTAAAATACACAAACATGGTTTTAAAAAACGGTTGAGGCGTGCGCCTCGAGGCGCGCCTCAAGGCGAAACTGCCAAAAAACGATTCTGAGGCGCGCCTCAGGGGGTTTCTACTGTTTGTGCGCCTCAGAGGGGCTGAGGCGCTAAAAAGGCTGCGCCTCAGGTGCGCCTCAGGGGTTTTAGATATTTGTTTTTGATGTTTTTGCGTTTTTGTGTCAATTTCAAGCAATTTATGTCTTTTTTATGTGTGTTTTTTATTATTTTGATGAATTTGATGATGCATTTAGTTAGTATTACTATTTTTATAAGGTATATAATATTTATATTTATTTTTTAATTCCGCCTCGGTTCGCCTCGAGGCTTACGCCTCGTGAGGCGAAGTGAAAACGCCTCGAAACTCGTTTCCGTTTTTTTAAACCTTGTACACAAACTAATTTTACACTTTTTATGTAAATTTTACAAGCTTTAATGACTAAATGTAACCTAATGAAAGATAGAGAGGTTAAATGTTAAATCCATAAACTTATTTAACCCTAGAAAGGCTCAAACGCAACAAAAACGCAACCGCTCTTCTTCTTCATAGTTTCCAGCAAGTTTCTGGCAGAAATTGCAGGTTTCCGGCCGGAAGTCGTCGTCGGAATCCGCTATTTTCACACTATTCAGCGCTATACACCATATAGCGACGACCATGTCTCGCCTCGCCACGCTATTCGCGATAGCGGTCGCTATGGCCGCTATCGATAACTATGCTCCAACTCTCTTCCTCCCATAGTCCCATGTACCTCTCAACCATACCATCGAGGTTGTCCCCGGCCAAATTATACAGAAGCTGAGAAGCATAGAAAGCGTCACCTCAGGCAAAAGTGTGCACGTCTCAAGTCTGATTTGATGATCATCGTGTCACTTCAGGTACAGTGAGGCTTTTCCTGCTTGTTCAAGTCGCGCTTTTAAAACCAAGGATTTTAACATACTTTACAATTATTAAAAACACGGCATTATATATTCGTGTGTTACTACTTTCGCTAAATCCATTAAATACCAACACTAAGAAGGATATCAATAAAAATTTATGTGCCACCATTGCTAAGTGGTAACTAAACTGCAAATATGAAAGTTAATGTTATGATCTACTTTAAAGAAGAGAATATACCATCATATTCCTTCTACTAGCATATCAATAATAGATATTGATCTTGTTTTGAAATATCTAAATGTATTGTAAGGAAATCTTACCCTCTACGTCCCAACAAATTCATTGTTAGATGTTTAGAGATCAAACTCGTTATTTTTCAGTGTAGATTTGAATATGAACATTTGTTTTGATTTCAATAAAAACTAAAAATCTACATTACATAACTGTAGATTAATTCTATATATGACAGGTACCACATTCAACTTTCAAAACCAAAACTTCTAATAATAGTATCTCACATAAACATGAGTATCTAAAAGTAGACAATGAAGACTACAAACAAAAGAAATCAACATCAAAATGTTGCAAATATTATACAGATAAACAATTATGTAACAATTAAACAACCAATCTATCAGCTTCTAAGCAATAAACAACAAGTTCAGTATCCTGTATCTCCAATTCTCCGTATATATTGCAGATCAAGTAAAATAAAATAAAATAAAAAACAAACCTAAACCAGAAGAGACCTCAACTGGTAATTAACCATGAACAGTACAAAAATCACCTCGTGTTCATGAATCATAATAGATGACACGTTAAATAAATAACTACAAGCTAGTTCGTACCGGATCGATTAGTAAACGAGAAGATCGGAACGTAAACCCTAGAATCAGACAGTTCTGGCACGATTTTCAAAAATATGCAGGCATTGAACAGTGAGAACTTGAATGAAAGTAATGGCTGGATTCATAATGGTACCTGAGAGTGAATGGAGATCTGAAACCGTAATCTTCCAGAGTCTTCCTGCTTGGCGCTTTGAGTGTTTGGATATTTTGGCGCTCGGCTCTTTTGAGTTTTGACTAGCGTCCCCACAGATATTCTTCACTTCACGGCATTTCAGTATCTCTGTTTTGTAAAGTCGGGCTGTGGGCCCGAATGCTTGGGCCTTAACATCTAGAAACAAAATTACAAGAGTAAATTGTTTTTATTTATTTATTTATTTATTTATTTTGTTTTTGCGACTTTCATTTAAATGTTTGTTTATTTGTGTTTGGGTTCTTGTCGTTTTCAAAATGTTGTCATTCAAATTATGTGTATATTGAAGATCTTGATAACGGCTTATCCATATGGGATTACTAGGGGGTGAAGTTGGTTAATTCTCGTCAACATTCAAATTATATGTATATTGAAGATCTCAATAACATATTATCCATATGGGATTAGTAGGAGTAGAAGTTGGTTAATTCTCGTACATGTTAACTCATATTTTGTTATTTGGTTGGCGCAATTTGATATATTTGTTTCGCTGTGTATAATCTAGAAATTTTTAAGGAAAATACAAACAATAACGACATAGCTCCAGACATATAATTGCATATTTATATTACAAATGTATGAAACAAAGACAACAACAAAAACGTAAAACAAATGTAATATGGAACTTTGCATTACTAAACACTTGGTTTTCGAAATCAATAAAATTCAAATCCAACAAACATGTTCACGCAAATAAACTTTACAACTTGACTAGACACTAACGCACATAACAAAAAACAGTACACGTTGTCAATTTAGAAAACATGACTGTGAACTACTTAAATCGTTTTAACTTTTACAAATGCCTCCTCAACCTCGACTGATGCATCAATTCATCTTATGGAACTGGTTCCTAGCATCTAGGTGATGGCCTTTGTGTAACCATATGCTTAGCATTCGCCTCAGACCTACAATTGCTAGAAACAACCTTTTGTTTAGTAGCAATGATGTATTGCAAAATACATCCTTTATTCGTGTATAGTTTGTATAGATTTCCGTTATTTTTAGGTCCGTTTTAGTTAGAATGTGCATACTTTGATAAAATCTTGTGTTTCCAGGTCTTTGTACTGATTATTGCTGAAAATTGATTGGAAACGAGTCAAAATGCTGAAATACCAAGTCTTGGAACAAGCTTAAAAGAGTTAGAAAATATTTTGAAGTTTTTGGGAAGCTCAAGCTGGAAAATTCACGCAACATTCTGATCATTTTCTGCACTCGCGTCGCGCCACGAAGGAATAAGATCATGGTGGCGTGGCGCCACTATTAAAATAAGAATTGCTGGTTATTTACACTGTCGCGCTACGCGACTGCCACAAGTAATACCCGTCGCGCGACGCGACGGGGTGAAATTACGGTGATTCTTCGCTAAACATTAGGGTTTACTATAAAAACCCAAGAAACTTAATTAAAAACCCTAACTACGAATTGGAGCAATCTGGGGCGAATTTGAGAGCACTTTTGGAGCAATTTCGGAGATCGTGAAGCTTTGGAATCATTGGTACGCGTTCGGGACGAAGGATCGAAGACTATACGGGTTTTCTAGTTCCTTGTTTTTTATTTTTCCTTACGAAACTCGTTACAATGAATTCTTTGTTGAACTTCTTTGACTTGTTTTTGTTCATGAACATGCTTGGCTAAATTTATAAACCACCTAGACTTAGTTGAATGGATTGAATAACGTTTTTACCGTTTTTGTTACTTGCATGAATATTATGGATTGATTGTGTTTAGTAAAGAGTTTGTTTTATTGATTTGATGCACATGCGTACTTTAACTTGGTTTATTATTGTCATTTACTTCGTATGATTCTTAGTGACGGTCTATATCACAACATAGAGTCATACTAGGGTTTTAGATTTTGGTGAGTGTCTATAACACGTAAGAAATCTTAACTCTTTAGGGTGAAATTGCGCAATAACCCCTAGAAGTAATTGTTAGTAATCTGCTAGGTTTTAGTGTTCTGCTAGTCCTAATACCTGGAAAGTGAGGGGCTATTGATAGGTCTTACCCGGCGAATTGCTTTAGACAGTCCTTGGAAAAGGTCGTGAATTTAGTTGACCTGTCGGTTTATTAGTCTATCAAGTCAAGTTTAATAACTCAAACTACCCTAGATCTATGATTGGAAAATAGTAGGTCAATATTAGGGTACTTACACAATAATTAGACAACTGGGAAGGCGTCTAATAACCGGTAGGATTAACGGCCTAGGTAACGCCATAAGTTTCACCTCGAGAAGGGTTGAGGGGCTTAGTTGGTGTTTAATAGGTTTAGTATTATAAGATCCCGGTTCCATAATTCGTGCATTTAACTTAATCGGTAATTCTTAAAATCAATCCAGGATTCTAGTCTAGGTGGTCCTCGTTCTCATATAAGAATCGTCTTAGCTTTCTTTCGTACTTAGCTTAATTTTAGTTTAATATTTTTAGTTTAAATAGATTTCCTAAATTTTCCGTAACCCCCCCCCCCCCTAAAACAAATAAACATTTTAGTCGTGTCTGTCAGTGTCTATTAGAGTCTAGTTTACGTGATACATAGAATCTCGTGGTTCGATATCCGGACTTCCTAGGGTTATACTACATTGATCGGTACACTTGCCGATTGTGTGGTTTTAGGTCGAGTCTAGAATTAAAGCTTTATAGTGTCTAGCATAGAGATTCTAATTTAGTTTATTTTAATAGTATGTTTAGCACACATCAAGCAACAACCACCTGAATCAATAAACAACTAATGGAATGAGAAACAATACATATGGACGGTGTTGATGCTATAGATGTGATAGATTAAAGATGTAACACCTCGAAAAAAATTTGCCCAATGAAGTATTAACACGTGTCCTAGTCGGATAATAAATTTCCTTGAAATGATGTAAGTATCAACATGCAAAACCTTGCCTTTGAATGACCATTTATTAGAATCAGAACCTTATTATACTGAATTCATGTTCCCAAAAAACGACTGATGAAAAGTGATAAAAGTTGTTTGGGCATATATAAAAAGATTCAAAATTTTGTCTTCTGATCTTAGCTTACGGACCGTAAAATGTCCAGCTTACGATCCGTAAGGACCGTAACTGGGCGATACAAATTAAAAGCGGTTACGGACCGTAAGGGCTCAGGCTTACGGTCCGTAAAGACTGTATCTGGGCAGAAAAATGGACAGCTGTAGGTTTGTCACCTTCTACAGCCATTAATCGAAACCAGGGGTTGTTGCCTGTTTTTGGACACGTATTAGGACACCTGGAGAGCTATCATAACATCTGGTTGCCACCTAAGAGCTTCCATTGCTCTATAAATAGCCCCTTGTGCTTCATTTTCCAACTTGCACTTCCAAAAATCATATTCTTCTTCTCGTGCTTGCTTCTCTGGGATTCCTGGTCTAGAAGGAAGCCCTCATCAGTTCAAATTTTCGAGCTAGGACCTTGTGTAAGTGTTCCTAGCCTCCTTAGTTCATTTTCTTATATTTCAAGCCGAAAGTCAAAGTTGTCGTAATAACGGTTTGACTATCGGTTTAGACCTAAACGGTCCAGCCATTGTTCGTAACGAAAGTGGCTACGTGATCGTAATTAGTTAGGTGATAATCCCTCAAAAGGGCACCTCCTAATTATCATGTTTACTTAGTTAATTGTCGGGTCCAAGTAATAAACATAAAAAGTCAAACGGGTCAGTTTTTAAATAAATTCATATCTGATAATGTAGAAGCTATAAAATATGTTTAGTCACTTTAATAACTTGGTAAATAATATTAGAACATGTCTAGACATGTTCAACCCGACAATTCTGAGTTTAGGCTCGGTTCGCAACCGAAAGTCGCAAAAGTTGACTTTTGCTTTGACTTTCAGTTCTGACCCTAATTAGCTTAGTTTCTTTATGCATTAAGGTTCCTTTGTGACCATATTATATGTTAGTATAACCCTCTGAGGTTATACTACATGGTCTCTTAGTAATCTGAGTTAATTGCATGTTTCCGTTATTATGCATGATTTTGACTATTATGCCCTTATAGCTTAAAAATGAGAAATTTTAATATATGGTCACTTAGATAACTTAGTTACTGATATATAAACATGTCTAAGTTAATTTGACATTATTTTCTGGTCTCAAAACGATCTTATGCAAGATATCGTAAAATTAAACTTTTTATTAATTAAACTACGTTTTTGTGCATAAATCATGTTTAAACCTAAATTTAGGCACCAAAACCTATTGTTATGATATTATTTTTACGGATTTTTGGAATGTTGGGTCAGATTATAAACTGTCACGGCCCCCTTACCCGGTTTTACCCGGTTCAGAAGCCGCGGGACAGAAACCCGTGGTATTGGTGTTTATTTTGGCAGCGGAAACTTCAACAGGATCGTTTAACTGAAAATGCCCAACTATTTTATTTCACATTTTGGGACAAACCCTGTAGTTTACAATAAAGGAATTTTAAGGGGAAATTCCTTGTTTACAAAAACATGTTTATTTATTTACTGGCCACTTTATCCAAGCTGGTAGTGCTACATGGCACTTTTCCTTGTTCACAGTAAATCACCTGAAACATGTTTAAAAAGATTTTATCAGCGGGGAAATACTGGCGAGTCATTCAATTTATACAAAACGACACAGTGTTATAATTTACAGGATTAAGAGCGATTATAATTGCCACTATCTTACAATTATCTGGGCTAGTGTCACACCCTGGTGACTATGGTCATACCACCATTGGGTCCTTTCACCCAATAGTGATGATTATCATTGTTTAGGTTCGTCCACCTAAAAGTGAGAAAACAGTAGTAATGTGCACAATGCCCCACTTACTGCCAGTAATTTAAGATAACAAAGACTTACCCCCTGTAAAATATAACTGGAAAACATTTAGGTATTGTAAAACACTTTTGATGAAAAGAGAAAGACTCACGTTGCAAGTTTAGTTGGACAGAGTTTAGCCTACTGATTAAGCCCGGTAACCTAGTTAAAATAACAATGCACACGAAACTAGGTTAGTAACTTAATACAAAATTTACGATAACTCACGAAATCAAAACCCTCACGACGAATGACAAAGTATAGCCCGGATTCGGGCAGCACCTAAACATCCATCGGATCGGTTTCAATCGATCGGACATTGTATCGTAGCAGTGATCGAGTTATTACCCTGTAATCGTAGCAGCGTTTCGACTTCTAAACACTCGAATACAAGCAGAAAGTTGTTGTTTTGAAATGATTGTTCGAACACAGATGAAAGCCCCGTGCACGTCCAATTTATAGCTGAAAAATGAGTCTCTCGCGGCCCGCGTAAACTTTAAGGGAATCTTACGCGGCCCGCGAGGGCCACCCTAACTACTGCTAGGGCTGCCGTGTCACGCCGTAGGTCTGCCACGTGTCAGACACGTGGCCGGAAGCTTATCCGGAGTTTCACCAAGCTGTCGCGCCCCGCGTAAGCTTGGCTTAACCCTTACGCGGCCCGCGAGCGACCAATAAAATTTGATTTTCTTGGTTTTTCACAAGGATTAGGGTTTTAGGGGTCCGGGTTTTTAGTTACCAGTCGTTTTGGGACATTTTTACGGGTCCTTACATCCTCCCTACCTTATTTAAAATCTCATCCTCGAGATTTACTGAAACAGGTAAGGGTACTTCCGTTTCATTTCCGATTCTAGTTCCCAGGTGTACTCAGGTCCTCTTTTTGACTCCCACTTTACTTTGACCAGCACCAATCTTTTGTGCTTGAGGAACTTAATCTTTTTGTCTTCTATTTGAAGCGGTTTCTCGACAAATTTTAACTTTTCATTTACCTCTATATCTTGAAGAGGTACTACCAGTGACTCGTCAGACAAACATTTCTTGAGATTAGATACATGAAACACGTCATGTACCCCGGCTAACTCTTCTGGCAGTTGTAAACGATAGGCAACTGGTCCTATGCGTTGGACAACTATGAATGGTCCTATGTACCTAGGACTTAGCTTTCCCTTCTTACCGAACCGAACTACTCCTTTCCAAGGAGAAACTTTCAAGAGTACCTTCTCTCCAACTTGGAATTCCAACGGCTTGCGTCGATTGTCTGCATAACTCTTCTGGCGATCTCGAGCCGTTTTCAGTCTTTCCTTGATTTGAATTATCTTGTCGGTGGTTTCTTGCATAATTTCGGGACCTGATAATTGACTTTCTCCTATTTCTGCCCAGCAAACTGGAGTTCGGCACTTTCGTCCATATAGTGCTTCAAATGGGGCAGCATTAATGCTTGCATGATAACTATTATTATAGGAGAATTCGATTAAGGGTAGGTGGTCATCCCAGTTTCCACCAGAATCTATGACACATGCTCTGAGCATGCCTTCCAGGGTTTGGATCGTCCTTTCACTCTGTCCATCTGTTTGGGGATGGTATGCAGTACTTAAATTTAGTCGCGTCCCCATTGCTTCTTGAAAACTTGTCCAGAAATGTGAAGTGAATCGACTATCCCTATCTGACACAATGGAGAGTGGAACTCCATGTAAGGATACTACTTCGTCTACGTATAACTTAGCCAATCTCTCCATGCTAAATGTTTCCTTTATTGGCAGGAAATGAGAGGATTTGGTTAATCGATCTACAATCACCCAGATTGCATTGTTACCTTTCCTGGTTTTGGGTAACTTAGTAACAAAGTCCATTGTTATTAGTTCCCACTTCCATACAGGCATTTCTAACTGTTGAAGTAGACCTGAGGGTTTCTGGTGTTCTGCCTTAACTTGTGAACAAGTTAGGCACTTAGAAACATATCTAGCTATGTCCTTCTTCATTCCTATCCACCAGGAATTATTTCTTAAATCTTGGTACATTTTGTTATTACCAGGATGCATCGTATACCTGGTTTTGTGGGCTTCCTCTAAAATCTTATCTCTTAAATTTCCTTGCTTAGGTACCCAAATCCTTTTCTTATGGAATCTCCAATTTCCACCAGTTCCTTGTTCTAATTCCTTTATCCTTCCTTTCATTCCTTCAGCATCATCCTTGTGGCTATTTCCTGAACGTTCTTCAGTTGTTCCATTAAATCTAATTGTAGATTTAATCTAAGAGCACGAACTCGTCTTTGTTTCTCCTGATATTTACGACTTAGGGCATCTGCTACTACATTTGCCTTTCCTTCATGATATTGAATATCACAATCGTAGTCACTTAGAATTTCCATTCATCTCCTTTGCCTCATGTTCAATTCTTTTTGCCCAAATATGTATCTTAAGCTCTTATGATCTGTATAGGCGGTAAACTTACTTCCATACAGATAATGTCTCCAAATCTTAAGGGCAAAAATTATTGCTCCTAACTCTAAGTCATGAGTCGTATAATTCTCTTCGTGCTTTTTCAATTGCCTTGATGCATACGCAATTACCTTTTTGCGTTGCATTAGTACGCATCCTAATCCTACCTTAGAAGCATCGTAGTAAACTTCAAAATCTTCTGTTCCGTCTGGTAAAGCTAGAATTGGGGCGTTTGTTAACCTTTGCTTTAAAATCTTAAAGGCCTCTTCTTGCCTAGGTCCCCATTCAAACTTAACTGTTTTACAGGTTAGCTTAGTTAATGGCACAGCTATCTTTGAAAAGTCTTTAATGAAGCGCCTATAGTATCCAGCTAATCCTAGAAAACTTCGAACTTCCGTAGCTGATTGTGGGACCTTCCATTTGGTAATTGCTTTTATCTTGGAGGGATCTACGTGAATACCTTCGTGATGCACCATGTGTCCTAAAAATTGCACCTCCTGTAGCCAGAATTCACACTTCGAGAATTTAGCGTAAAGCTTTTCTTTTCTTAACAGAGTTAAGAGTGCGTGTAGGTGTTCACAATGCTCGTCCTGGCTTTTGGAATAAATAAGTATATCGTCAATAAAGACAATTACAAATTTATCCAAATACGGCTTATAGATCCTATTCATCATGTCCGTGAATGCTGCAGGAGCATTCGTTAACCCGAAGGGCATGATTGTAAACTCGTAATGACCACACCTAGTCCTGAAGGCAGTTTTAGGTATGTCTTCCTCTTGTACCTTTAACTGATGATATCCGGAGCGCAAATCTATCTTAGAGAAATACCTAGCTCCTTGAAGTTGATCAAAAAGGTCATCAATCCTAGGTAATGGGTATCGATTCTTAATTGTAACTTTATTCAATTCCCTATAATCGATACACATCCCCATCGAACCATCCTTTTTTTTTCACAAACAACACAGGTGCTCCCCAAGGGGATGAACTAGGTTGTATGAATCATTTGCTTAACAATTCATCTAACTGCTTTTTCAGTTCTAACATTTCTGTGGGTGCTAGCCGATAAGGTGCCTTAGCTATTGGTGTAGTTCCAGGGATTAGATGAATTCTAAACTCTACTTCCCTATCGGGTGGTAATCCAGGTAGCTCTTCCGGGAATACATCTGGGTATTCTGATACTATTGGAATTTCCTTAAGTTCCTTACTTTTAGTGCTAATGATTACCGAAATCATATACACTATTCCTTGTTTTCGTTCATAACTAGCAACTTTCATTACTGAAATGAACTTCATTGGTTTTCGCGGCTTATCTCTTGTAACCGTAATTACTTCTCCTGTTGGCGTATGCATTTCTATGGAATTCTTATCACAAAGGATTCGAGCATGGTTGGCTATTAACCAATCCATTCCTAATACGACATCGAATCCAGCTAAATTCATAGGTAACAGGTTTGCAGAAAATTTATGACCTGAAAGTTCTATTTTTCCTTCTTGCAAAACCTTGTCTATTTTAACAGAATTACCATCTCTCGTTTCTACCATAAAAACTTGCCTAAGTTTGGTTAAGGGTAAGTTAAGAGCTTGACAGAACGAAGTATTTATGAAACTTTGGTTTGCACCAGAGTCAAATAATACTTTTGCGTAAACGCCATGTACAAGAAACGTACCAGCTATCACATCTGGAATCAGATCCGCTTCCTGGGTAGTCAGCTGGAAGGCTCGTGCATTTTTCTTATTAGTTACTTCAACAGGTTTGGCCTTGTTATCAGCTGGCTTGACTAATTTTGGGCATTCAGGTCTAAAGTGTCCAGGTTCTCAGCAGTTGAAGCAAATCGTTGATTTCTTCCTCCTGCATTCTTCTTCTGGGTGCCCCGGTCTATTGCAGAAATTGCAATACCCTTTACATTTCCCAAAATGCTTTCTTTTACAGGTACTGCAAAATGGCGGGGTGGAGGATTGCCCAGTTCCCTTTTTCTTGAAATTTCCACTATTATTACCCACACGAAATCCTTGGGTAATCTTTTGGGCCAATTCCTTCTTCCTGTTTTCTTCTCGCGTACGTACCAATCCGTCTGTCAAGGTGTTGGCCAGTTCAACAGCATCGTCAATTGTACGGGGTCTCGCAGCTTTGACGATATCACGAATCACGCTAATCAAACCCCAAATATAGCGAGAAATAAGTACTGGTTCTGGCGAAGCCAGAGTTGGTACAATTCTAGCATACTCGAAGAATGTCGAAGTATACCCTCGATAGTCAACGTCTACTATCCGGTGGCTCAGGAACTTGTTTGTCATTTGTTCCTTTTCATAATCGGGACAAAATTTTCTTTCCACCAATTTCTTAAATTCTTCCCAATTCATGGCATAAGCCACGTCACTTCCTTTGGCTTGTAGCACCGTGTTCCACCATTCTAACGCCCATTCTTTAAAAAGGTGGGACGCATACATAACCTTGTCTTCTTCGGCACATTTACTTATTTTAATTACTGCTTCGGTTTTCTCCAACCATCGCAGTGCGGCAGTTGCCCCTTCATTGCCTGCAAATTCGACCGGTTTACAGGCAAGAAATTCTTTGTAAGTGCAACCAGGTGTTGCAGCTTTCATTTTCTTAAGAAATGGGGCTTGAACCACATCATTATTATTATTACCGCCTCCATTTACACGGTTACTGAAAATGTCATCGCGAGTACGTTTGCTGTGGTTGGCTTGTGAAGGTTCAACGGGGTTCTTAACAGCAACGACGATTGCGGGGATAGCGTTGGCTATTCCCTGAGCAACGATATTTTCTATGTCTTGCCTATTAAGAAAATGATCCTCATTATGTTGTTCAGAACTTCAGATTGATTAACTTCGTTAACTTGTTCATTGTCTGCGTGTTCCATCTGAATAATTAACAATATATACAAATTATTGCGACAAAATAGATAGCAACCAAACACACAACAAAGCAATCATACAAAATCAAGTCAACACGTATAGCCAAAATTGTCGACCTTGCGACTTTTATATTTATATATATTAGTATGCATCGATACACACCATTTATTTTACAAAAGTTTTATTTTAATTATTATTATACAATATTATATTATTACTATTATTATTATTATTATTATTATATGATTTTTTTATATTATTATTATTACACAAACACACCATCACCGTCAGCTGGCCTTTCAGAAACGACGCTCCCGCTCATCGTATTTCCATGAGATCTTCTCCCCCACATCCCGAATTCTATTTCCCGCATCCACCAGTTCCTCGCCATAGTGGCGGAGTTCAGCTAAGTTTTCTGTGCTCATAGGTGGGTATGGTGCAGGTTCAAGATCAAACTGGGGAAAATAAACATTGGGGTAATTCATGAAATTCTGAAATTGCCAGTCACTCGTCCACCATTCCTCCAATTCTCCGGGTAGAAGTTGTTGGTTGACAATAGGGTCCGGAATTGCAGGTTCCAAATTATTTGGTAGTTAAGATTGGGCCGGGAAATTGAAAAGGGTTTTGTCTGTAGGTCCGATGAGGTCATAGATTGCAATTTTTCTATCCAGCTCTTCCCAATGTGGTAACTCTTGGGCCTGACCCGAGCTTTCCCCTATCTCTTTTCCTTTCCCTTTGGGATCTCTGTCTTCTTTACCCATTGGGCAGGTGGCTTCTTCCTTCGTCCGTGTTTCCAGTCCAGGATTCTTCTCCTCTTTTTAGGCTTTGGTTTCTCCTGGGGCTGGGCCTGGAACACTGGTGGTTCCTCAGTATCCGCTTGATATCAAGATTGGTTCCCTATTGTA
Source organism: Helianthus tuberosus (assembly GCA_030545235.1). NCBI lineage: Eukaryota > Viridiplantae > Streptophyta > Magnoliopsida > Asterales > Asteraceae > Helianthus > Helianthus tuberosus. The sequence continues at coordinate 176,156,826 of CM060429.1, forward strand.
TCCATATCGGTGGTATGGATGGTAAAGTTTCGGAGTGCCTCCGACAGTTCATTCATGTTGTTAGCACACATGGAGAAACACATACAAATATAAGTTAAAATTTTATTTATTAAATTAAATTTTCACAAAATCACAGAATGGCAAATGTGGAAAATTAAGTATTTCTAAATACTTAATTGGCTTAGATCAGTGGCTCTGATACCACCTTTTTCTGTCACGGCCCCCTTACCCGGTTTTACCCGGTTCAGAAGCCGCGGGACAGAAACCCGTGGTATTGGTGTTTATTTTGGCAGTGGAAATTTCAACAGGATCGTTTAACTGAAAATGCCCAATTATTTTATTTCACATTTTGGGACAAACCCAGTAGTTTATAATAAAGGAATTTTACAGAGAAATTCCTTGTTTACAAAAAACATGTTTATTTATTTACTGGTCACTTTATCCAAGCTGGTAGTGCTACATGGCACTTTTCCTTGTTCACAGTAAATCACCTGAAACATGTTTAAAAAGATTTTATCAGCGGGGAAATACTGGTGAGTCATTCAATTTGTACAAAACGACACAGTGTTATAACTTACAGGATTAAAAGCGATTACAATTGCCACTATCTTACAATTATCTGGTCTAGTGTCACACCCTGGTGACTATGGTCATACCACCATTGGGTCCTTTCACCCAATAGTGATGATTATCACTGTTTAGGTTCGTCCACCTAAAAGTGAGAAAACAGTAGTAATGTGTACAATACCCCACTTACTGTCAGTAATTTAAGATAACAAAGACTTACCCCCTGTAAAATATAACTGGAAAACATTTAGGTATTGTAAAACACTTTTGATGAAAAGAGAATGACTCACATTGCAAGTTTAGTTGGACAGAGTTTAGCCTACTGATTAAGCCCGGTAACCTAGTTAAAATAACAATGCACACGAAACTAGGTTGGTAACTTAATACAACATTTACGATAACTCACGAAATCAAAACCCTCACGGCGAATGACAAAGTATAGCCCGAATTCGGGCAGCACTTAAACATCCATCGGATCGGTTTCAATCGATCGGACATTGTATCGTAGCAGTGATCGAGTTATTACCCTGTAATCGTAGCAGCGTTTCGACTTCTAAACACTCGAATATAAGCGGAAAGTTGCTGTTTTGAAATGATTTTTCGAACACAGATGAAAGCCCCATGCACGTCCAATTTATAGCTGAAAAATGAGTCTCTCGCGGCCCGCGTAAACCTTAAGGGTATCTTACGCGGCCTGCGAGGGCCACCCTAGCTACAGCTAGGGCTGCCGTGTCATACCGTAGGTCTGCCACGTGGCTGGAAGCTTATCCGGAGTTTCACCAAGCTGTCGCGCCCCGCGTAAGCTTGGCTTAACCCTTACACGGCCCGCGAGCGACCAATAAAATTTGATTTTCTTGGTTTTTCACAAGGATTAGGGTTTTAAGGGTCTGGGTTTTTACTTACGAGTCGTTTTGGGACATTTTTGCAGGTTCTTAGATAAACTGACCATATCATTGAGTTCTTGTATAAATTCGATAAATGACGATAATGCCCTTTTTGTTAATAAAATGAGATTTACATATGATTAATATGCCAAATCTTTTCCTACTAATTTTATATGAAAAATAAAATATTTTAAACATTCAAGGCTGATCAAAATCTCAGAATTTCATAAACTTTGCAAATATCGTCAATTATCGATTTTTACGCTAATTAGGTGCATAGTATGGTTTAAAACCATATTTAACACCTAAGACTTGATACCAACTGAATTTATACATAAATTTTAATACTTTTATAGTAGGTATAAGTCATGAACTCAGACTTCCAATTTTGCCCTTAAAAACATATGTGAAATGACCAAAATGCCCTTACGGTGCATAGTTTGGCCATAAATGGTAAACCACACATATGTATGATATCCTACTGTTATAACATTGTAAAATAAATATTTTTACTGAATGTTTGATACCAGAAGATCAGTTTATGTTTAAACCTCTTTTATAAATCTTAAAATGACCAAAATGCCCCTACGGGACTTAATTTGGTTTTAAAATCTTTTGGGGCATAATTGTTGATATCCTACTGATATTATAACATATTTAAAGCATAATAACTTATGGGACTTGTACATGGCTCATCCGGTTACCCGTTATGCATATACGCGCTCGGTATGACTTATGTAACTAGTTTGCATAAATTAGCCGAAACGGGTCAAATCTTATCATTTTATCTTCAAAATCCATAATGTATTTAGTTTACCCATTTTATACAAGTCATCACGCTTGTTGGGTCTAAATCACATTCTAATCCGGTCATCGCTTAATCTCGCGCTTCGTACCGTAAACCTTTCTTTAAACTAACCGGTCTAAGTTTACAACTTAAATAAAACCCGTTAGTAATCTAATAGGTTAATATAACCTTCGTCCAGATTAGGAGCCTTAGTAAAATATACTTGCACTTGTTTGAGTAGATTATACGGCTGAATATACAAAACTTGCATTTTAAGCTCAGGTAAATATTTTTAACTTATTTTCCCTTATACGGGCTTGGGATACGATAAAATATTACCGCTTGGTCGGGTGTAAAAACACTTAATCGAATATGGTTAAATGGCATAATCCCGTTTTAATCAGTGTTGCTTGATAACAAATAAACATTGGGGGTTAACGACCGTGTCCTGGATATCCTTGGCTCATTTAAAAATTGTAAATGACCACGACTTAAGCACGGGGTGTAGGCATACACCTGACAGTTGCGTATGTAAAGATATACCCACTTGCTGAGGTTTACTCGCCGTGGGATTATATTAGTGGGGATTAATCTTGTTTGGCTTTTATCCCGGCCCTAAATGTTTGACAAACATGTGAATCTGATGCAAGATTATCATTATATAATTGTCCCAAGTTATAAAAGAATATTTGTGCCTTGTGCATTTAAATCATTTTCATAAACATTTTCCAATGAGTCGGTTAATTGTATTTACCAGTGTAAACTGACGTATTTTCAAAAAGATTAAGTGACAAGTACTTATCATAATTGGTTGGGAGCTTTGGGCGTTAGTTAAAGAATCTTGCAAGTTCTTAATGCTTAAAGTTTGTTGAACAACGTTTTGTATTATATTTTAGATCCGCCTGTGGATCCTATATTACAACCGTCTGTATTATATTTATTTGTACTTTACATTTCGGTTTGTAATAGTATTTTCTACCAAGACTTCCGCTGTGCAATAAATTGTGTATATTTGACTATGATGATATCAACTACGTCACGATACTCCCCGCTGGGCCCACCGACAATATGTGGAAATATCGGGGTGTGACAAAAGAGGTTGTCCCCATAAAGTCTCGTTTGTCATTGCCCATTCGTAGATCTATCTTGTGCAAAGAACAAAAGAAATGGGTCCAACATATTTCATTTATAACCTAGGCATCCATCGCGTTCATAGCCACATATGCTGATACATCATTGGTTTAGTTTCAAAACAGAATCCCCTTCCTTTACCTCTTGGATGTTGGATGGTCGTTCTGTAACATCTCTGACAGATTAAAGAAAATAAAAATGATAAAGAGATGGTGTTAGAAAGATTTAGGAACATACATAAATTAGACAACATAGTGATAAAAAAAAGATTCAAAAAGTATCCAAAACCTCTAAATCAACACCAGTATATTTTGCAGTGCATTAAAAAAATACATAAATAAATTTCCTATTAAAATACTCACTTACTTTGGGATAGAACCCAATAGCATTTTTCAACTATGGTGCTTCAACCGGTACGATGTAATTAAATTTCTAAAAAAACATCCCTTGCCTTAAAAACCAAACAAAAAAAATGTTGTAAAATATCATATTTGACTTATGGGTCGTGATCTATCATCATGAATTGTTGTTGCAGGAACCCATTACTATAGATCCAATGTTAAAGTAAACTAGCTCCCTTTTTCGTCTCAACAAATACTAATGTAAGAGGTTGCTGCAAAAAAAACACAAATAAACAAATAGTTAAGTTGTAAACATAGATAACCATTCTTCATTAGTATTTAATGTGTATTTATATGGGTTTAAATAGCAAATAATTAGCACTTTATTACTTCACATCACTTTTCAAGCATATCTTATATCATTTTGAGCATCAATAAGTTCCATAAGATGATCTTTTATCATTGTCTTGAACATAAGCCATATCACACCAACCTTGAGAAGGGTATGCAAAAGGCGTTTTTTCAATATGATTCGGGTTAGTTTGACCCACAAACACTTTTTGCTATTTGTTCTTTATCTATTATTATATATAATAAATGAAAGTGATTTGGGCCACGTGTCACTTAATTAGGGCATCCTCAATCCCATTTTCCCGCCCAACCGTAACACTCTCCTTTAATCCCTCCTATAAAAACCCTAAATCATTCTGTCGCCTCATTTTCTCCTTCAGGCTTTCTCTTTTCTCCAAACCCTAAAGATCATTTCCTTCATCCAGTTCTTCCATCATCGATTCTTCTTTCTCCCATTTATTCTCCATAAACCCTAAACTCACCAGAATTCTTTTTGCTCTTCCTCTTGAAAGAAGGAGAGAAGATTCGAGAGATAGATCGAGAGATGGGGCGCCGGCTAAGGGTTCTGTGGTTTTTCTCTTACAAGATTCTTTCATCTTCTTCGTCGGCAAGGTTCTTCCATTTGAGGTTTGATTTGTATGTTTATAGGTCTGTGTTGATTTCTTCTTATTTTCATACAAAGTTTCTAATAAACCCTAATTTCTACTCCTAATCTCATCATATGGTTCCAAGGTTGTTGTCATCGATGGTCATCAAAGTTCAGATCCGCTTACCTACGGCTAGATTTCCACCATGAACTGGTATGTTTGAATATGTTCAGAAACTAAGGGTTTTTTTCTTAACGGTGATGATATGAGTACAACATCTGTTGATTATTGATCTGTGAATATGTTCACCGATTATTCTTTTTGAAATTAGGGTTTCATTTGCTTGAGATTTGAATCTTCCGATTCTTGAAGCCTTTGAAGCCGATCCTTTTAAATTTCCAGTTCCCGAGGTATGATCTGTTTGTAACAGCAGTGGTTTAGCATCTACAGTGGATTCAACATCTACAGTGGATTCAACATCAGGTGTTTGGTTAATTTTTGGTCATGTTTCCTGTTCTGTTTTGATTTTCACTTATCTAATTTTCATTTTATTTTTAGGCTTCTATATGATTATGAGGTTGATTGATTGGTCACTTGCTACCTGATTTCATATTTCATTATGATTTGTATGCTTGTAGGGTTTGATTTTATATTGGTCATCACATTAATGGTGAGTACTCAAGAATATTGGATGGTTTAATTAGTTTTATTTTGGGTATTTTTGGATGATTTCATCCATTTCTTTAGATACTTCATGATTGAAGATGCAATTGAAGCTATCATTTGAGTGAAATGAAGATTGATTTATCAGAAGATGCAGTTGAAGGTATTTTAAATAAGGTAATAATTGCATTACATCCCTTTTGAAAAATAGAGTTGATAAATTTAGGGAAAGTGAGGCTGAAAGATGATAACCCAACAGTGGAGATCTCATTCTACAGCTTCGATAAATTGAGCGGTATTCTCATGTAATTCTTCCTAGATGCTTCCAATGAAGCAGCACTTTGGACATCTGTTGTCTTCAAACATCTATTATCTATTATCTATTCTATCTATTATATATAATAAATGAAAGTTATTTGGGCCACGTGGACCAAATAACTTTCATTTATTATATATAATAGATAGAATAGATAATAGATAATAGATATTTGAAGAACAACAGATGTCTAAAGTGCTGCTTCTTTGGAAGCATCCAGGAACTATTATTTGAGAATACCCTTGAATTTATCAAAGCTGTAGAATGAGACCCACCACTGTTGGGTTATCATCTTTCAACCTCACTTTCCCTAAATTTATCAATTCTATTTTTCAACAGGGATGGGTTATCATCAAGGTGTTTTGACTGTGCACGTGCAGCAGATGTTTCCACAACCACTGATTGAAGAAAACTATGTTGCTGTTGCTGAAAAGTCCAACTGTTTGTAACTTCAAAATATGTTATTGAATTTTGGTATGTTTGCTCAAAAGACTTCTTTTATGCAGGACAGTCAAGCAGCTGAAATATATCATCAAAGATTCAATATCTCATTGATTTACCATCACTCATTATCAGACATCACTTTGTGAGGGATTGCTATGAAAAAAGGTTTGATTTCTCTGCACCATGTTCCAACTAAAGATCAGCTGGCAGATGTGCTAACAAAAGCATTAGACACATCCACCTTTGAAATCTTGATCTCTAGGATTGGCATGCTAAACATGGAATAACAAGCAAAATCCTGTTTTTCTATGAATAAAAGCATTAAAATGTTTTCAGAAAATCAAAAATCCATCCTTAAAAATAGCTAAAAATGAAAATTTTTCATTAATCCTTAAAAGTCTGCCATAACCACTGTTTTTGGTTCAAACACTTGTTTCTACTAAATGCTGTCCATTGCTGAAAGTCAACCTCTGTTCTCTCATTTCCTTGTTAAGCACTGTTGATCAAACATCAGTGTTTTAATCCATTGATAGGCTATCCACTGATAGTTAAAAATCACCCATTGTTTTCATTGTTACCGTTGCAAACCACTGATATTGTTCCATCAGTGGTTTCCTAACAATTGTCATCCATTATTCATCAGCGGTTGGCACGCGGACAGTACTTAGCGGTCAGATCTTTTTTAACCGCTGCCACGTCAGCATACACTTTTTCCACCTATAAAACCCTGATCAAAACCCCAAACAGGGTTTTCACTGTCGAATCGAATTCAAAATTCCTTTCTAAAAGTAGTTACCATCAATTTCTCTCAAATCATTTATCCATTTCATCTCTTAATCGCTCATCTTCTTCATTCACTCATAAAAATCCACGATTCATCATGGCTTTTCCATACAAAGCTTCTCATAACTACTTGGGTTTACTTGAAAAACCAAGTCATACCACCACCTTCGATTTTGTCATAGACGCTCTTTCGTCCTCAAAGTACAAAACTTTGTTAACCTATGATGCTCCGATCTACCTGGAAACCCAAAGAGAGTTTTGGAAAAATGCGAAACTTGAAACTAAGGATAAAACGCTCTTGGCCATTACTTCTACAATAAAGGGTATTTCAGTCACCATTACTCCACAAACCATCTCGGAGGTATTTGAACTCGATGATTTTCAAGGTAAAACTTCTTTTCCAAAAATTGAGTATCAAACTGATTTCATTGAAAGAGGGTATGCTGAAGAAATGAAAAAAGAAACTTTACAAAAGGGGAGTTTTCCATCCGCCCCAAGGTTTTTATTTCATACCCTCCTAATGTGTGTGTCAAACAAAACCACTTCTTTCAATGAAATCCCATTGAAGATCCAATACCTGGGTTATGCTATAATGAATAAAGAAAACTTTAACTATTCCCAGGAGATTTCCAATGATCTTGTTAAAAATGTTAATAAAAAATCATTTTTATCATTTCCAAGGTTTTTAGGTTACTATTTCAGAAAGAAATTTTCAAAAGATAATGCTCATGTCCTTATTCAAGGAGAGCCTTTTTAATAAACAACCTAACCTCTGAAACATTTACAAGGCTGTCAAAACCTTCCAAAACACAAGCAGAGGTACCTGAGCAGACTTTAGCAGCAATCACTGCTCCTCAGGCACTTGTTGTTGAGCCCACTGCTCAAGGTGATCACAGCAGCATGACCTTTGTTGTGAAACCCACACCTAAAACCACCAAAAAGCCCAAAAAGAAAAAGATCCAAAAGCCCCCCAAACCCACAAAAAAGGTAACTCTGGAAGATGAGATCCCAGAGCAACTACCTATGACATCACAAAAGTCACCAGAAACCACTGCTGCTACTTCCTCACAGCAGATGGAACAAAGATCTCCACCTTTGCCTAAAACTCCTCCTGCATCCTCACAAAAGGATCAGGTTGTAATCACAGGGACACCATAATATGAAGCTCTGGATCCACTTGGTTCCATCTTCCACAGTCTAAATCCCATGGACATATCTCTTTCTACCCCACATTCTTCACCAATCACATTACCACAATCCATGTTACCTCTATTGGATGCAGTTGATTTAGCCCAGACACAAATCAGTTCTTCTCAATCACCTATCATTGGGAATATGCCACAACAAGTGACTGAGTCTGGTGTCTCAATCTCTGTTAACCCACCAATAGTTGAGGAGGCTACATTGCAGGAATTACAAGTAATTCCTGTCAGTAGTTCAAGTGGAGCAACAACTACAGGTGTTGGATCCACTGGTCTACACCTGGCCAGTTGTTTCATCAATCAGACTTCCTTGAAGGCAATTTCCTCTCCAGCAACCCTGATATCCACTGGTGTGTTTGTTCCAACCACTGGTGATCTTAAAAAGATATCAATTGCTGAGGAAAGAAGTCCCCAGTACCAAGAAAAAGGGGCATCAGTGGATGACTTTTGGGAAACTTTCCCTAAGTCAACTTCTGATACAACCACTGCTGGTGGGAAAGCAGATGATCCCATTAACTTGGGTGATGCTTTAAAATACAAAGAATTGACGGCAAGAGTGGATACAATTGAAACATATGTTGCAGATATCAAAACTATGCTGGAACAGTTGTTACAAGCACAAAAGGCAACACCCACTGCTGCACCAGCTCAAACATCTGCTCCATCATCTGCTCCTACTCCAAATGAGCTTTGGGAATTATTTCAACCTCTGCTTCACAAACAAAGAGAACATGCTGATCAGCAACATGAAATTCAAATTCAAAAGATCAGAAATTTAATGGAAGCTAGGTTCATGGATACACAAGCAGACATCAAGGCAATCAAGGCCCATCTATTGCAAACCACTGGCACTGCTCCTCCTACAATAATCTTTGTTGATAACCCTCCACCAAATGATGCCAAAAAGGGGGAGAAAATGAAGCAGTTAAAGAAAAGGGGATATGAAGATGGTCTGTACATTGCACCAGAGAAATCCAGTATGCTTGCAGACCTCCCTAGGCCAGATGGTTCCAAAAAGGTTGATGAATCCTTAAATGCCTTGGCTAATGAAAAGGCAAGGCTGAAAAAGGATATGGAGGCAAAAGGAAAATCAAGGTTGGAAAAGGAGAAGAAAGTCTTTATGGAGAAGGAAGAGCATGGTACTTCTGAGCCCAAGGATGAAGAAAAACCTAAGCCTAAAAGAAGACATCCCACTAGACAAGTGAGGCAACCCAAATCCATACCTTCCAGATCCACAAAACATACTCCCAAACCTCCTAAAAGCTCCTCTCATCAATCTTCCAAACCAACAGATGTTGGAACACCTGTTGTATCAACAACTGTTGATACTTCAGTGGTTTCAGCAGATGTTAACCCAACAACCACCACCAATACATCAACACACACTTCAACCACTGCCATCACTCAATCAACCACTGCCACAACAAAACCACCATCAAAATCACCACCTGCCAAAAAGCATAAGACATCAAATGATACATCATCTGTTGTAATGACAACCGTGGTTGAAACACCAGTTATTTCAACAGCTGTTAGTCAATCACCTATCTCTTCACAAGCCATTGTTCCTTTTGATCCAAAAACTCAAATAGAAACACCTTCTCCCAAAAAGGTGTATACAAGAAAAAGTAAATTTCAAGTGCATGATGATGATATACCAGCACCTGTTCCCATTTCATCTGCCCCTTGCAATATCACCAAACCTCAATCCTTTATTCCTTCAAAATTGTTCAACCCAATCAAAGATCCTATAGAACTCCAAGGATATGACTCTACTGATGTTGTACCAGTAGCTGCCAGTTATCCACTGGAACTGCATGCTGTAAAGAATGAAATGAGGCAGTTTTACTTAGTGGATGATCCTTCAAAAAGGAAATTCCCTTCCCTGATTGGTTATAGAGATCCAGCCAACATAAATGAGTATTTAAAACTCAAGGCCAGGCAAGCTGATACCAGACCTAGACTTGAATGCCAAGGGAAAAGTGACAATGAAGTCTCAACTCATACGCAGTTCTTGCTCACTAAAGTTAAACAGTTGGAAGATTATGCAAGAGACCTAAGCAAAGAAATGTCCAACCTGCCTCCAGAAGCTAACTTGCAGGAAGATCTGAAAGAAGACATCATCAAGCTGATCTTGAGTGAAAAATTCTACCCTGCCACAGCTGAACAATTCCAAGACTGGCCGCTTGTTGCTCTCAAAACAGAACTGAATAGAATTGAAAGAATAAAGAGAGATCCAGGCATGAAAAGGTCAGCACCAAATTGGAGCAAATACAAAAAGAAAACTGATGATCTTACATTGGAGTATAAAAGAAAGAAGCAGGAATTAGTTGATGCAAAAGTGGGAACTTCCAAAGCCATATCAAAATGGACAAGGCAGTACACTGATGAGGCTTATGAAAGGCTAAGAAAAAGGAGAGAAACAGATCCTAAATTTCCAAAGAAGCCTGATTACAAAACCACTGCTAAACCAAAGCAGCAGGCTCACACTTCTGAACCACTGTTCACATCATCAGATACCTCTACCATTGTGGTAAATCAAAGAAAGAGACAAAAACTGACTGATGAAGAAGAGAAAGAACAAGAAGCTGTGTATTTCAAAGAAGCTATCAAAACAATGGCACTAGAGGATGACAACTCAGCAAAGCTTCAAAACATAACCAAACAAGTTCGGAACAGGCCACCATCTCCAAACTCATCAGCAAATAAACCTCTCCCAAGAAACCCATTAGGTTCAAAAATACTAAAGTGGATGTCTGATCAAAAGACCCATGTATTTACTCTGATCAGATCTAATGGTGTAGTGAAGCAAATATCAAGGGAAGTAGCACTTGGCCTGTGTGTTGAAGATTTACAGGATCTCCTTGAGCTTACACTTTGCAGGGATGAGGATGATACAAGTTCCTTCGATTTTGAATTGCAATTTAAAGGGCAAGTTAGGGAACTTTTGATGAGACAATAAAAATCCAGAATAATGAAGAGTTTTGGCATCATCTGTTCCAGGGGGAACATTAATCCTTAAAAGTCAGTTACAACCACTGTTTTCGTTAAAAATTTGATTATTAAATGTTATCCACTGCTAAAAGACAACTTCTGTTTTTTCATTCTTCATGTTGACCATTGACTGACCAAACATCAGTTTTTCAATCACTGTTGGGTATCCACTGATTGTTAAAACACACCCACTGCTCACATTTTTATTCTTGACATCCTCTGATATTGACCATCAGTGGTTTCCCTAAAAAACAGCCACTCACCTTTTTATTGTTGATGTGGTTAATTAATTATAGAATTAAATTATCAAATGAAAACTAGAATTACAATGAAATTACCATGTTTGCTTAAACATGTTTGCTTAAAATAACAGCTGAAATTACCATGTTTACCTAATCGTTACTCCCTGAGTATTGTAATCAAATACAATCATTCGACTCTATGTTAAACATGTTTGCTTAAAATTGTTCTCTCTTTGATTGTGTTGAAAGTTTATTCATCTATTTCCGCTGCAATTATTTCTGATTCATCTTCATTTTAGTTAAACAAACACAATCATATCAAACTCAGATCCTAACAGTTGTTGAATCCAATGAGATGCTTGATATAATGATGTTGTATTAATAACAAATAATAATTAATATAACTAAGTTTCCCGAGCCCGGGAAGCAATCCCGGGTAATAACCTAGTTTTTTTAATAAATGATTAATATGATACTTATAAATCAAAAAGCAATATTGTTATGAAATATAATATGCACATCAGAGGTGTTGCTTCAGTATGGGTGGGGTCGGGTGAGTTTGACCCGCAAACACTTATTTGTTTTTTTTTCTTATACGTGACTAATATGATAATTATGATACAACAATAATATTGTTCCAGATTAATCTGCAAATTAAAGGTGTTTTTCAATATAAACCGTGTCGATTTGTCACACAAACACTTTCCGTTTTTTTTTCCTTTTTACATATGTTATCTTAATATGCAATTATTATATAAAAAGACAATAAAAATATATTTGCATGTGCTTTGAAAGTAGATTTTGGAGATCAGTTAGCGTGTTTGACCAGTTAAACTATTTTTTTAATTTGACCCGTTTGAGATCAAACACAAACCAAATCACGTTCGTACTCAAATAAGTCAAATTGTCACAAATTGTGTTTGTAACATAATTACCCGCCACTCTTGCAGCCCTTTCATCATGCTCTCATACTTCAATTTCTTGACTGCAATTTGCATATATTTGGAAGTGGGTTTGTATGTCTCTAGATTTTATTTTTATATTATAAAATACTTAACTTCTATAACTTATAAACTTATATTTTGCCCCCATATCACATTTTATTTATCCATTGTGGATATATTCAACAATTAGATTATACACTATCATGATTTGTTTTATTATTTTAGTCACACTTTTATGATTTTAAATATTTTAATCTAATACTTTATTGTAACCCGTTTTCAATTTCTTAGTCACAAAACCAGTAACTTATCATTCAAAATTTAAACTTTTACTCAGTATTCTAACGACCGGACCGGTCGGTCCGACCAGGGGTGACACTAGCGGTTCAATTACACCTATTTAGACCGTATTTGAATTGGTTGGTCGGTTTTGTGTGGTCGACGGCTGAACCGGTGACGGAGGTCGGACCTGATTGTAGAATAAAGATTAATGGAAACTTACCATGCAACATAGTAACCCAGGAGAAACTCTACCGGAACAATGAAAAACGTAAAGAACTTTTGAAAAAAAAATTGTTTTAGTTATGAATGGCTGACATAAAAAACTCATAAACTATACATAATCTTCTCAAAAACCTCTCAAAATGCAATTCAATAGCACATTGAAGAAAGGAAACCTGGTAAGGAGATATTTGTGAGCGGAGGCTAAAAAAGAAAAAAATGTCAAATAATAAGGTTACAAAAATATTTCCTTTAGACCCAAAAGAAGAGTTGTTTTTATCCTAGAATTTTCTGCACTTTTATTTGATTCATTTTCAGCTAGAGGTAGTAGCCTGAGCCTAATACCCATAGGTGATATTGGGTTTGTTGTAATAGAAGCATCTGAAATCACTACTCTTTTTTCCTCTTGTCCTGGGAGGGCAAGCCTTGCACTGCACCACATAGATTTCAGATTTATGTTCCTCATTCATTTGGAAATATGTGCCATTAAATGGAAATATGTACCTCATGTGTGGTCGGCTCCTCAACGATAGGTTCACAATTATACTCATAATTTTCTGCACTTTTACACTAGAAATCTATGTGGTTCAGTGGAAGCCTTGCCCTCCCAGGACCAAAGGAAAAATAATAGTGATTTAGATGATCATATTACAACAAACCTAATATCACCTATGGGTATCAGGCTCATGCCACAATCTCCAGTTGAAAATGAATCAGATAAAAGTGTAGAAAATTCTAGGAATAACTTTGAACCTATCATTGAGGAACCAACAACGCTTGAGCCCAGGAGTGAATAAGTTATCAATAAGTGACATTGAGGATCAATACTATGAAGATTCTGATGATATTCCAAGTATTAAACTCAACATGGAAGAATTCACAACCAATTTGCATAACATGATGCAAGATGGCAATGACATGTCCAAAGCATTAGTTACATTAAATACTAAAGTTACTTTTATCCCAACACCCAAACTAAAGGATGTTAGCCGCAGTGGCAGAGCTTGACTAAAAGTTTCGAGGGGGCGTAAAGTGATGAGACCCAAACTTTTTTTCCTATCGTTATGTTTCGGGTGGGGTTGGCTATCGATTAGGGTCAGAATAGTTTCAAATAAAATTAAAAAAATTCATTCATTCAAAGGACCCGTTCTTACACATAAAAACTTGCGATTAAGTTTATTGTGTGGTGGGTAATCTATGGTTAAACAAATAAGAGTTAAAATATATTGACAAAACTACCCATCACTTATATATAAAGTGGTAACAAACTTTACTTTAATTTATATATTGTATAAATATTTATGATATACAAAGTGGTAACAAACTTTACTTTAATTTATAAGTTGTATAAATATTTAGGAAAAAGAATTGGGGGGAGGCGATCCTATATAATTTTTTAAATTTCCGGACGAAAAATCGAAACCTATACACTTTTAACCGAAACATTGGGGTGGGCGGGTGCACCCCCTGGCACCAATTAACCTTCGCCTCTGGTTAGCCGGTTGCGAACCGAGCATCTAGTGTAAATCTGAATTAAAATGTGGCATGCTAATGGTCAAAACTAGCAAGAGGGTTTAAAACATGAAGGGCAAGTTTATATAATAATTATGTGACTTAGATTACTCTCACCCTGTTGCAGATGTGAAATTCCAGATTCTCATAAGCTTTTAGAAAGGGTTAGTAAATTCGTTGTTGACCATTCTCTGACACATGTTATAATTACCAACTAACCTCCACATCCTACTAATTTTAGTTGGACAAAAGAGAACTTTATGACCCAAGGCCCTACCTCTTAGCAATATGGACACCAGGTTGGCCAAATATTTGTTTCCACATAGATAAAAATAATGTCACCATGCCTTACGTCATTAACCATAAGTTTTATGTGCATAATTTATATAATTATATGGCATGCTAATTCTCAAACAAACAGACTGAAAACTCTTGTATTTGTCCCCACATCCTTTGTTTATACACATGCTTTTATAAAAAGAAAGCTTCTCATAATCTACATGATATTATACTAATTGAAATGATCATATCAGGTGAAATTACAAATTTAGTATAGGCTCCTACAACAGACTGTTTGGCACAGCAATCAGGTCAGTTGTGTGATCGAACAACATGCTTTTCATGAAACAATGTAAAGGAAGCAAATTCACAAGTGGTCATATGAACTATTTTGGTGAGAACCCTTATCGTATAATATAGGATATATACCGTAGTTGTCAAGCTAAAAAAAATAGACCAATTGGTTTTTAACTACTTTTATAACAGATACCATGCCAAACAACAATGGGAGGGAGCTTTCCACTTAATGGCACATATTTCCAAGTGAATGAGGTACGTATATTTGAAAGCTTATATAAGATTTAAGTATTTAACTTGCCTATAACACATACTATATGGTTTGTAGACATATAATCCAGATCAACAAAATTGTTGATAACATGTCATCAATACATGTGCATTTTGCAAATGTTTGCAGATCATGCATCAAGCCTGAATCCAACTGATGTTCCAAGGACAAGGAGATGGATTTGGAACCCGCGAGAAGAAAAGTTTACTTTAGGACTTCTGTATCAACAAGCTTCAAAGGTATAAACTCATGACTATATATTGCATCTCATCTAAATTCCACATGTGCTTTTAGCTTAAAGTTAACAACAAACATTGGTTTTTGCTAGGGCTAACTATCGAGGGAATTCAATACTGCTTTTGGAAAGGTATGTATAACTCATTCTCAAAATAAACCTAGAAACCGATGCCTTCTAATCAAAGTAAATGCTTGCACAATATGCATCATGATTACAAAAAAAATGCTTTTACTTTATTACAATCATGAACTTGTGGAATGCTAAAAGAACCATTAATGGAACCAACAATGAATGGTCGCTGAAATGACTTACGTTCGTGTTGTAAATTGCTATTCTTAAGATCGCCAAGCCCTAGTGATTTTCTTTAATTCTCAATCAAATTAAGCATAAAGAGGCTCCTATTTCTAGCCATTTCTTTATAGAATCATAATAATCTAATATTGGAAACTACCTACCGTATTGCTAGTATAATTAACTCAATAAAACTTCCTAATGTATATGCATAATGTGGTTTTTATCGTAACAGACGTCTAGTTATAGTTTCCTTAAATTTGTTTATGCTTACTTGCTTAGTGCAAAGCAATATATCAGACTTAACAGCAAGTCAGCAACCCATGTTAAGATTCATGCATAAAAATTATAATGGAGAAAAACATGACCTCATTTAAAAACTTGTAAAACATTAACGGCAGAAACGTTGCAACTATTTTGCCATGAGCATAACATTTGTTGAAAATATAACCAAAACTGTTGGGATTATATGTGTCCTCGCATCCTTTGTTTATACCCATGATTCTATTTCTATGAAAAAAAAGCTTCTCATAATCTACATGATTTTATACTAATTTGAAATAATAATGTCAAGTGAAATTGCAAATCCAGTACCAGCTCCTACAACAGACTATTTGGCACGGTAGTCCGGTCAATTGTGTTACCGAACAAGATGCTTTTCATGCAATGGTGTAAAGGAAGCAAATTCACAAGTGGCCAGAGGAACTATTTTGATGAGAACCCTTATTGCTATAGTATAGGATATATATCGTACCTATCAAGCAAAGCAAAACAAAATAAACCAACTAGTTTTTAACTACCTTTATAATAGATACCATGTCGAACAACAATACAAGGGAGCTTTCCACTTAATGACATAATTTATATATATAAGATAAATAAATTATCTATGACATCGTCTGGTTCTTAAATCCGGTCCGACCAGTGAACCAGTGAGACGACCGGTTCGTTGTCCGGTCTGTTGCCCGGTCCGCTTATAAAAATATTGCTTTTACTCTACTATAGCCTCCATAAGTAAGCTAGTGTAGCCTCCCACTTTTTCATTCCCCATTGTTTCCCCATGGTTCTGATTCAAAGTCATATCAACTTTTTATTTCTTTCCCCGTCAATATACAAACTCAACTACTAAACCCGAAACAAAATATTAATTAAATCAATAAAGAGAGTTCTTACCTTTGTTTGCTTGTGTGTTATTTTACCCGCACTAATGGACCAAATGGCGAGGGAGATATTATGAGAATTCTCACCATGGAAGATAATAAAAGACTTGTTTGTAAGGACCTTCAAAAATGTCCCAAACCGACCCGTAAGTGAAAACCCGGACCCCCGAAACCCTAATCCATATCAAAAATCAAGAAAATCATATTTTTGGTCCTCTCGCGGGCCGCGTAAAGGATAAGCAGACCCTTACGCGGGCCGCGTCAAAGATCTGTTGACCGGATAAGCATTCCCAGGCCACGTGGCGTACACGTGGCAGCACTACTGATGACACGCTAGCCCTAGTCTATGACTAGGGTTCCTCGCGGGCCGCGTAAAGATTAAGAAGGGGCTTACGCGGGCCGCGTAAGACCCAAATTTCAGCTATAAATAGCTTGTCGCATGGCCTGTTCACTGGTGTCGAAAATCAGTTTCAAAAACGAAAGCATACTGCTCAAAATCATAAATTACATTAGGGAGGCGCTGCTACGATACAGGGTATTAACTCGATCGCTGCTACGATTCAATGTCCGATCGATTGAAACTATCCAATGGATGTTTAAGTGCTGCCCACATTAGGGCTATACTTTGTCATTCATCATGAATTCGATGGATGTTTAAGTGTAGCACTTTGTCATTCGTTGTGAGGGTTTTAATCTCGTGAGTTATCGTAAATGTTGTATTAGTTACTGACCTAGTTCGTGTGCATTGTTATTTAAATTAGGTTACAAGGCTAATCAGTAGGCTAAACTCTGCCCATTTAAATCTGCAATGTGAGTCATTCTCTTTTATCGAAAGTATTTTACAATACTCCATTATTTTCAAAAGTTATAATTACAGGGATTAAGTCGTGGTTATCTTGAATCACTGGCTAGTGGGGTATTGTGCACATTTCTAATTTCTCATGGTTAGGCTAATAAATCCTAACAGTGATAATCATCACTACTTGGGGAAAAAGACCCAATAGTGGTATGACCATCGTCACCAGGAGGTGACACGGCGCCAGATAAAAATAAGATAGAAGCCATTGTAATCGCTCTTATGCTGTAATTTATAACTATGTGTCGTTTTATCAAATTGAGTGACTCGCCAGTATTTCCCCGCTGATAAAATATTTTTAAAACATGTTTCAGACGACCTGCTGTAAATCAAGGAAAGCGTGCTACAGAGCACTAACAAGCTTGAAGAGGTGGCTCAGTTAAAATAAATAAACATGTTTTGTAAATCAGCTCTATTGTAAATTACGGGGTTTATCCCAGATTATATAATAAAATAATCGGGCATTTTCAAGTTTAAAAGATCCTGTAAATCTTCCGCTGTCAACTCAATTAATAAATACCACGAGATTTCTGTCACGCGGCTCCTAGATCAGGTAAAACCGAAACGGGGGTCGTGACAGGAAAAAGGTGGTATCAGAGCCACTGATTTAAGCCAATTAAGTATTTAGAAATACTTAATTTTTCCTGATTACCATTTTGTGACTATGTGTTTTTAACTGACTACTTATTAGTTACAGTATGGGTAAGCAAAGAATTTCGGACATCTATCGTCAATTAGATAGTTCACCAAAAGATAAGGGGACTTCATTCCAATCAAATTCCTCAAGATACTCAGCAGATACTGAGGTGGGAATATTTGTTTGTAAGGCACAGTTTGAGAAACCACTTACCCCTAATAAAAGAAGTTGGATTATTAGAAAAAGTCAAGAGAAAATGAGGAAGTCACAAACAAAAGAAGTGATAATTAATAAAGAGACTCAGGGAACAGGTGATAACCCACCATGGGAAGATGAGTTAGATGAACAATGGGCAAATCTCCATATGTTAGCCACTACAACAGTAAATGTTAAACCTTTAACTGCCAACACCCTGACCCAGTATTAGCACCCATATTATCCATAAGCCAGAAACTTTAAAGAAACTTGCCCATTAGATAAACAACTTAGTAAGAAAAGATAAACTAAAATAAAATGTACAATTCCTAGTATATTTTAAATTTATGTTGTAAATTTGTAATATATATATAAATTGCAATATTTCATATTTATATATATACTTAAATTTTTCTAATTACCATTCTGTGATTATGTGAAAATTCAAGTTACAAACTTTTAACCTAGATTTTTGTGTTTCTTCATATCTGCTAAACAACATGAATGAGTTGGCTGAAGCTCTTCAGAATCTCAATCTCTATTCTGTTAATGTGGAAGTATCCAGAGACTTTACCGGTTATTGTGCCGACATGGAAGAACCTATGGAATTTCAAACCCAACCTCCGGAGAAACCCAAGCCAAAGAAGAGAAGAAGAATTGTGGGCTGGAGGCGTGTACGCAGGAGGAAACCAGCGACACGGAAAGTTATAAAGACAAAGGATCCCAAAGGTAAAGGCAAGGAAATAGAAATTGGGGAAAGTTCCAGGCAAGACCAGGAAATGCCACCCTGGGAGGAGCTAGATCATAAACTGGCACTTAATGACCTCATCGGACCTGCCGGTGAAAACCTTTTTAATTACCCAGCGGAAGCACAACTTCCTGTTGACCTAGAGCCTGAAATCCCAGATCCTATTATCCACACCCAACCTCTACTTGCAGAGTTAGAAGAATGGTGGACCACCGACTGGCAGTTCCAGAATCTCCTAAATAACCCTAATACCTTTTTCCCCCAATTTGATACTGAGCCTCCACTACACCCACCAATGAGCTCCGAAAACTTGGCAGAACTCCGTCATTATGGCGAGGAGCTGATTGATGCAGGGACCGAATTAGGGAAGTAGGGGAAAGAATATCTTGGAAATACGATGAGAGGGAACGTCGTTTCTAAGATGCCAGCTGACGAAGATGGTGTGACTGTGGTTGTGTGATTGTAGGATATGTGTTTAATAATAATATAATAATAAAATATAATTATGGGAAATAACTAAAAATAAAACTTTTGTAAGATAATCAGTGTGTACGGATGCCTATTATAATATATAAAATATCGAACGTCGAAAAAATCGACAAATTTTGGCTATACTTGTTAACATGATTATGTGCGATTATTTTGTTATGTTTGGTTATTAATTATTTTATACTAATCACTTATATAAATTAATTACCAGATGGCAAACGCTGGTAATGAACCCGTTAATGAAGTGAATCAATCTGAACAAAACCATGAAGATCAATTTCTGAATAGGCAAGATATCGAGAATATCGTTGCTCAGGGAATAGCCAATGCTATTCCAGCAATCCTTGCTGCTGTTCGAAATCCAGTTGAACCTCAACAAATTATTCCTAGAAAATGTACTTATGAGGACAACTTCAGTAATAGCGTAAATGGAGGCGGTAACATTAATAATAACAATAATGACGTACAGCAAGCCCCAATTCTCAAAAGGATGAAAGCTGCAACGCCTGGTTGCACTTATAAGGAATTTCTTGCCTGTAAACCTGTTGAATTTGCAGGCAACGAAGGGGTTACTGCTGCACTGCGTTAGTTAGAGAAAACTGAGGCAGTGATTAAAATAAGTAAATGTGCCGAGGAAGACAAGGTCATGTACTCGTCACATCTTTTTAAAGAAGGGGCGCTAGAATGGTGGAATACAGTACTACAAGCAAAGGGAAGTAATGTGGCATATGCCATAAGCTGGGAAGAATTTAAGCGGCTGGTGGAAAGAAAATTCTGCCCTAAATATGAGAAAGAACAAATGACGAATAAATTTCTGAACCACCGGATGGTGGATGTAGATTGTCGAGGGTATACTTCGACATTCTTCGAATATGCTAGAGTGGTACCAACCCTGGCTACGCCAGAGCCGGTACTTATTTCCCGCTATATTTGGGGATTGATTGGCGAAATCCGTGATATCGTTAAAGCTGCGAGACCACGCACTATTGACGATGCTGTAGAGTTAGCTAACACCCTAACTGACGGGCTGATACGCACAAGAGAAGAAAACCGGAAAAAGGAAGTGGCCCAAAAGATTACCCAGGGATTCCGTATGGGTAACCGTGGTAATTTCAAGAAAAAGGGAACTGGGCAATCTTCCACTGTTCCATTTTGCAATGCCTGCAAAAGAAAGCATTTTGGAAGATGCAAAGGATATTGCAATTTCTGCAAAATCCCAGGGCATCAAGAAGAAGATTGCAGGAAGAAGAAAGCAACAATCTGCTACAACTGCGGAGAAGCTGGACATTTTAGGCCAGACTGCCCGAAATTGGCCAAACCAGCTGATAACAAAACCAAACCTGTAGAAGGAGCTACCAAGAAAAACGCAAGAGCCTTCCAGTTGACTACTCAGGAAGCAGAACTAATTCCTGACGTGATAACTAGTACGTTCCTAGTTCATAAAGTTTATGCAAAAGTATTATTTGACTCTGGTGCAAACCAAAGTTTTATAAATACTTCATTCTGCCAAGCTCTTAACCTACCCTTAACCAACCTTAGACAAAATTTTATAGTCGAAACGGCAGATGGGAATTCTGTTAACATAGATAAGGTTTTGCATGAAGGAAAGATAGAACTCTTAGGCCATAAATTCTCTGCAAACCTGTTACCTATGAATTTAGCCGGATTTGATGTTGTGTTAGGAATGGATTGGTTAGTAGCCAACCATGCTCGAATTCTTTGTGATAAGAATTCCATAGAAATTCATACACCCTCAGGGGAATTAGTGGTGATTACAGGAGATAAGCCACGTAAGCCAATGAAATTCATTTCGGTAATGAAATTCATTTCGGTAATGAAATTGGCCAGTTATTCAAGAAAACAAGAAGTGGTGTATATGATTTCAGTAATCATTAACACAACAGGTAAAGGACTTACAGAAATTCCAGTAGTATCAGAATACCCAGATGTATTCCTAGAAGAACTACCGGGATTACCACCTAATAGGGAAGTCGAATTTAGAATTCATCTAATTCCTGGAACTACACCGATAGCCAAGGCACCTTATCGGTTAGCACCCACCGAAATGCTAGAATTGAAAAAGCAGTTAGATGAATTGCTAAGTAAAGGATTCATACAACCTAGTTCATCCCCGTGGGGAGCGCCATTGTTGTTTGTGAAAAAGAAAGATGGGTCAATGAGAATGTGTATCGATTACAGGGAATTGAATAAGGTTACAATTAAGAATCGATACCCATTACCTTGGATTGATGATCTATTTGATTAATTGCAAGGAGCTAGATACTTTTCTAAGATAGATTTACGCTACGGATACCATCAGTTGAAAGTACAAGAAGAAGACATACCTAAAACTGCTTTCAGAACTAGGTATGGTCATTACGAGTTTACAGTCATGCCCTTTGGGTTAACAAATGCGCCTGCAGCATTTATGGACATGATGAATAGGATCTGTAAACCGTACTTGGATAAATTCGTAATTGTCTTCATTGACGATATACTTATTTATTCCAAGAGCCAGGAAGAGCATTGTGAGCACCTGCATGCACTTTTAACTTTGTTAAGAAAAGAAAAGCTCTACGCCAAATTCTCGAAGTGTGAATTTTGGCTGCAAGAAGTGCAATTTTTAGGTCACATGGTGAATCACGAAGGCATTCACATAGATCCTGCTAAAATAGAAGCGATCACTAAATGGAAGGTTCCACAATCAGCTATGGAAGTTAGAAGTTTTATAGGATTAGCCGGATACTATATACGGGTTATTAAGGATTTTTCCAAAATAGTTGTACCCTTAACTAAGCTAACCTGTAAAGCAGTTAAGTTTGAATGGGGACCTAGGCAAGAGGAAGCTTTTAAGATTTTAAAGCAGAAATTAACAAACGCTCCAATTCTTGCCTTACCAGAAGGAACAGAAGATTTTGAAGTCTACTGTGATGCTTCTAAGCTAGGATTAGGATGTGTGTTAATGCAACGCAAGAAGGTTATTGCGTATGCTTCAAGGCAATTGAAAAAGCACGAGGAAAATTATACTACTCACGACTTAGAATTAGGAGCCATAATTTTTGCCCTTAAGATTTGGAGACACTATTTGTATGGAAGTAAGTTTACTGTCTATACAGACCATAAAAGCTTAAGATACATATTTGGGCAAAAAGAATTGAACATGAGACAAAGGAGATGGATGGAAATCCTAAGTGATTACGACTGTGATATTCAATATCACGAAGGAAAAGCAAACGTAGTTGCTGATGCTTTAAGTCGTAAGTATCATGAGAAAACAACGACTAGTTCGTGCTCTTAGATTAAGTTTACAATTAGACTTAATGGAACAACTGAAAAACATTCAAGAAATAGCAATCAAGGATGATGCTGAAGGAATGAAGGGAATAATAAAGGAATTGGAACAAGGAAGTGATGAGATTTGGAGATTCCACAAGAAGAGAATTTGGGTACCTAAGCAGGGAGAATTAAGAAATAAGATTTTAGAGGAAGCCCATAAATCTAGGTATACCATGCATCCTGGTAACAATAAGATGTACCAAGATTTAAAGAATAATTTCTGGTGGATAGGAATGAAAAAGGACATAGCTAGATATGTTTCTAAATGTCTTACTTGTTCACAAGTTAAGGCAGAACACCAGAAACCCTCAGGTCTACTACAACAATTAGAAATGCCTGTATGGAAATAGGAACTTATAACCATGGACTTTGTTACTAAGTTACCCAAGACTAGAAAAGGTAATAACGCAATTTGGGTAATTGTGGATCGATTAACCAAATCAGCTCATTTTCTACCCATGAAGGAAACCTTCAGCATGGAAAGGTTAGCCAAGTTGTATGTAGATGAAGTAGTATCCTTACATGGAGTTCCACTCTCCATTGTATCGGATAGGGATAGTCGTTTCACTTCCCATTTCTGGACAAGTTTCCAAAAAGCAATGGGAACTCGACTAAATATAAGCACTGCATACCATCCTCAAACAGACGGATGGGGTGAAAGGACGATCCAAACCCTGGAAGACATGCTTAGGGCATGTGTGATAGATTTTGGTGGAAATTGGGATGACCACCTACCCTTAATTGAATTCTCTTATAACAATAGTTACCATTCAAGCATTGAAGCTGCCCCATTTGAAGCACTGTATGGACGAAAGTGTAGAACTCCAGTTTGTTGGGCAGAAATAGGAGAGAGTCAATTATCAGGTCCTGAAATAGTACAAAAAACCACCGACAAGATCACTCAAATCAAGGAAAGACTGAAAACTGCTCGAGATCGCCAGAAAAGTTATGCCAATAATCGACGAAAGCCACTAGAGTTTCAAATTGGAGACAACGTACTCTTAAAAGTTTCTCCTTGGAAAGGAGTAGTTCGGTTTGGTAAGAAAGGAAAGCTAAGTCCAAGGTACGTAGGACCATTCCCAGTGATACAACGAATAGGACCAGTTGCCTATCGCTTACAGCTACCAGAAGAGTTAGCTGGGGTACATGACGTATTTCATGTATCCAACCTCAAGAAATGTCTATCGGACGAATCATTAGTAGTCCCTCTTCAAGACTAGGGGTGTGCAGAATTCGTTTCGAATTCGAAAAATTCGAAATTCGTTTAAATTCGTTTCGATTATCAAGAATTCGTTTCGATTATAAGAATTCGAATTCGATTCAATTCGAGTCAAATAAATCGAATACGAATCGAATACGAATTTATAATTTCAAATTCGATTCGATTCGAAATTCGAATAAAAATTATACATTTTTATTTATTATTTTTATATATAATACATATATAACTTTTACTAGGCTATACTATAAATTTTTTTCTAAGTATTAAAATTACCCATTACCAAACCCACTACATGACCCATAACTAAAACTCAAGTAACAAATATGTCAATAGATTTATAAGCGTAAAAATATTAACTTGTAATGTGGAGTGGTTATTCCCGACTTCTCGTTTTGCATTTTAGACTTGTGGTACTTTATTTGGAACTTTTTAATGTGATATTGTGCTTTATGGCTACTTTAAAATTTATGTTTCATTTTGAAATTTTTTACATGTTTTTAAAGAATCTGAATGAAATCGGATTTATTCGAATTCGATTCGAATTCGAATTTTTAATCGAATACGAATCGAATACGAATTGAGTTTTTTATTCGAATACGAATTCGAATCGAATTCGGTAGGTTTTAATCGAATTCGAATCGAATACGAATTCAAGGAAAAATAAAAATTATTCGAACAATTCGATTCGAATAATTCGAAAATTCGATATTCGATTCGATGAACACCCCTATTCAAGACATCCAAGTAAATGAAAAGTTGAAGTTCGTGGAGAAACCACTTCAGATGGAAGACAGAAAAATCAAGTTTCTCAAGCACAAAAGACTAGTACTGGTCAAAGTCAAATGGGAATCAAAGAGAGGACCCGAGTACACTTGGGAGCTGGAATCAGAGATGAAGCGAAAGTATCCTCACTTATTTCAGTAAATCCCGAGGACGAGATTTTAAATAAAGGTGGGGAGGATGTAAGGACCTTCAAAAATGTCCCAAACCGACCCGTAAGTGAAAACCCGGACCCCCGAAACCCTAATCCATATCAAAAATCAAGAAAATCATATTTTTTGTCCTCTCGCGGGCCGCGTAAAGGATAAGCAGACCCTTACGCGGGCCGCGTCAAAGCTCTGTTGACCGGATAAGCATTCCCAGGCCACGTGGCGTACACGTGGCAGCACTACTGATGACACGCTAGCCCTAGTCTATGACTAGGGTTCCTCGCGGGCCGCGTAAAGATTAAGAAGGGGCTTACGCGGGCCGCGTAAGACCCAAATTTCAGCTATAAATAGCTTGTCGCATGGCCTGTTCACTGGTGTCGAAAATCAGTTTAAAAAACGAAAGCATACTGCTCAAAATCATAAATTACATTAGGGAGGCGCTGCTACGATACAGGGTATTAACTCGATCGCTGCTACGATTCAATGTCCGATCGATTGAAACTATCCAATGGATGTTTAAGTGCTGCCCACATTAGGGCCATACTTTGTCATTCATCGTGAATTCGATGGATGTTTAAGTGTAGCACTTTGTCATTCGTTGTGAGGGTTTTAATCCCGTGAGTTATCGTAAATGCTGTATTAGTTACTGACCTAGTTCGTGTGCATTGTTATTTAAATTAGGTTACAAGGCTAATCAGTAGGCTAAACTCTGCCCATTTAAATCTGCAATGTGAGTCATTCTCTTTTATCGAAAGTATTTTACAATACTCCATTATTTTCAAAAGTTATAATTACAGGGATTAAGTCGTGGTTATCTTGAATCACTGGCTAGTGGGGTATTGTGCACATTACTAATTTCTCACAGTTAGGCTAATAAATCCTAACAGTGATAATCATCACTACTTGGGGAAAAAGACCCAATAGTGGTATGACCATCGTCACCAGGAGGTGACACGGCGCCAGATAAAAATAAGATAGAAGCCATTGTAATCGCTCTTATGCTGTAATTTATAACTATGTGTCGTTTTATCAAATTGAGTGACTCGCCAGTATTTCCCCGCTGATAAAATATTTTTAAAACATGTTTCAGGCGACCTGCTGTAAATCAAGGAAAACGTGCTACATAGCACTAACAAGCTTGAAGAGGTGGCTCAGTTAAAATAAATAAACATGTTTTGTAAATCAGGAAATTTCCTCTTGAAATTTCTCTATTGTAAATTACGGGGTTTATCCCAGATTATATAATAAAATAATCGGGCATTTTCAAGTTTAAAAGATCCTGTAAATCTTCCGCTGTCAACTCAATTAATAAATACCACGGGATTTCTGTCCCGCGGCTCCTGGATCGGGTAAAATTGAAACGGGGGTCGTGACATTGTTAATGTTAAATCCTGCAAATGATGCGTTCATTTTGAGCACCGAGAAAATTCGGGTCTCCGCAGTTGACTATCCGATTACCCCTCTACCTCGAAACAATAACATACCTTTGATTGGAATACTAATTTTCCCAAGACAGAATGAATAAGACCGGAGCTACTATATAGGTCAAAGGATACAAACACTCATCACCCACTATATGAATTTGTCCCGATTGATTATGCTAAAAATGATGATGAGAGCCCTCGAGTTTATACTAGATATCAAGTTGCCGAAGAGGATCTTAATGTAGCACAAAGGAGGCTGAAGGATGGATTATCCAACTTTTCTTGAGATTGATAATCTCATATTCATCGAGTCATTACACGATTCCGAGCCTGAGGTTTCGACTTGATTTCACAAGATTTCGAGTTGATTTCACTAGATTCTGAGTTATCTTCTGTCATAATCGCATCGATCACCATTAATCTTCTCCGGTTATCTTAAAAACATCACGTTCTTTATCATCATCTCCGACTCTGTTCACCGTTCCGAAACTAAAAACCTGTAATCGACGTCATCACCTCCGTCTCCATTAATACCTGCAACATCATCATCATCGTTTTTCATCTCCATCACACAACAACCACCTTAGATCATTGTTATTCTCAGACCGACCACCATCTCAGTTTCATCGTCAACCTCCATCTTAGCCGTCGACGTTCATCACCTGTCATCCACCATCTCCGGTCACAATCCTTCGATCACCGTTAACCCCCGGACATCATCTTACCATTCTTCCGGCGATAACCACCTCCATTCATCATCGACAACTATCATCATCATCGTTCCATCTCCGGCAACCGCAGTTCTCCGGCAACCAAGTTATATCATCATCAGTTCACCGTTCACCTTTTCATCCTCATCAACCGTCAACCTACCGTTACCTTCATCCACATCCACGGGTAGTAGTTGTTGTGACTGCGGCTGGTCTTGTGAAATTAGGGTTTGCTGTGAAGAAGACGCCTGATCTTTCGTTAATTAATTATATTATAATAATAATTAATTAATCATTAGATCATCATTACATAATCATTGGTTTTTATAATAATAATAATAATAAGTATTACTTAATAATAAAAAATTATATTCTAATTAAAAAAAGGTTTATTTTATGTCACACCCCGATGTTTCCACGTATTACCGGTGGGCCTGGTGGGGAGTATCGTGACGTAGTTGATATCATCATAGTCAAATAATCACAGTTCAATGCACAGCGGAAGTCTAAAGTAAATATATTACAAACCGATTCAAAAGTAATATAAATATTACAACGGATTGTAAAATGGATCCACAGGCGGATCTTAAAACAGGAGGATAAACACTGTTCAATAGACTTTAGACGTCTAGAAGTTGCAAGATTCCTTATTAACGCCCTGAGCTCCCAGCCAATTACGTACAGTACCTGTCACTTAATCTTTTTGGAAAATACGTCAGTTTACACTGGTAAATACAATTAACTGACTCATTTTGAAAACATTTATGAAAATTTGATTTAAATGCACAAGGCACAAATATCTTTTTATAACTTGGGACAATTATATAGAAATAATCTTGTATACAGATTTACATGTTCGTTATACATTTAGGGCTCGATGTTAGAAACTGAGTCAAGATTAACAGACACACCACAAGTATAGGCCCACAAGAGAGTGAGATACCGTTTCCCTTATGCAACTGTCAGGTGTATGCCTACACCCCGTGCATAAGACGTGGCCATTTTCTTAATAATGATGCCAAGGATATCCGGGACATGGTCATTAACCCCCAAAGGCTTTTATTTCAAACAAGACAGATTAAAACGGGTTACCTCAATAATTTAATCACAATCCGATTAAACATTGAATACCCGACCAAGCGGTATTATTATAATACCGTATCCCAAGCCCGTATAGGGAAAATAAGTTAAGAGTATTTACCTGAGCTAACAATGCAATTTATACTCAGCCGTATATTCTAATCAGCAAGCACAAGTACCTTTACTGGGGCTCTCAATCTGGAACGAAGGTTTTATTAACCTATTAGATTCCTAACGGGTCTTATTTAAGTCGTAACTTAGACCGGTTAGTTTTAAGGAAAAGTTTACGGTTCGAAACGCTAGATTAAGCGAAGACCGGATTAGAATGTGATTTAGACCCGACAAGTTTGAAGACTTGCATAATATGGGTAAACTAAACACATTCTGGATTTTGAGGTAAAAATGATAAGGTTTGACCCGTCTCGGTTAATTTATGCAAACTAGTTACATAAACCGTACCGAACACGAATAATGCATCACGGGTAATCAAAAGAGTCATATACAGGTTTCACAAGTTAATATGCCTTAAATATGTTGTGATATCAGTAGGATATCTTCCATTATGCCCAAAACGAATTTAAAACCAATTTATGCCCCGTAGGGGTATTTTGGTCATTTTAAAGGTTATAAAAGAGGTTAAATAATAATCTGAGGTTCTGGTCTGATATAATTAGTAAAAATACTTAATTTAATAAGTTATATCAGTAGGGTACTGCATATATGTGAAATTTATCCTTTATAACCAAACTATGCACCGAAGGGGCATTTTGGTAATTTCACATAAGCTTTAAAGGTCAAACCTGGAAATCTGAGTTTAAAACTTTTGCTAACTGTTAAAGTATAAAAATTTACTAAAAATATCAGTAGGTATTAAGTCTTATATGTTTAAAATAGTTTTGACTCATACTATGCGTTTTAAACGCGTAAAAAGTCGCTTTTAAGCGATTTTCGGGTTGTATAAGAAAAGCTGATATTTTTATCATTCCAGAAGGCTTAAAATATCTTATTTATCATATAAAATCAGTAGCAAAAAGTTTGGTATCAAAATGTTATGTAAAACTCATTTTATTCAAGAAAAAGGGTATAACCGACAATTACCGAATCAAAGCTAGAACCCTATGTTATGCTCAGCTTAAAAATAAATAAAAATCTTCAAAAATCCCAAAATATTATATTACATCAGTGGGTAAAAAGTGTGGTATAAAAATTTGGGTTTAAATAGGCTTCTTAATTACGATATTGAGCATAACTCCTAATCTAGACCTCAAATTGATGTCAAATTTTTAGGACATGTTTATAATTCAGTAACAAAGGTTTTTATCCTCTCATATTTTCAAAAAATCTCGTTTTAAGGTCAAAAGGGCATAATGGTCAACATTTAGGCATATAACGGAAACATGCAATGAACTAGGATTGCTATGGAACCAAGTTGTATAACCTCAGAGGGTTACACTAACCTATAACATGGTCCTAAAGGAATCCTAAGGCATATCTAAACCAAGCTAAATCGGGTCAGAACTGAAAGTCAAAGCAAAAGTCAACTTTTGCGACTTTCGGTTGCGAACCGAGCCTAAACTTAGAATTGTCGGGTTGAACATGCCTAGACATGTTCAATTAATATTTACCAAGTTATTAAAGTGACAAAACTGATTTTATTGCCTTTACATCATTAGTTATGAATTTTGTTTAAAAACCGACTCGCTTGACTTTTATTTTAATTACTTTGACCCGACAATTAACTAAGCAAACGTGGTAATTAGGAAGTGCCCTTTTGAGGGTTTAATACCTACCTAATTACGATAACGTAGCCATGTTCATTGCGAAGAATGGCTTGACCGTATAAAAGTCAAAGCGTTTATCGAAAACGCTTGACTTTTCGGCTATAAACGCTAAATAAAACAAACTAGCCATGAAAGGACACTTACAAAGGTCCAATGGACTGAAGGAGGTTCTCAAGAAGCTCAAGATCCTCTCAAAATTAAGAGAACAAGCAGATTGAAGGAAATGGTGTGAAGGAAAAAGTGCAAACCCACCTCTATTTATAGTTTTCGGGATTGCATGAGATCGTGACAAGTGTCGGGAGGGATAACCAGATTAAAACAGGTGTCGAGTGGTCTTAAATTTCTGTGGGCATGCCCCTAGATTGAATTATGTGAGAGTGGAAACCATTTTCAGCAAAACCAGCAACAGAAAACAGCTTTCTGCAGCTGCACAGACCTACGCGGCCCACGTAGATGATCTGTGTGGGCTACGCGGCCCGCCTACAAGCCCAGTCCAGCCAAAACTTTCAGAATATGCAGAAATGGTCCCTGTCGCCACATAAGTGTGTTTCTGACACATCTAAGGCCTGTTAACCTCATTTCAAGGCCCTACTATGGTGCCAAACACAGGGGACATGAAACATGCTCAAAAATAGGTCGGATGTCGGTTCGTTTGGCCGTACGGTCACGTTGTTCGACTAATTACGACGAAACACGAACGGACGCGAAAAACGATCCAATTTACACGACGAATGGAATTTTATCATTCCGAACACTAAAATAAAATATTTTAGTGGTTACATAAATTTTTGGATGTCCGGATATATTCAGAATGTAAGATATGCGCGAAAATGCAAACTTGTGCATTTTTTGACACTTTTAGTCCCTGCTTGACTTAAAAGTTTATTTTTGCGCACCAAACACCTCCAAGCCTATATCTGAGTTATATAAAGGATAATTAGGGCATGTTTAACTCATGGTCATATTCCGGAAGGTCCGATACCATACGAATCGACATACTTTTGCAGTTTGACGCAAATAGTCCTTTAATCGCACAAAGTAGCGCGAAATGTCGTTTAATGATATCCAAACCTTCCATGGCCCATAATGGGTATTCCCAAGCATGAGTTTAAATATTGCTACACTCTCACTCGCTTAAATGGTCACCAAAAGGCGTAGATTCAAAAGTTTACGCTTTTGGTCCCTCTAATGCGCAAACTTGCGCATATCATCGTTTAATAGTCTCGAAGCCTTATCTAATCCATATTAGGCATTCTTGAGAGTATTATTAAATATCACGATGCTTCGGGTTTGCTAAAAGGTCATTCAGAGGTATAATTAAACATATTGACACTTTTAACCCCTTAAACTTACAAAGTTGCGCGTAACGTTACTTAAAGGCATAAAAACCTTAGACGGCCAATAATTGGCATTCCCGAGGGTATAATCAATTATCATGAAGCTCCTGGTTTGTTAAAAGGTCACTCAGAGGAAAGAATTAACATGTTGACGCTTTTAACCCTTTATCGCACAAACTTTCAATTAATTACGCAAACGGCTACACTTGATCAACATGTGGCCTAATCGAGGATATGATTACCATGTAGTGTTATTCTAAGGCTTATAATATACATGTTAACATTTCCAGTCCTTCTATAATCAAAGATTTTGAGTTTTCGCAAAATTAGTCCCTCAAATTCAACGTTTTGACTTTACTAAGGTTTATTACACGTGTCAACATATCATTGGACGTGATTTTACGAGGTGTTACATCCTCACCCCCTTAAAAGAAATCTCGACCTTGAGATTTGCTAAAGTAATGGAAGTACTTTCTGACGTATCACGGGCTTAACCTTCATAGCATATTTGGGCCTCTAAAGGCATCTCAGTTGACCTATGCAATAGGTACATACTTTCTTTCGGAGTTTCTTAACTTGTCGATCCTTAATCGATACGGGTTTCTCCTCAAACCATAAATTTCATTAGTCTGCATGTCATTAGGTGACAATGCTTTCGACTTATTGGCGAAACATATCCTTAAATCACTAATGTGGGTCACATTGATTTCCATCAAGTTCCTCAGGTAAATTTTAGGTTATAGGTTATAAATCTTGATATATTCGATTTCCTCGAATGATCCTATATGTCAGAACTTAACTAGCCCGGAAATTTTTAAAAAAATTTCAGCACACCCTTCTTGGGGTGATACCTTCAATTGAACCTTATTCCTTATTAAGGACTTAAGAGGTTTGCGACTTTCATTAGTCCTTGATTTTCTGCCAATTGTTGGCAACCTTCAGATGATTACGAATTACATGATCTTATTCGTTTTTTTAAGGCAACTTTCAGATCCTGGTAATTGGACTTACCCAAGCCCTGTCCACCAAACGGACATTTGGCATGCCATGTATACAAGGTCTCCAAGGAGCGGCCTTGATACTTACATAACAACTATTATAGAAAGCTTATTTAAGGTGAGATGGTTATTCCAACCACTGCTTGCAATCAATCTTAAGGGATAGCTATTCCTTACAGTTAGTCGATCCAATCGACGATCCTGGCAGCTGATGGCGATTCTTAATTGTTGCCTAAATAGGGTTGCGGTAATTAATGCATAAGCAAAACGAACCGTCTTTCTTAGTTAATAATATTGAAATTCTTAGAAATACGAATTTGGCTTTAAGAATCTTTATCTTAAAATTCGTCTAATTAGGGTTTCTATTATTCCCTAATTGATGGTATTAATTAACATGGAGATTTTCCCACATTGCAGTCCTAAGCGGAACATTAATCTTAACTCTACTAGTCTTCGGAGGTAAATAGGGTAGTCTTAGTAGAAGATAATCAAGTCACAAGGAGATTACAGAGATTTTCAAAATCTTAGGCTCCGGTTCATCTATCACTGCCTGTGTCAGATAAATGACACACTTTCCTTACGAATCCAAGGATGCCTTAATCAGAGACATTTATTTGGACAATTCTATTTTGGATATCTTCTTTGATTACCATTAGCTGACTTTAGTACAATGTGACCATTGAGATATCTCTGTGGTTCCATGCATTAAACCTCCATACTGATCAGGCATGGAAGCAATCTATGGAACATATTAAGATATACCAATCTTCATATGGTGATTTTATCATGCAGTCTGGTATTCACAGTTGATAGAAAATCAGAGATATCAAACTAACATATACTGACGTATTCCATCTGAAGAAAGAGTACTCTAGAATTTTTCGACTGAAGATTTCTGACAGGAACAGAAGAAATGGTTCCTATGATTTTTGTCTGTAAGTTTTACCTCACACTTAATTCTCCGAGGTTCTTATGAAAGATTTTAAGAGTTTGCTATACTTATCATTTATGAAGGATTTTATGGGTATCCTATTCGAAACAGAACTCTTAGCACTTATTCTACCTCATATTTTATGCTTAGGGTTCTAATAGGCAGATTTAATAACTTACAAAATTTATTATCCAAAATCGACTTATCTGAATCAAACAACACCCTTTCATATGCATCATTGATAAGGATGTACCGGTTATAACGTTTTCCTCTTGTACGGCCTCTCTTGCACCCATCTGAAAGACCCTTGCGTTGGTCTTCTTAACTTCTTCAAGCTTCTTTGCATATTTTGGGCAATTTGACTTGATATGCCCTTTCTCGTTATAGTTGTAACAAGTTGCGTCTCCTATCATCTGGCATTCTAATGTTCTATGCTCACTAGATTTGCAGATCCCACAAGCCCTAGGCTGCGATTGGGATTTTGATTTGAACCTGCACTTCCCATAATGGCGCTTCTTGCAGGTCTTGCATACAGGTTTCTTGTTGGGCTTTTGTTTGTTCTTTTTCTTAGAACTCTGGGAGTTATCTTCCTCCCTTTTCCTTTTTAGTTCATCCTTTGCATTAGAGTCATGAACGTGATCCTTCTCGTGAGTAAGGAAAGGTGGTCTTGGACGAGATTTGGAGCAACTAGCATTGGGCTCCTTGAACTTTTTCACGGCCTTCCTCACAGCTTTTCCAACAGCTGCGTCAATCATAGTTTATAGAACATCTTTGGAAATTCTGAGGTTCACAATTGTAGCATCATTAGCATGTGTCGCATCATCCATAACACGATCGACGGTTGTCTTACCCGAGTTTGTCATACTCGATATTTGGTTCCTAACACCAAACAAAACAATTACTTAGTTGCAATCCAACAACCGCTATTCATCATCCTGATGACCTAACATATACTAACCATGGTATCATTAAACCGTACGGGCTAATATAGTACGAACATTCTCAATAAACGTTATTTAGATACGTATATATATCAATTATACTTAGCCTAGGCCATAAAAGACCATCAATGGCAATTAAGGTTTGGACCTAGTCCATCACCTTTTTGACAGGGGATCAAATGTCACATCTGTCTTGATCATGTTGAGGATTTTGGATAGTTTGAAAGCTTGTCATAGGGACATTGGATAAGAGTGATTCTTAGTGGATGTAAGGCATCCATCTAAAGTTGTTGAAGTATTGTCTAATGTATCATCGGCCAATTCTACCTCACGTTATACGTCTAGAGTCCTAATCAGGCGGATATAACCGTTTTCAACATTTATGGTCCACAATAGACTTTTCTGCGCCATAATCAAACAATTCTCGCATACATATCATTGATAAGGAAAGGTACCTGTTATGTCGTCATCATTCTGCACCATCTCCTGGGTGTTCATCTGAAAGACTCACGCGTTTGTTTTCTTGGTGATATTCGCTAATTTACACATATTTTAGTCCCCCGTTTTACCCCTATTTTATGCATTTTCGGCCGTAAAACCGTCATTCGGATGCTTAATCATCTACACTTTTGTTTACAGGCCTAAAGCAGCATACCAGACAAGATGATAGCGAAAACGAGGACTTACCGGACAAAACGATGAAGCTGCGAACATTCTGTTAGAAAACTGACCTGGGCGTGTGGAACGGTCGTGCGACCTAATGCACGACCGTGCATCTCCGACAAATGAAAATCAGTCCGGCAATGAACGAGGGTGCGACTCAGCGTGCAAGGCATTCAAGGCCATCCCGGTGATGCACGGGTGTTCCATATCTTGCACCCCGTGCGGATCCGATGATCCAGCCAAACCTCGGAACTGAACGACCAGTGCGACTAGGCGTGCAACAAGAACCCGGAAACGAACGACCGTGCCATCTGAAGAACAGTCGTGCGATATCGAATCTGGTCAAAGATCTGATGACGTCATGCAGTATGGTGCACCATACCTACAATAATGCAGAAAGTGAACGGTCGTGCAACAGGACGCACGACCGTGCGAAACCGAATTTATATAAAAAACTTGCAGAAACATTCTGCTCGGAACTCTGGAATTTTGGAGAGCAATTCAGGCGATTTTCAGGCTCCGGAGGCGTTAGCTTTCACCCGGATTCAAGCCACATTGTCCCGTTTAGCTCGATTACTATCCGGATTCTTAATCTTATGCTTGTTTATGGTTTGGTTTTCTAATCTTTCCATGATTTTGTAAATTTTTCAAGTATTTAGATTAATGTTTATGTATTATTGTAGCCTTTAGGCAAAAACACAACAATCCCTTGCTTGATTATAACCATTAGTGTGTTAATCTTTGTTTGTAATGACATTTGGAAGTATTTTCTATGTTAATCTTTGATGATTAGTTTGCAACCTTGTTATTGATATTGATTTCTTGATTATAAGTAATTGTGTTGGATGATTGGTATTTGGTTAGTTAAGATAGTTGAAAAATGAAGCTTAATTAATCTTGTATTAGTAAACTTTGAACTTGGTTAACTAGTTTAGCTTGGTTTAAATGTGTGCATCATGATACTAGAAATGGTTAGTGATTTAATAAAATGTAATTATTGTTAATCAAGAAAGCTTGCCGTCACGTAAGGACCTAAACGGGTTAAATGGTGTCGTTATGAATTCTTGCCATGATTTGTTAACTTAGTTAGTAGTTTAGGCCAAAATTGCTATCTTGGTGAATTTATGTGTAAGATTTGTAAAATGAACTCAGTTGTGATTTAATCTAGTTTATGCTTGTCTCGGTGGTTGCATTGTGTTTATCGGTGTTGCTTTCCTTGATTAAGTGCGGTTAGAAAACTCCTAACGGATGACTAACTTATTTTTAAGAGATTTTCATAGACATTTATCAATTGCACGTTAAAGAACAATTTTAGGTGGTTAAAGTGTGTTTATCGTTTTAGCTTTCCGAATGATTGTTATGTTAGGATTCCCGAAAGGGATACTAATTGTCTTAAAATGGAAAATTGACCGAATGCTTCTAGTGCCAAAACCGACTTAGTTGACATACTTGGGTTGTGTATTAAGCAAGGCTATTTATCTATTATTTACTATGTTTTTATAAGTATTTGTTTATGCTTACTTTAGTTTATTAAAAATCAAACAACTTATGTTTTTACCGGTAGTTTAGTGACAAAGGTCTAGTATTATTTCTCCGCCCATTTCCTTGGATCGATACTTGGTTCTTACCGATACTTTACTACATATGTGACGGGGTACACTTGCCTCTTTCGTGTGTGTTTTGATGTTAAAGTAATAATCACTTTTATAAATTTAAAACCGATTCGTGTGTAATTTCATTGTAAAAATATGTGTAGTCGCGCACACGTCAAGTTTTTGGCGCCGTTGCCGGGGAAATGGCGAGCTTTAGGAACGACCCGAGTCATTGTGTTATCGGTGTATATACTTGTTAATATTTTTGTATAGTTTCTTGATTATTTATTTGTTAATATTTCTTGCTTTTAATTCGATTAATTCGTTTTCGTGAATATTTTTGTACACTTGTAAATTTTTGTTCCATTTATTTATTTAATCCGGATTTATTATTTATTTTTTTTCTTTGAGTTTTCGGCTCCTAAAAATCATTTTTTATACTAGCCGATTCGATTATTTTTATTGTGTTGATTTTTATAAAATTTCGGGCCCATTTTCGAATTTTTATAAAATTTTCAGCCCATTTAAAATAATATTCTGTTTCTTTTCAGCAAAAAAAAAAAAACAGAATTATTATAATAATATAATATTCATTGTGTCAAATTTTCGTTTTTAGGTTGATGTTCTCAACACCCGCTCCCGATCCTATTGAGCCGTCAGACGAACCCGAGCGTGATCTGAGGAGACGTCTTCGCGAAAGATCTCGTGCGGTTGGGCTACTGCTCGCATCTGGTGAGCAGGAGCAGGTGGTACTTGCTGAAGCCGAGGGCTCAGGGGCAGCAGGGAACGCAATCATGGCGGACGATGAGCGACCTTTGAATGAATCAAATCAGCCTGGAGCGATAGGCCTGGAGCCGAGTATCCTTCAGCCTACTATAGATGCACCTACATTTGAAATTAGATCTAGTATTATTAACATGGTGCAAAATTCAGTACAGTTTGACGGGCGTGAGCATGAGGATCCCGGGAGACATATCGCTGCTTTTCTCGCTATTTGCTCGACGTTTAGAATTACGGGTGTGTTAGAGGATTCAATTCGGTTGAGGTTGTTTCCTTTCTCGTTACGTGACAAAGCTAGAGCTTGGCTTATGTCACTTCCAGCTGGGTCCATCAGGACCTGGAATGGGTTGGCGGAGCAGTTTATGAAAAAAAATTTCCACCCGAGAAAACAACCAAGCTACGGAACCGGATTGTGTCCTTTCACCAAGACGAGGGAGAATCGTTGCACGCGGCCTGGGAGAGATTTAAAGATTTGTTGATTGATGTTCCACATCATGGCTTCTCCAAGAGACAGCTGGTCTTGACTTTCTATCAAGGTCTCAATTACAACACACATGAGCGATTAGACGTGAATGCAGGAGGCGATCTAGGAACAAAGACGCCGAATGAAGCGTATGATATCATTGAAAAGGCTGCATTAAAGTCTAGCTCACGTCGCGAAGGAGATAGAGGCCGGGCAACATCATCATCATCAGCACCTCGAGCAGGAGTACACGCAGTGGACGATTACACGGCCATTACTGCTCAAATCTCGGCTCTTGCAACGAAATTCGATAAATCCCAGATGATCTCACAAGCTGGTTCAGGCTGCGACCAGTGCGGGGTGGCACACGCGCCAGGTACGTGTGAGCAGGGTGTTATGTTTACAGGACACGAGGAGGTGAACTACATGGGCAATCAAATCAGGCCCCAAAATAACCCCTATAGCAACACGTACAATCCAGGGTGGAGGAATCACCCAAACTTTGGGTGGAAGTCTGGTTCTGGGAACCAAAACGCACACGGATTTGCTCAACATGCTCCCACGCCACAGCAATCTCAAGGTCAATCCTTCCAGCCACAGTATCGTAATCAAGGCTCAGGAAGCAGTTCCCAGCCAAGCGCCTCTCAAAGCAACGCAAAGCTAGAGGAAATGATGGCACAACTGCTGAACAACTCCAACAGTGCTAATCAAATTTCTGAGAAACGATATCAGCAGCATGAGGAGCGGTTCTTGGTCAACGAAGGAGAAATGCGGAGTCAAAAGGCTTCCATTCAGACCATCGAGAACCAAGTGGGCCAGTTGGCAAAAATGATGTCGGAGAGACCCCCAGGTGGTCTTCCGGGCAATACCGAGCAGAATCCGAAGGGGCGTGGTAATGGCCCGCACATGTAACAAGTGTGGGGACATGAGTCTTGCTATCGACTCGCCGACAAAAATTTAGCATGAGTCTTGCTATCGACCCGCCGACAAAAATTTAGCGTGAGTCTTGCTATCGACTCGCCGACAAAAATTTAGCATGAGTCTACGCTACTGACTCGGTGATAAAAAATGTAGCAAGAGCGTATTTTGCGCTTTAGGGGTAGTATCGTCTTTTTAGGTGTTTTTCTTGTTTTAGCGTAATTTAGGTTTGTTAGTTAGTTTACGTTAGTTTGTTTAATTTTCATACGTGCCGGGCGAAGGTTCTATGTTGAAATATTGTTTAAACAGTTTATGTGTCGAAAAATTGGCGAAAAACGGCCAAAACAGTTGCTGGAAATGGCTTCTGCGGAAAATTCTGATCTGCAGCTGTTGCACGACCATGCCACGATTCGCACGACCGTGCGTTTCCGAGCTGGCCGGCACGGTGAGTCGCACCCCCGGTGCATCTCCGAGAACATGCTGCAGGTTTGAAAAATGTAGGTGACGCACGACCGTGCGAGCTGTCGCACGACCGTGCGAGAGGCAGGGGCAGTTTGGTCTTTTGCACATTATAAAAACCCCCATCTGCTTCCAAACCCTTCATTCACGAACCCTAACCATCTGCAGCCGTTCCAGACCGATATTGCTTCAAATCGCACGATTCTTCGCATGATTTCACACCCTACTTCGCACGGTACGTTCCTTCATGTAGTTTTTTCTGTTTTTTCGCTTTCTAGGGTAGATTCATCCGTTTCTTCAAGGCTTTTTTGGGTTCTCTTCATAAACAAATCGAAACCCTAACCCTTGTAAGAACCATTCGTATCGTGAACATCCGGTTAAGTTTCCGACCCCTGTTTGTACAAAAAACGTGTTGATTTTGAGAAAATCAGTCTATTCATAGTTCAGGGTTTTGAAAACTGCAGAAACTGTGTCGCACGGACGTTCCTTGGATGGAACGGTCGTGCCATTCCGGCTGATTCACGATATCTGCTTGTTGGTCGGTGTTGCACGGTGGTGCCGTTAGTCGCACGCCGTGCAGTTCCGACAGATTTGGGCCACTGGTGCTTGTTCTCGGCGACGCATGACCGTGCGTCTAGTCGCACGACCGTGCCACAGGCCCAGATCAGAATCACAGTAGCTTCATAACTGTCTGCTCGGCTGTTTTCGATTAAAATTTTTCCTGTTCCCATATTTCTAACGATATATCTCATACAGATGGATCACCCTTTCCTTCAATTCAACCCCAATGATGAGCGAGAGGCTCTTTGCATTCCGAGACGCGACGCCTTATGGGCAAGGCGGGGGCAGTTCGGAGTCCCCCGGTGGCTGGATTGGGAAGTCTTGAGGGAGCTAAATCAATATGATAGACTTGATAACATGATCAGTATCCCGCTTGCAAATCTGGTCGGTATCAACCGACCCGTCTACCGTGAGCTGACAATAGAGTTCTTCTCTACTTATGCCTACGAAAAGCCGGTTGCTCATAGAAGACCCAAATTCCGCTACAAGGAGCGGATAGCTTTCAGATTGGGTGGACAATGGCATAGTTGGTCGGTGGGTCATTTGGGTAGAAGGCTCGAGATTTATACAAGGGAAGACATGGATTCCGATGTCTTCACGGATCAGTTTACCTTCCCGAGTAATCAAGCCAGAGATGCGTTTTGGGCTGAAAATGCTATTGGGGACCCTTACAACCCGAGAATGTCAAAGGCTTCAAGATTGAGAGACCCGTTGGTTAGAGTGATGCATCATGTGTTTAGCCACACAATTTTCGGGCGCATGGACAGTCTTGGGAACTGTCCCACGCCAGATTTGATTTTTCTGTACGCGCTGGTTGATGGAGTACACATCAACCTAGCCACAAGGATGGCTGATTACTTTGTGAATTGCTCGGGGTGTACTCCCAACAGTCAGATACACGGCGGTCCGTATGTGACCGAAATAGCCTACAACTTAGGCTTAATGACTGATGAGGTGCTTGAGAGTCTCACTCATGTGACCGATGGTGTTTATGTTGATATTCGGTCTCTGAAAGCCATGGGGTTGATTGTTGAGCTAGATAGGGGGGATAGATTGAGAGGTCTGAACAACGAGGTTTGGGACCCGTTGCCTCCAGCTGTGGAGGAAGATGAGGATGTAGAAATGGGGGAGCAGCATGCAGTCCAGCCGCACGAGCAGCACCAACCACCACCGCCACCACATTCACCGCAGCACCATGATTACCACCAGCATCAGGACTGGCCAGAGTTCTACCAGCAGTTCCAACAGATGCGAGTTACGCAAGAGCAGCATGGGACTTATATCGACCAGATTAGGACGAGTCAGGACCAGATCCGGGCTAGTCAGGATCAGCTCAGGGCCACTCAGGATCAGCTTAGGCAGAACCAGGACAGTTTGTATCAGGGTGTGAGTGCTGGATTTTCATATCTATTCGGGGAGATGCATCATGCATATCCCGACTACTTTCAGCATCCTCCACAGTTCCCACCATGGAACCCACCTGGTTATGGTGATGCGGGCCCGTCCTTCACAAGAGATGATGATGGTGATGGTGACGACGAGTAGGAGGCGGTGGATTTGGTCGTTTGTGGTTTTATTATTTCCGTACTTTGTTTATTTTGGGGTGTTTATTTTGTTTGTTATGTCAAACACCCCCGGTTATGTACTTTATTTTTAGACAATTTATTTTATGTCTTGTATTTGTTTGGATGTTAGTCTTATATTTATGTACATTATGGTTTACTTTTGTTTTTTCTGTTTCTGTTCTGTTTTGGTGCACATGTGACATACTTGCAGGTTTTGGGTATCAAATCTTGGACCGGAGCACGTGGCAGATACAACTTCGGAAGTCTCGTTGCATCAA
This sequence comes from Helianthus tuberosus, assembly GCA_030545235.1. Classification (NCBI taxonomy): domain Eukaryota; kingdom Viridiplantae; phylum Streptophyta; class Magnoliopsida; order Asterales; family Asteraceae; genus Helianthus; species Helianthus tuberosus. The sequence goes on from CM060429.1 coordinate 176,198,504, forward strand.
CATCATCTTGAGGGGAGTACTATTATCCTTTTCTCTATATTTCGGGTCTCGCATTGGGGACAATGCGAAGTTCAAGTGTGGGGAGGGGGTTAACTTTGTTAACTTTGTTTGTCCTCATTATAAAAAAAAATTAGAAAATCAGACAAATCATTCAAAAATACCTGTATTTTGTATATATTTCAGTAAATAAACCGGTTGGTTGTGTTTTAGAAAGCTTCGGACTTGATAAAAACTCGACAAGCAAAATATTTTTGAAAAAGGAAACCGGAAAGCGTGACAAACAAAGAAAGACTTGCATGATAGTTTTCACACTTTTACCCATTCCTTCCGTTACGTGAGCATATTTGAGCTTTGATATTGTTATATATTTGTTCATTTCGGATATAGGAGTGAGCTGGATGTTATGTGTAATTTAGAACTTGTCACTAGTATGCTTGTTAAGACCATGAACTTGTGGAATTGTGTAGAAGTGATAGAGGCACTTAGATTACCCCTTTGTTGTAAACCTTGTTCTTTGTGTTGTGCTTCCCGTAAACCTTATATTACCCTTTAGGATTAACCATGTCGAGCCTTCCCGTTTACCTTTGTTTACCCACATTATCGCCCATTTAACCAAATTTAGCCTTTTTATGTTTTAAACCTTTTTAGTGTTAAAACTCGGTCAAAATAATCGTTTAACTAGCGTTTGTTGTAGTTTATTGTTTATTATATATCTAGTTTCTTGAAAAAAAGAAAAAGAAAATAAAACACCCTAAAATAGGGTGAGGTCGACGAAAATCGAGCAATTTTGAATGCTTAAATGTTAAAATATAGTTGATGAGCTCGATTGCGCAATAGTCGCCTTTTTAAGGCATTTGTATGTATAGTTGTATTGTTTGTTGCTAGTTAAACGCTACTACCGAGTTTTAACCATTTTCGCCACTTTAAATATCCATTTCCATACCCTTCGCCCAAGCCTAACGTTATAACCCGTAAAGACCTCTTGATTTACACTTTTTAGCATGTTAGTTGGTGGAGACGAGATCTTATGATATTACATATTTCATTGACGAGGCATTGAGTGTTTGCACGTACACATTTTATGTATGTTTCATAAATAAAACCGAGTGTGTGTGAACATTGTGAGTTGTGTGAAGATTAACATGTTGAGTCAATTAAATGTGAAGTCACGGCTTTTTGGGTGTCGCTATATATTTGCATATGCTTGTTGGGTTTGAGTCTTTTGATGTTGTCTTTCGAAAAACCGACTAACCGTTTGTAGTAGTTTCAATAAAATATTGTGTAAATTATCGTTATTGTTTGATTCTATCTTTTATTGCATTTTAGTTTAGCTTGCTTGAGGACAAGCAAGGTTCAAGTGTGGGGAGATTTGATATTCGCTAATTTACACATATTTTAGTCCCCCGTTTTACCCCTATTTTATGCGTTTTCGGCCGTAAAACCGTCATTCGGATGCTTAATCATCTACACTTTTGTTTACAGGCCTAAAACAGCATACCAGACAAGATGATAGCGAAAACGAGGACTTTCCGGACAAAACGACGAAGCTGCGAACATTCTGTTAGAAAACTGACCTGGGCGTGTGGAACGGTCGTGCGACCTAATGCACGACCGTGCATCTCCGACAAATGAAAATCAGTCCGGCAATGAACGAGGGTGCGACTCAGCGTGCAAGGCATTCAAGGCCATCCCGGTGATGCACGGGCGTTCCATATCTTGCACCCCGTGCGGATCCGATGATCCAGCCAAACCTCGGAACTGAACGACCAGTGCGACTAGGCGTGCAACAAGAACCCGGAAACGAACGACCGTGCCATCTGAAGAACGGTCGTGCGATATCGAATCTGGTCAAAGATCTGATGACGTCATGCAGTATGGTGCACCATACCTACAATAATGCAGAAAGTGAACGGTCGTGCAACAGGACGCACGACCGTGCGAAACCGAATTTATATAAAAAACTTGCAGAAACATTCTGCTCGGAACTCTGGAATTTTGGAGAGCAATTTAGGCGATTTTCAGGCTCCGGAGGCGTTAGCTTTCACCCGGATTCAAGCCACATTGTCCCGTTTAGCTCGATTACTATCCGGATTCTTAATCTTATGCTTGTTTATGGTTTGGTTTTCTAATCTTTCCATGATTTTGTAAATCTTTCAAGTATTTAGATTAATGTTTATGTATTATTGTAGCCTTTGGGCAAAAACACAACAATCCCTTGATTGATTATAACCATTAGTGTCTTAATCTTTGTTTGTAATGACATTTGGAAGTATTTTCTATGTTAATCTTTGATGATTAGTTTGCAACCTTGTTATTGATATTGATTTCTTGATTATAAGTAATTGTGTTGGATGATTGGTATTTGGTTAGTTAAGATAGTTGAAAAATGAAGCTTAATTAATCTTGTATTAGTAAACTTTGAACTTGGTTAACTAGTTTAGCTTGGTTTAAATGTGTGCATCATGATACTAGAAATGGTTAGTGATTTAATAAAATGTAATTATTGTTAATCAAGAAAGCTTGCCGTCACGTAAGGACCTAAACGGGTTAAATGGTGTCGTTATGAATTCTTGCCTTGATTTGTTAACTTAGTTAGTAGTTTAGGCCAAAATTGCTATCTTGGTGAATTTATGTGTAAGATTTGTAAAATGAACTCGGTTGTGATTTAATCTAGTTTATGCTTGTCTCGGTGGTTGCATTGTGTTTATCGGTGTTGTTTTCCTTGATTAAGTGCGGTTAGAAAACTCCTAACGGATGACTAACTTATTTTTAAGAGATTTTCATAGACATTTATCAATTGCACGTTAAAGAACAGTTTTAGGTGGTTAAAGTGTGTTTATCGTTTTAGCTTTCCGAATGATTGTCATGTTAGGATTCCCGAAAGGGATACTAATTGTCTTAAAATGGAAAATTGACCGAATGCTTCTAGTGCCAAAACCGACTTAGTTGACATACTTGGGTTGTGTATTAAGCAAGGCTATTTATCTATTATTTACTATGTTTTTATAAGTATTTGTTTATGCTTACTTTAGTTTATTAAAAATCAAACAACTTATGTTTTTACCGGTAGTTTAGTGACAAAGGTCTAGTATTATTTCTCCACCCATTTCCTTGGATCGATACTTGGTTCTTACCGATACTTTACTACATATGTGACGGGGTACACTTGCCTCTTTCGTGTGTGTTTTGATGTTAAAGTAATAATCACTTTTATAAATTTAAAACCGATTCGTGTGTAATTTCATTGTAAAAATATGTGTAGTCGCGCACACGTCAAGTTTTTGGCGCCGTTGCCGGGGAAATGGCGAGCTTTAGGAACGACCCGAGTCATTGTGTTATCGGTGTATATACTTGTTAATATTTTTGTATAGTTTCTTGATTATTTATTTGTTAATATTTCTTGCTTTTAATTCGATTAATTCGTTTTCGTGAATATTTTTGTACACTTGTAAATTTTTTTTCCATTTATTTATTTAATCCGGATTTATTATTTATTTTTTTTCTTTGAGTTTTCGGCTCCTAAAAATCATTTTTTATACTAGCCGATTCGATTATTTTTATTGTGTTGATTTTTATAAAATTTCGGGCCCATTTTCGAATTTTTATAAAATTTTCAGCCCATTTAAAATAATATTCTGTTTCTTTTCAGCAAAAAAAAAAAACAGAATTATTATAATAATATAATATTCATTGTGTCAAATTTTCGTTTTCAGGTTGTCCTTCTTAAACCCGGAACTCTTCTTATGATCAGAGTTCCCCTTTTTCTTCTTATCGGAGCGATGAGAATTCTCATCCTCCCTTTTACGCTTTCCATCTTCGGAGGCTTTGGCAGCCTTGTTTCTGACCATATCGAGTGTGAGAGATAGCGACAGATCTGCCGCTGATCTGAATGTAGTAGGTCTTGATGCTTTCACACTTGCCTGGATTTCTGGGGCTAGACCCCCAATAAAGCGAGCTATACGCTTTGGTTCTGGTGTGATTAAGTAAGGAACCAATCGAGACATGGTATTGAAACTTGTAAGATATGCCTGACAATCTAGGTTCTTCATGACCAATGTCAAGAAATCAGTCTCAATTTTCTCAACTTCATGTTGAGGACAGTAATTTTCTTTGATAAGAGCAACAAACTGATCCCATGTCTGATTATACAATGGGATCTTCCCAGTAGCTTGGATTAGTGACCTTTACCAAGCTAGAGCTTCTCCTTTAAAAGATTGTGAAACAAACTTCACAATGTCCTGCTCTGCACATCCGCTGATATCAACAACGGTGTCTATCTTATCGAGCCACGTCATGCATTCGATGGCTCCTTTTTCTCCTGTGAAGTCTCTGGGCTTGCAGGAGACAAAATATTTATACGAACAGGTTTTAACATGTGGCTCTTGATTAAGCACAACCTGTCTAGACGGAACACTCCTCTGATTTGACGAGTGATGAACATCGTCCTCCTTTGACTCGTGTGATTTAGAAGGGGGCTTACTACGAGCCACAAATAGAGTCTTAGAGTGTGTACCACTTGATTCATTATACTGTCTGTCAAGAGCTCGAGTAACAACATTATCTATTAATGCCTGCAGTTCCGCACCAGTTATATTAATTCTGGTAGTATTATTGTTCTCCTTCGGGTGGCTGTTAACCTCATCTGATCCAGCCATGTAGCTTGATTGCTACATAAATATTGACAATGATTTATTCAGAGGTTATTATGGAATCATCATTTTTGACGATTCATTTACCATGGTAATATAAACCATATTGGTTAATTTGTTAATTATATTAGTATTTTCATTATAATTTATCCTAGTATATAAAACATTAAGGATATTAAAGTGGCACAACATGCCTAATCACAAGGATAGTTTTAAATTTATAAGCCACGATTTTAGAGAATCGAGGCGTTAAGGTTTGAACATAGTTCATTACCTTTTCTTGACAGGGAGTCTATTTTGGAACCATCATCTTTGATGATTCATTAACCATGGTATTAATAGACCATTCTTGGTTAATTTGATAATCAGGTTTATTTTAAATTTTCATTATAATTAATCCAGCTATAAGCTATTAAGGACATTGAAGTGGCACAGAAAGCCTTGTCACGAGGACAGTTTTGGATTTATAAGCCATGATCTTATAGGATCGAGGCATTAAGGTTTGAACGTAGTTCATTACCTTTCTTGACAGAGAGTCAAAGACTACAACTGTCTTTTATCTTTTAGGACAATAGATATGGCCCGTAGGCATTTCATCACTTTAGGGATGTTTATGATATGATCATCTTATCTGATGATATTAGTCAAGATCGCATTGATCATACAGACTATTATGCTTGGACGTAGTCTAACATCTTTAGACAGGGGGTCAAAGACCACCACTGTCGTTATTTTATCGGACAACAAGTTTAGCCCGTAGGCACTTCATCATTAATGGATGTTTATAATATGATCATCTTTATTTGATGATTTAAGCCATGATTTCTAAATCACTAGGCTAGATAAGGGGTTGGAAATTCCCAATATAAGGATGACAAGTGTGATTTTATCGCATCACTGTTGTCAGGAGTGTTAACATGTTTTCGGATGTTAACAAGGATCTGAATCTCTTTTAAACAGGTTCTACCATCATAGCTAGGTCTTTTAATGACATTCAAGCTAGGTTATACCCTTTAAGATTCTTTTAATATATATACTGGCAGATCAATTACGAGAAGGAATAATAATTTGATTCATTTCATATATTATATTCATATATAATGATAAAATGAAATTTAGATAAAATATTCCAATGATTTTAAAAGAAGCACAAAATTGCCCTAAACTGGACTTGAAAGAAATAATGTTGTCTATGAAGGGACTAGAAGATAAATATGTCCTTATAAGGACTACCAAGGAAACGATCTTCAGCAAAAAGGGGTTTCTTCTTTACTTTATTTCTGAATGTTTTCTCCTTGGTTGCACGTTTCATCCTAGCCGCGGTACGAAGCTCGGCATTTCAAGGCTACGGATGTGGAGAATTTCCATTACGGCTTCTTTGCTTGGCGACATATTCAAAATATATAAAATCGGAAACAATAGTTTTCAGATTAGGGTTGAGAGTATTCCTATGTTAAGTCTAGACTCAGAAAGTCAAGGAATGTGCTACTGTGTCATTGAGATTAAACACAAAAGGCTAGTGTTTAATTCACTCAATGTTGGCTCTGATACCAACCTGTCACACCCCGATATTTCCACGTATTACCGGTGGGCCCGGTGGGGAGTATCGTGACGTAGTTGATATCATCATAGTCAAATAATCACAGTTCAATGCACAGCGGAAGTCTAAAGTAAATATATTACAAACCGATTCAAAAGTAATATAAATATTACAACGGATTGTAAAATGGATCCACAGGCGGATCTTAAAACAGGAGGATAAACACTGTTCAACAAACTTTAGACGTCTAGAAGTTGCAAGATTCACGCCCTGAGCTCCCAGCCAATTACGTGCAGTACCTGTCACTTAATCTTTTTGGAAAATACGTCAGTTTACACTGGTAAATACAATTAACTGACTCATTTTGAAAACATTTATGAAAATTTGATTTAAATGCACAAGGCACAAATATCTTTTTATAACTTGGGACAATTATATAGAAATAATCTTGTATACAGATTTACATGTTCGTTATACATTTAGGGCTCGATGTTAGAAACCGAGTCAAGATTAACAGACACACCACAAGTATAGGCCCACAAGAGAGTGAGATACCGTTTCCCTTATGCAACTGTCAGGTGTATGCCTACACCCCGTGCATAAGACGTGACCATTTTCTTAATAATGATGCCATGGATATCCGGGACATGGTCATTAACCCCCAAAGGCTTTTATTTCAAACAAGACAGATAAAAACGGGTTACCTCAATTATTTAATCACAATCCGATTAAACATTCAATACCCGACCAAGCGGTATTATTATAATACCGTATCCCAAGCCCGTATAGGGAAAATAAGTTAAGAGTATTTACCTGAGCTAACAATGCAATTTATACTCAGCCGTATATTCTAATCAGCAAGCACAAGTACCTTTACTGGGGCTCTCAATCTGGAACGAAGGTTTTATTAACCTATTAGATTCCTAACGGGTCTTATTTAAGTCGTAACTTAGACCGGTTAGTTTTAAGGAAAAGTTTACGGTTCGAAACGCTAGATTAAGCGAAGACCGGATTAGAATGTGATTTAGACCCGACAAGTTTGAAGACTTGCATAATATGGGTAAACTAAACACATTCTGGATTTTGAGGTAAAAATGATAAGGTTTGACCCGTCTCGGTTAATTTATGCAAACTAGTTACATAAACCGTACAGAACACGAATAATGCATCACGGGTAATCAAAAGAGTCATATACAGGTTTCACAAGTTAATATGCCTTAAATATGTTGTGATATCAGTAGGATATCTTCCATTATGCCCAAAACGAATTTAAAACCAATTTATGCCCCGTAGGGGTATTTTGGTCATTTTAAAGGTTTTAAAAGAGGTTAAATAATAATCTGAGGTTCTGGTCTGATATAATCAGTAAAAATACTTAATTTAATAAGTTATATCAGTAGGGTACTGCATATATGTGAAATTTATCCTTTATAACCAAACTATGCACCGAAGGGGCATTTTGGTAATTTCACATAAGCTTTAAAGGTCAAACCTGGAAATCTGAGTTTAAAACTTTTGCTTACTGTTAAAGTATAAAAATTTACTAAAAATATCAGTAGGTATTAAGTCTTATATGTTTAAAATAGTTTTGACTCATACTATGCGTTTTAAACGCGTAAAAAGTCGCTTTTAAGCGATTTTCGGGTTGTATAAGAAAAACTGATATTTTTATCATTCCAGAAGGCTTAAAATAACTTATTCATATAAAATCAGTAGCAAAAAGTTTGGTATCAAAATGTTATGTAAAACTCATTTTATTCAAGAAAAGGGTATAACCGACAATTACCGAATCAAAGCTAGAACCCTATGTTATGCTCAGCTTAAAAATAAATAAAAATCTTCAAAAATCCCAAAATATTATATTACATCAATGGGTAAAAAGTGTGGTATAAAAATTTGGGTTTAAATAGGCTATATGCTAATTATGCCGATTAATTAATAAAAAGCTTCTTAATTACGATATTGAGCATAACTCCTAATCTAGACCTCAAATTGATGTCAAATTTTCAAAAAATCTCGTTTTAAGGTCAAAAGGGCATAATGGTCAACATTTAGGCATATAACGGAAACATGCAATGAACTAGGATTGCTATGGAACCAAGTTGTATAACCTCAGAGGGTTATACTAACCTATAACATGGTCCTAAAGGAATCCTAAGGCATATCTAAACCAAACTAAATCGGGTCAGAACTTAAAGTCAAAGCAAAAGTCAACTTTTGTGACTTTCGGTTGCTAACCGAGCCTAAACTTAGAATTGTCGGGTTGAACATGCCTAGACATGTTCAATTAATATTTACCAAGTTATTAAAGTGACAAAACTCATTTTATTGCCTTTACATCATTAGTTATGAATTTTGTTTAAAAACCGACTCGCTTGACTTTTATTTTAATTACTTTGACCCAACAATTAACTAAGCAAACGTGGTAATTAGGAAGTGCCCTTTTGAGGGTTTAATACCTACCTAATTACGATCACGTAGCCATGTTCGTTGTGAACAATGGCTTGACCATATAAAAGTCAAAGCGTTTATCGAAAACGCTTGACTTTTCGGCTATAAAAGCTAAATAAAACAAACTAGCCACGAAAGGACACTTACAAAGGTCCAATGGACTGAAGGAGGTTCTCAAGAAGCTCAAGATCCTCTCAAAATTCAGAGAACAAGCAGCTTGAAGGAAATGGTGTGAAGGAACAAGTGCAAACCCACCTCTATTTATAGTTTTCGGGATTGCACGAGATCATGACAAGTGTCAGGAGGGATAACCAGATTAAAACAGGTGTCGAGTGGTCTTAAATTTCAGTGGGCAAGCCCCTAGATTGAATTATGTGAGAGTGGAAACCATTTTCAGCAAAACCAGCAACAGAAAACAGCTTTTTGCCGCTGCACAGACCTACGCGGCCCGCGTAGATGATCTGTGTGGGCTACGCGGCCCGCCTACAAGCCCAGTCGGAAAACTTTCAGAATATGCAGAAATGGTCCCTGTCATCACATAAGTGTGTTTCTGACACATCTAAGGCCTGTTAACCTCAATTCAAGGCCCTACTATGGTTTCTAAACACAGGGGACATGAAACATGCTCAAAAACAGGTCGGATGTCGGTTCGTTTGGCCGTACGGTCACGTTGTTCAACTAATTACGACGAAACACGAACGGACGCGAAAAACGATCCAATTTACGCGACGAATGGAATTTCATCATTCCGAACACTAAAATAAAATATTTTAGAGGTTACATAAATTTTTGGATGTCCGGATATATTCAGAATGTAAGATATGCGCGAAAATGCAAATTTGTGCATTTTTTGACACTTTTAGTCCCTGCTTGACTTAAAAGTTTATTTTTGCGCACCAAACACCTCCAAGCCTATATCTAAGTTATATAAAGGATAATTAGGGCATGTTTAACTCATGGTCATATTCCGGAAGGTCCGATACCATACGAATCGACATACTTTTGCAGTTTGACGCAAATAGTCCTTTAATCGCACAAAGTAGCGAGAAATGTCGTTTAATGATATCCAAGCTTTCCATGGACCATAATGGGTATTCCCAAGCATGAGTTTAAATATTTCTACGCTCTCGCTCGCTTAAATGGTCACCAAAAGGCGTAGATTCAAAAGTTGACGCTTTTGGTCCCTCTAATGCTCAAACTTGCGCATATCATCGTTTAATAGTCTCGAAGCCTTATCTAATACATATTAGGCATTCTTGAGAGTATTATTAAATATCACGATGCTTCGGGTTTGCTAAAAGGTCATTCAGAGGTATAATTAAACATATTGACACTTTTAACCCCTTAAACTTACAAAGTTGCGCGTAACGTCACTTAAAGGCATAAAAACCTTAGACGGCCAATAATTGGCATTCCCGAGGGTATAATCAATTATCATGAAGCTCTTGGTTTGTTAAAAGGTCACTCAGAGGTAAGAATTAACATGTTGACGCTTTTAACCCTTTATCGCACAAACTTTCTATTAATTACGCAAACGGCTACACTTGATCAACATGTGGCCTAATAGTGGATATGATTACCATGTAGTGTTATTCCGAGGCTTATAATATGCACGTTAACATTTCCAGTCCTTCTATAATCAAAGTTTTTGATTTTTCGCAAAATTAGTCCCTCAAATTCAACGTTTTGACTTTACTAAGGTTTATTACACGTGTCAACATATCATTGAACGTGATTTTATGAGGTGTTACATTTTATAAATAAATAAAATAAAGGAGTTTGTTTGTGATAACGGTTTTGACAGATTTTTGAGGTGCGGTTCAGAAAGCGGGTTCATTCGACTGCAAAGTGTTTGAGCGTTTGAGTTAGTCATTACACGGGTCCTCGTTTTGGCTTGTGTTTTGAGGAGAAGAACAAAAGTGTCAACCACCCAGTGACAATATGGCATTCATGTTTAACAGACCCTTGGCTCAGTCTCAAGGACTTACTATTGAAGAGATAAATTATGTTTTCTGTACTCCTGAATGTAGAGATAGAGTTGAGGCTTACCATTTACACAACGCTTAGCTAATCCAAGATTATAACGATATTAAAAGACGTAATTCTTCTTTAACAAAAAATGAAAGGCTTTATAAAGAAAAAAATCAAAGCTCGGCGAAAGGACATCATTCAACTTAAAGATGATCTAAGTGTAAAGACATGCCACTACTTGGAGGTCAAAGAAAAGCTGTTTTGGAGACGTCCTCTTCTCGGACTCTCAGCTGGTGATATCCTGATCTCAAATCAATCTTTGAATAGTAGCTCGACCCTTGCAGCTGGTCGAACAAGTCGTCAATGCGTGGAAGAGGATAGCGATTCTTCACCGTCACCTTGTTGAGTTCTCGATAGTCGATACACATACGGAAGGTACCGTCCTTCTTTTTCACAAATAGCACTGGAGCTCCCCAGGGCGAAGAGCTAGGATGAATAAAACCCTTATCCAAGAGTTCTTGTAGTTGCGTAGAGAGTTCTTTCAACTCTGATGGAGCTAGGCGATAAGGTGCACGAGCTATAGGTGCTGCTCCAGGAGCTAGCTCGATCTGAAATTCGATCTGGCGATGAGGCGGAAGACCAGGTAGTTCCTCAGGGAATACCTCAGGATAGTCGCGTACAATTGGAAAATCTTCTATCTTCTTCTCTTTCTTCGAGGTGTCAGTAACGAGAGCCAGAATAGCAGTGTGGCCCTTTCTTAAGCACTTCTGAGCCTTAAGGAAAGAGATGATGCTCACAACAGCACCACTCTTGTCGCCACGAATCATGAGAGGTTCATCACCTGGGCGAGGAATACGGACAATCTTTTCGTTGCATAGAATCTCTGCTTGGTGTTGGGATAACCAGTCCATACCAATAACGATGTCGAAACCATCATACGTTGGGGTCATTCCTAGCATCACCCTGACCAATCACGAACACTCGACCCCTAGCACCATTGCCGTCGTTATTACCCCCGTTGTTGTCTCCATCATGGTTCCCGTTTCCTTGGTTGTGGTTATGATTCTGGTTCTAATTCAACTGTGGACAGTGTCTCTTGAAGTGACCTTCAGCACCACACTGATGGCATCCCTTGTTACCCTGATGTTGCTGCTGATTTTGTGGACCTTGTGGCTGCTGTTGTCGGTTCTGGTTTGCAGGACGTGAGATTCTAAAATCTTTGGCTCCATGACCAAGCTTGTTGCATCTCTGATAACGATCTTTGTTGCACTTCCCGCTGTGGTGCAGATTACATCGATTGCACTTAGGGTGGTTTCCCTCGTATCCACCCTGATTTCGATTACTAAAAGACTGATGACTGGGGCTCCTGTACTCATCCGTTTTTCGCTGCTGCGACTGAGACTGAACCAAAGTGGAACCCTTGCTCGAATTCCATCCCACTTGCGTTTGTTGTCACTAGGAGCATCCGAAGTAATTGTAGCAGTATTAATACGTTTCTATTTCTGACCCTGTCATCTGGAGGTTGAAGAACTCTACCTCCAACTTATGAATGTCATCACGATTGCAATATTCCTCTTTGATCCGTTCCTTGAAGGTGTTCCATGGGGTGGCATTAGCAGCAACCAACCCCAGCATTTGGACCTGAGCGTTCCACCACGTGAGCGCTATACTCTCGAGAGTACCGGTAGCATACTTCACCCTGCGAGCCTCAGGGCATTCACACATCTCGAAACAGATTCGAGCTTTTCAAACCAGTGGAGGAGACCTACAGCTCCTTCAGTGCCATTGGAAGTACTAGGACAACAGTCCATGAACGTCTTGAATGTGCATACAGGCGGCTGAGCGTTCTGACCTTGTTGCGCGAGGAAGAAAAGACAGGGTTAAGCGCGAGAGTTGGGTCATGAGAGTAGGATCTAACATCCTAGGGTAGGTTCGTAATAGCAGGTTATACCTCCTGCCTGAGCGGCTGCGAGTGCTGCCGTAACTTGTTCGTTGATAAGAGCCGTCAGCCGGCTTGAGTTAGGTTCTCACGTTCCCTCATGATCTTCACATCGAAAGAAACACAAGTAGGAAAGGTGTCGCGAATGTGCGTAAGTGTGTAGTGACAGTAGGGAGCAAGCACAAATGTGTTTTCAAACTATAGTTGCTACGTTTATCTAAGCATACCATGAGCAAAGTTTTATGCAATCTAGCAAGTAGGCAATATAAACATAATCCATACCACCTAGAATGTCGAGCCTTGCACGTGGAGCGAAGCGTCGTTGTGGATCGTAGAGCACTGTACAGGTTATAGTCTGGTTTTAACAAAAACGTTTTCCCTTATTAAAACCGAGTTCTCTATAACCAATGGCTCTGATACCAATCTGTCACACCCCCAAATTCCACCCGCGGAGTATCACCGCTTGGAGGCGTGACTGACCAGGATCAAACCATCAATCATATCAAACTAGCAAGTAATTAATTGTAAAAGTCCAACTAATACAGTTGGTGTCCAAAACAAACATAGTTTAAGTTATAAGCGGAAGCATAATGTTTAAAACCATAACATAAGTTTAAATATCCCAAAGTTTAACATGGCACACAGCTGTCCATGTCCCACACCGACTCTTCCCCATGCAAGCTCCAGCTAAGTACCTATTGACCTGCAAAGCATGTAGTAACGAGTCAACAATAATGTTGAGCGAGTTCACAGTTGGGTGTTTGTTTTAAGTTGTTCCAAAAACAGTTCCTTTAACTGGCATCCCTGCCGTGGGGGTTACCCCATAGTTGAAAACGTGATTTGTTTAACCCATTAACTCTGGCAATCCAGCCGTGGGGGCTACCCCATGATAGTTATCTGGCAGTTCGGCCGTGGGGGCTACCCCATGTATACCCTAGACTCGTTACCATATCGACTGCTGACTGTAGTCATGTTTAAGTGCCCTGAACTGTCAATGTCTATCATCATTGACGTGCCCAGATCCATTAGTTCACGCCCGTCCTCTGCGGCACGGTGTGAGGCTTGTCAGACCTAAATAGCGCTATCTAACTAATGACCCGCTCGCCATTGGCCCGGCGATTAAGTCGATATAAAAAGGAGGGACTTCGTGATAGAGTTTTGGTCTAGTAAAAGTTATCTGTCCGTAAGGACGAGGAATTACATTCCTGAACCAGTACTGTCCTACCCAAGAAAGGACGAGGAATCCATGTTCCTTAACCCCATTCCCAACCCCTGGGAATCCCATGCTTTGTAGAATGTGTGAACTCACCTTTGGTTTGCTCGGTAGATAAGTAAAGGTCAATCGAGCTGCTAGAGGTCAACCACGTCCTAACATGGTTACCATACAAGTCAGGTCTAGGTACACGTATGATTACACATAGTTAACAGATTATGAACACAGGTTGATCATGGCAACACATAATACATGTTAACACCTTAACAGTAACAGACAAGCACTCATCATGTCTAACTTGTACGATCCAAAAGATATAGCCCAATAACAGTCGGCCCAACATGTTGTGCGTTCAGCACAGCCTTGTGCGATCCACAACATGTTGTGCGATTCTGTTAGACACCCGGCCCAGATAACAAACCGACCCAACATACATACGGTCCAACAAATAAACAATAACGGCTTGTGCGATCCAATACATCTTGTGCGATCAGATCTGATCATGCAAGATCTGATCTTGTGCGACCAAGGCTGACTTGTGCGATCAGCTCAGTTACCCAGCCCAACAGTCTACGGCCCAACAGACTAACCCAAATCATGTGTTGTGCGATTCATTACCCTTGTGCGATTGATCCATATGGTGTGATCCTATAACTTGTGCGACTGGTTAACTAACTCCCTTAATTCATGCAGTAGTTACAATCACTCAATTAGTTTCCAAATTTCCATTAAATCAATCAATGCTAACAGTTTCTAAACCCAACCATAATCGATCAACAAAGGCTGTTATCATCAATTTCCTATGAACCCTAGACATGTTCAAGCATAAACAATAATCACAATATTAACCCGGCTCATGTTTTTGATCTCTAGCATCCATCTTAACAAATCATTCGAACAATACATGTATATATATCAGCCGATTTTCATTAACATTACACAATTACCAATCATAATTTATTCAAGACACATATGAATCGGTTTCATGAACATCAACATTAACAGTTACGACAAGAAACCCTAATGATTGTCTAATAATCATAACAGTTGCAACAAGCCTGAACTCGATCAGATCTATTCGTACCTTCATCATGTAAACGAAATCATCATGCCACACTTAAACATCATTTATTCCACATAGAACTAGTATATTTAACTACTTCTGACAATACACATTAACTATGCACATGGTTAGATTATATCAAAACTACAACCACACCCACATGGCCGACATTCTCTTTAATCAAAGTTATCCACTTTCAACAAACCATTATTCTACAATATCATAGGACCGATACAATCAGGTAACATGCTTGCAATCATACTATTGATTTTTCCCACATATTCACATGCAACCAACATATTCAACAAGAATAATATTACACTAACCGATCCAAGGTATGACTACTGTTAGACACAATGGACGAGACTCCCTTGATCGCGAGACTCCCTTGGTTGCCGTCGACTTCAGGAATGCTTTAGGGTTTGTGAAGAGTTGTGTAACATAACTCATATGTTACGCACACATATACAAAGAAAAGGTTGGGCCGAGTCATGCTTTGAAAACAATAGATTGGGCCAGGTCTCTATAACAGGGTAGTGGCCCAATGACACAAGACATAAACTGATCCATCACACACTCACTCGCACCGAATAACATTTACGTTTAACAAGTTTATCAAAGTCACGAGCGTTAAACAAATTCACTAATAACACTTATACACACCATATATAACATATGAAACAACAAGTCATGTAAACAAACACTTAAACAATTATCGTGCAATTAAATGCGAAGATAGAGGTCTTGGAAACTCGAGTTGTCACAGTTAAGCCAGTCAGTAATGGGAAATGTGAGAGATATGCATTTGATTGTGCTAACAAAGCTTTCGGAAAGACTGGTGAGATTTCGAAACAAGACTTGCAGTCTAAGCAAAGCAAGAAGAATCCAAAGAAATTTCCACCACAGAAGCCCCTACAAACGACAAGTATAGACATCCGAATTCATCATCGTTTGCAAGAAATGTGCAACAAAAACAAGCATAGAAAGGGCCGGTTCGTCCTTCAGGGCCTGCAAGAGCAAATCCAACTGATCTGAATGCCTTCTACGTGAAGAGACAAACATGCTTCAATTGCGGCATTGCTAGTCAGATTGCTCGAAACTGCACACATCGTCCCTATGTACCATATTATATGCAAAATTAGAGGGTTACACCAAAGGATAACTACCATTCTAAGAAGGTATCATCACCTAAGGCAATGAAGAATGTGAATCCCAAGGTTAAACCATCTGATGGGGATTGGAATGCTGCTAAAAAAAACGCAAAGTTGTTGATTTCATGCTGCTAAAAATAAACGCAAAGATACTGATTGAGATTCTGATATGAAGCTAACCACAAGAGCTGAAGAAAGAGACCCAGTGCTGAGAGTTCAGAAGTCAAGAACTTCCACAACATCTGCAGCATAGCGACAACCATAGACTTCATTGAAGACGTTGCTGATTTCATTTTATGAAGACAATTTGATGGCATCAGTCTAGGGGGAAATTGTTAGGCCCTAAAGTGTGAGACTGACGCATCAAATTAATACAACGAGCTATGGTTACGAACTGGGCCTTACCGGGTTAGTTAATATTAGGTCACTTGGGCCAAGCTTTAGGCCATGTGGGCCAAGCAGGCCCAAGGGGAGCCCATGTAGGGAAGTGGGCTTTAGTAGGTATATAAACAAGTTTTCAACTTGTTTTAGGGTTTGAACCTCCTTGTTACAGAATTTCTAGAGTCATAGAGAGGGAGGCGATTTGGTTGTGAACACTTGTACTAGACGGTTTTGCTTATTCAAGTAATAGAATCGCGTGCAAGTGTTGAAAAGTGATTCGGTGTGTTCTTCGTATTTCTATTTTTCAGTTTGTCTTGAATCTCACCAAGTTTGGATTCCGCACAACCTTGGTGATTGTTTGATATCATTGAAAGATCCGGTTTTCGGGACTTACAATTAACCGACCCACCAGATTTTGATTTGGTTTGGTTTTCACGGTTTGATTTTATTGGTTAATTCAATTTTTTTTGCACACCCCTACAATGGGTTATAAAGTTTAGTATACATCAGATCCAAAAGATTAGTATGGCTCTTGGTAGTGGTATTTGGTATGAAACTATGTTTATTATTTATTATTTTGTTTGATGGTGCATATAGTCATTCTATAATTTTTTTTCTATACAAATGTTTTGTTATTAACAAATTCTTTTATCTTCTATATTAAAGAGAGTTTGTGGACTCATTCGGACAAGCATGCTTGTGACTTTAAGGATATCAGATTTTAGGTGTTTATTAAATCAAACAGGAGTTGCAGTTGCTTCATTGGATGCGTCGGGTCGTGATGCATCAACCAAACCTGACTCCTGTTACTTTTAGTAGTTTGATGACATTGGATTCTTGAATAATTTGATAATCATGGCAAAAATGCTAATTTTGTCGATAATCCCACTAAGAAAAACGGTAAAGTTATACGACAAAATGGGAGTGTGAGGTTTTGTCGATCATTGCAAAGAATGATGCTTTATCGATCATTGCAAAAAAATTATAATCCGAATATTGTCTATGTCTTGCTTATAAATGGTCAAATGCTTTCATTTTTTATGAACTTAGTAAACGTCACATGTTTTGATTAATTAAATAAGGCACAAAATACATAAGGACATCTAAAAAACGTCTCAAAATATCGTTTTATAATTTTAAATCTTTATTCCTAACCATTTGATTTTTTATTTATTCAAATAGTGCAATACTTGACTTTCTAACATAGTATATGATATATCACTTGGTAATAAAATTTAACTAGGGGCGGTCCACCACACTTTGCTACGGGGTTGCCATGTTTTACTATACTAAAAAGTGTATCTTTTGTAAAACATGTAGAAGTTTGTTTTAGAAATTTGCAGTATTAGGTTGTGTGGTGTGGAATAGAGCCCCTAGGGCTTTAAGGTGCTACATCTGCACCATGTAGGATGTGAGGCGACAAAGGCGCTCCATTTTAACATCCATGAGGTGGTTTAGCGCCCCCTTAAAAAAACAAAACAAAAACTCTGATTGGTTGCTTCATGGTGGTTCCCACTCTCTCCCCTCTAATGCCCGTTAACTAGTTGATGCTACCTTCGATAACTCCCCTTGATGGCGGAGGGGGACCGATGTTGGAGGCAAACATGTTTACACTACATAATCAAATATGTTTAAATATCCAAATCACACTACATAGACAAATACGTTTAAATATCCAAATCACACAACATGAAAATTCATAGAAGTTCACAACCAGTCTAAAAAAAACACATTCAAAAGGTGCACAATATGAAAAAAAAAAAAAGATGTTCACAACCAGTCTCAAAAAGGGGGAAAAGTAAAGGTCGTTTTAGATAAAACATATATCAAGAGGTGAAACCAAACTTTCGACGTACTCAATGGAGCGTATATCCTTGAAATAAAAAGTCTTGTGTACGTTGCTAAACTTAAAAATCCTGGATATTCTTTCAAAATGATCAAAAGTTTCCAAACCGTTGAGCATTATACCTGAACCTTTTGATGTGTCATAGATTACCAGTTGGATTGAGCTATTTATCAAGAGAATTCTTGTGTTGCCCAAAATACAAACAGGGAGGAACTTGCATAAACAATCATCTTTCAAACCAAACGTGAACGAGTGTACTTTCACCCACGAGTTCTCATCACACTCTTCTTTCATCAACCACATATCGAATCTAGTGGTATCAATGATGGTAATCACGCAAAGGCATCCGCCTGTGGATTCCAAAAGAAGCCATGTGTGTTCAAGTCCATTAGGTAGTTTTATCCTTGAAAATACCATCTCCTTAACATTGAGGGCCAAGATTTCAAAACAGGGATATTCATATATCACCCAATACAAAAAGCCATTTAGAAACACACCCACATCACCCCAGAACCAAAAACCCTGTTTCATGTATTGTGGCGTGCTCCACGAACTAGTTTTAAGATCAAAGACGTCCCATTTAAACCACAAGATAGGGGCAATAAATTCAAATCTAACAATATTTAAGTCATGCATGGTCTCACCATGGCCAAATCCAAACACATAAGAGAACTTACATTCCGAAGAAGGTGGATCTGTTGGTTCAGTTCTGTTTTAAACATAATCAAACATGAAAACATACCTTTGATTGCATCAGCACAGGCTAGCAGAGAATCCAGATGGAGTCGCAGCAATTAAGGTTTGACATGATTGTCATCTTGGTCTGGTTCCTCCTTAGGGTGCTGACTGATGATGGTGAAGATGAGAACCGAATAGGGGATTCGGTTTTGGAGAGGAGGTCGAATATGATGTTAGGCTTATGGGGTGTGTCTAATTGTGTAACTGTCTAACCCCTTAACCTCCACATAATTCTCCTTATATAAGCACCCAGGAGGAAACCCTAATTAGTTAATAAGGGTAATATGGTCCATCAACAATTACCAACTAATTATTTAATAGGATTGTTATATATTTTGATCTATATAATGTAAATGATTATAATGGCTACAGATTAAATATTAATACGTAATATATTTAATCTTACATTCTCCCACTTAGCCGAGTAATCATTTACTATGAGTATTAGATAAGCCTGATCAGGAGTTAACACTCATTTTAGCCTTAAACAAGTACTATAGCAGAAAAATACAGCCGTTGAATCATTATGCGACTCAGGACCCCCATTAATCATACTATAGCCTTAATTTAAAACCTAATCGTCATGATCAAAATACGCATAAGCCCTTTGTTTGATTTGTAACTTTATTTGTCTTATATACCATTATGTCGACTTGACATATTCTTAGAGACGTACAAAATCAAACTGATGAGGAAAATTAACTAATACTTAGTCATTCATAGTACGATATGCAGTTGCGCATGACCATTTATTAATACCCGTCTATGAGCTCTCTTAATAAGACTTATGGGTAATAGCCCTTCAGTTATAGGATCCTTAAGCATATCATGAATGTATTCGATACAAAACTTATTTTCCTCAATTCGTTCATAAACGAATAATTAATTGCGTATCGAAATTTAATGCAGCACCTCTCGAACTGTTACTGTTCAAGGAGTCATGGTAGCTGACTTTATCACACTAAGTCTTCAAAACATTAATTATATGGAGTTAATAAACTTATGAGTCCACCGATAAATTTCCAACAACATTTGGTGACTATATTATGTCCTTATAACTTATGTTGTTAATATCAGTGCATTATGACTCCTCCATGAGATAGGTTTTGTCTGCTGACATAAGGATATACCCAAAATTACATTTTGTCATCTTTGAATATCACAAAGTTAGAGTAATAAACCGGTTTTAATTCTCACTTCTTCTTCAAATTATAGCCTCTCATTTCTTTAAAGATATTATAATACTCCATTAGATGCTACACATTAATCTAGACATATCTAGTGTGTTGCAATGTGAGTAATATCTAAACGAGTATAGACTTAAACTTACATAAGGCTTCCAATTAATGAAGCATAAAGAAATAATCTCATTTATCCTATTATCCTCTAAAGGAGAGCAGTATTTTGTTACATATGTAAGGACCCATTTAATGTTAAACTTATGGAACGGAACTAATGTCCCATTGGGTCTATCTAGGTATGTTATGATATCAATCACGTAAGAGATATCTCTGAGATTTATTATATCAAAGTTTGTGTTAACAATGCTTTGACTTATGTAACATATACTTGTCAAAAGAATGTCATCTATATAGACAAGTTTATTTTAGTTGCTCCCACTCATCTTGAGGTAGGTACATTAATCCACTTGGTTGTTGATGAAAATAATTACGTTAAGATTTCATCACATTATGATGTTTGCATTAACCCATACATGGATTTTATTGGCTTACAAATAAAGTGTTCTTTAACCTTCAGTTTGAAACTTTAGGTTGTTATCTAATGAACATGTAAATGTGTCAGCCATTTGTTATGGAAAATTGTTTATAATGTTCATCTAATGTAGCTTTAAACTATTATAAGCTACTAGAACAGTGATGATCCTGAAAGAAATCTTTTGTTAGATATGTAATAAAGATTCTTTAATAATTTATCTCTTCCTGAGTACAACCTTTGACAATCAATCATGTTTCTTCGTGTTTTAACGCTTATATTAGGATTTGGTTTAGTTATGAACACTCTTAGGTAATTCAATCAAATCCCAAACGTTATACGAACACATAAAATCAGTTTTACTAGAAAACTGTTTTATTCCATTAAGAATATTTGATTGACACTAATGGCTTAATTTGAAGAGATAGGATCAGTAAACATTTCCAAAATCCATTTCAACTTCAGTTAGTGAGGTTATGTAATCATCAAAGTTAGTAGGCTTTTAAACCTAGATGACCTCCTGAGTTGATTATTGGGTTCATTAGAAGTTTCAGTTTTATGGATTAGCTCTTGGTTAGGTTGCTATCATTTTCAGGATTCTAACTCTATAAGAGTTGGTGCAGTATGGTGTACAAGAGGTGTAATCGGAGTTAAATTCGGAGTGAAATTTAATGACACTCTTCCCCCCGCCTTTTGTATTCCTTGCAAATCATGATAAGGACTTTGACTGCTCCCACCGACCTTAGAAATCTTTAGGAACTCAGCATGCTTAGGGTCAATATGTAACGACCAACAAATTCTAATAGAGAAACAAGTTAATGACGTTAGTCGTTGTGATTTCTCTTGTTGAGGATTATGTTAGTTTAGGTAAGAAATCTAAGTGTGCCCACAATTAAGCAACAATGAAACTTTTGTAAGAGTAGCATTAGATTTTAAGGAGATAAGTTTTGATAGAACAGTGTCGTGATGGAGCGGTGTCTTGTACAAGAGGTGCAAATTTAGGTAATGTAAAATTTTAAAATTTTCACTCCCCCACCTCTTGCAACTATTGCAAGTTATTATTAAGACACTTAATGCTCCCACTGATCTTTAATATCTCTAGAATGCTACAAGAGAAGTTTCAATGAGCTACGTGACGTGGGAACCTATCACATATACGTTAGACTTTATTTGATTTCTTTAATGTCCAGATATCATAAGAAACTTTAGGGACATATCTAATAGAAATCTTATTAAGTATATATATATGAATAGACTTCTTCTAAGAACGTGGGCCATATGTGACAAAATTTAGATACAAGTTGATAGTCTGTTAAAAGATAAATAAATTATGTCTGAATATTCCATTTGGAATAAGTTCCACGAATGTCAATGAATGACTTATGATGGACCCATACTTATTTCTTAAGCCAAGTTATATTTTAGGGCTTTAACGTCATGATTTGAAATCACTTAGAATGAGATTAGATGAATAATCATCCTCATTAACCATGTCATAATTTTTCATGAATTTCGGTTATAATGGATGACATTTATAAGTCTCATTTTCCTTTTGTCAAGTTCTCATTTGCATGATAACAAAAGGTGTGAAAATGTAAGGTATCATCTAGTTTCATTTTAGTAATGTTTCTATCCAGATATTTAGAACAAATAAGATGAGAGTTTAAGATAAGTGTGACTTTATGTTGACTATGCAAACCTCACAACCTTCATGACATAGCCTAAGTAATGATATTGTACTCTGATTAATAATCAGAACATGTAATGTATCGAAAAGCTTTGTTAGAAGACTGCTTATTATGGTTCTTATAGCCTTAACAATTTATTTTTGTCACTAACTCTCATGTTAATTATTTTTCAAGTTCTGGTAAGGAAACGTATGGAACTAGAGTCAACTAATCATGTGTTAATTGGAATATTGAAATTACCAGACTTAAATATCATTAATAAGTGACTATCTAATTAATTTACCCAACTGTTCTTTAGAATAATGGATAGTCTCGTTGCTTATGTCTAGCCTAATGACATAGTTATGCAGTGAGATTTTCCCTTGAAGAACCTTAAAGTTGGAATTAGCACTTGTAATTTGTCTATGGACCTTAGAACAATCCTCTTTAAACGTTTTAAGTGGTTGTAAGGTGAATAACAACTTATTTTCCAGCTTTAAACATTTATTTCTTTGTACATATGTTGCTTATCAACACACTCATTATACTTTGGTATTTTTGAGTGTTGTAGTTGATTTATAATGCATCAAATTGTACAAGTGAAAATCTTAGTATGTAATGTACTGGAAAAAGTGTACTTATTTCCATGCGTAAGCCCTTAACTTTATGGGTCATGGTTTTGTACATTATAATGTATTCACATATACCACTTAACTTTATAGTTTAGAGTTTCAAATTAAGGCATGCATCTTAGGAGTTCTAGTGATTATTCCATAAATAAAGATTAGTCTCAGGAAAGACTTAATCTGGAATAACTTTAGTGATAGCATTTACGTTAGAGAGTTCTTGATTATTATAATAGACATCATGGTCGATTTGTCCTATTCATCATGCTCTAATTTTCTTCTTTAGTACTTATATCAGAAGAGAGCAATAGGATTATCGTGTCTTAAGAAATAATCAAGGATTTAATTTAAGAGCTAATTCTAATAGAAACTTTAAATAAAGCAAACATTTTAGGTTTAAAAAATTAGAGTGGATGAGATATACATAGAAGAAAATTATAGTGAGTAACATTATGGGTACTAAGAATAAGGCAGACGAAATGATCATAAAAACTTAATTAAGGATCATTAATCTAAGGATCATTATGTGAAGAGATTGTGATATGTCTATTACTAACATCAAAATAATAGACTTAGCTAAAAAATTCTACTTAAACGAAGACAAAACAGCTTTGGCCAGAAGTGTAATCATTTAAGCATATGTGCAAAGTGGTTGTAACAAATCAGCTTTGGCCAGAATTGAAACAATCACTTTAGTTATGCACTTGTTGAGTATGCCATCTATGAATGAATTAAATCAGCTTTGGCCAGAAATTAAGACATTCATGCTTATGATGCATACACAACATAGCTTTCGTAATACTTGAATGATAAGTAGATGTATCAAGTCAGCTTTGGCCAGAAATGATATATCAGAAGCTCATTCAAGTTAAGCCATTTTGGTTTTGTAAAACATTATTTGATCCTTATTAATTAACTAAGTAAATTACAAAACCATTTATTTAATAGAAAACCACCCGTTAGCGCGGATCCTTATTAATTAGCTAAGTAAATTACAAAAATTTTTAGGTCACATTAAACAGCTTAAAAATAATGAGGTTTCGAGTCACAGCCTTGTTGTCTCGAGTCGAGACCTTTGTCTCGAGTCGAGATCTTATGGTCTCGAGTCGAGATCTCTGTCTCGAGTTGTCACGTTATGGTCTCGAGTCGAGATCTAATGGTCTCGAGTCGAGACCTCTGTCTCGAGTTGTAATGGTTTAATGGCCTGATGATTTCGAGTCGAGACCTTGTTGTCTCGAGTCGAGACTGATGGTCTCGAGTCGCAATCTGATGGTCTCGAAACTTCCTGTTAACAGCTGTGAATTGTGATAACATAACTGCAAATTCGAAATCTAAGGGATTATGTGATAATGTTTCCTATTTCAGTGCTGATCTAATCTTTACCAAATATTTCGAAAAACATAATTGTTTATCTAATAACAGTTTTCGGAAATTTAAGAGGACAAAATTAGATCAAAATAGGAAAAAACACTTAATAATCCGAATCATATTCCAAATCATAACAGAATTTTCGAATTTTCTAAGAACATGCGATGAACCCTAAACATAAAAAAAAAACAAAATTCTGGAACCCCGAAATCTGAAAATTTAATAGTCTTATACAAATTTCGGAATATTTGTTTTACCCATATTGATTTCGAAACGAACATATGATAGATCTTTGGTCCGGAAATAGTGATTTCGGTCCAAGACCCAAAACCATCAGTTATGTTTACGAATTTAATCAAAAAATTCTGTTTTCATGATTTCAATTCCAGAATAATGGATACGAAAACAGAACTGACTAATCAACATATGCTCTGATACCACATGTTGGTTCAGTTCTGTTTTAAACATAATCAAACATGAAAACATACATTTGATTGCATCAGCACAGACTAGCAGAGAATCCAGATGGAGTCGCAGCAATTAAGGTTTGACATGATTGTCATCTTGGTCTGGTTCCTCCTTAGGGTGCTGACTGATGATGGTGAAGATGAGAACCGAATAGGGGATTCGGTTTTGGAGAGGAGGTCGAATATGATGTTAGGCTTATGGGGTGTGTCTAATTGTGTAACTGTCTAACCCCTTAACCTCCACATAATTCTCCTTATATAAGCACCCAGGAGGAAACCCTAATTAGTTAATAAGGGTAATATGGTCCATCAACAATTACCAACTAATTATTTAATAGGATTGTTATATATTTTGATCTATATAATGTAAATGATTATAATGGCTACAGATTAAATATTAATACGTAATATATTTAATCTTACAGGATCCATAACCACAAGTACATTGGATGCACAGGTTAAGGGATTGTATAGGATCAGTTGACAACTAAAGGACTTATGAGTAAGAGCCAAAAGCACAATGCCATTAAATGTCCCAACTATGGAAATTTCTAGGCCTTCTTGGTGTTGTGGGGGAGAAGGTATTCTGACCATGGAATGAGTCTTGTCTTCTACCGGTACGTTTTCGTCTATAGCAACAAGAGGCGTTAGTAACGGGAAAAGGACCATTCTACGTGATCTTGACTTCATAAAATAAGGATCTGAAATTAGACGATTCCAATGCTTTGAAGCGCATCTGAACCGTAGTAAAGGCTTTCCTGGAAGTCGAGCAAGGATGTTGCGAAGGACGTCATCGCCTATATGGACATTCGCCATAGATTGATATTCCAGTGTTGTTTTAATGGCAACGGAAGGAAGGAGGTTCAAAGGAGAATCTTGCTTATAAGGAAACCCTACCCTACTATGGAAAATATGCTTCCTTTAATTGATTTTAAATGTTAATTGAACTATGTTTAAGTTTGGTTTGACGAATTCTTTTACATTTTGATTTTAAATATTTTTGGGGCTTTTATTATTTTATTTTTAAAATATGATGTTATCCAAATTTTTTTTTTTTTTGAAATATGATGTTATCCAAAGATAACTACTTATAGATGAAGCTTCTAATAAATCAAATTTGCCTCTTTATCGTTATATATTATCAAAAAAATTATCCATTTAAGTGCTAGAACTTACAACTCAACACTTACTACAAATTGTAGTTTTTCTTTGTTATATGTTATAAAACTGAGATTTACACAGTTTGTATAATCTTTTGGTAATGTTTTATAGTTGAATTTTAGCAAAGGGGCCAAAAACTTGAAATATAAGTGGCAAGTTGCCAACAATTGGCAGAACCAATAGCGACGTAACGACAGATTGAAGTGAAAAAAAAAATACACATTTTCGTCACTTTTTCTTCTTAACCCAATGGCTTTCATCCAAATTTCCCTACCCACCGGGCTATACCCGCACCACCTGCGGCGGTGTGTGGGTCGTAGGTAGGGGGTACTCGCTCAACTTAGACCTTGTGCCCCAGGTCCCCTTATCCTTTGGCTTTATAAGGTACATTAGGTGGATTTTTTTTAAGTTTTACACGGTTGATGTCTTTTCTACTATCCTTTGACTTTAATAAGTACATTAGGATCCCCTTATCCTTTGGCTTTAATACGCCATGACATGATTTTCGAGTTTGTGTCCGGGTAGACTAGGTTGCCCGCGAATACGACCTGTTAACCGTGTATAAAATGTAAATTTAAAAGAATAATAGAAATTTTGTAAACTTATATCAATTACACATAAAATTTGTAATCATCTAACTTGGTGTGCCTAAGTCCAGAATAACCCAAACAAGTATCAATTATACATAAAGGACGAAAAGTGTAATTTACCCTACATAAAATTTATAATCATCTAACTTGGTGTCCCGACCCCTCGAACTTTTCGCTCAGTAGTGGAGAGTATATAGTTTTTGTATAGGAATTTTTGGGCATGTACGTTTTCGACCTCCCGGCCGGAAATCTCAAGCTTCGCCACTGGGTGTGCCTAAGCCACTTAGCCTAGTGGTCAAGAGGAATTATCTCCTGTGTAGAGACCAAGGTTCAATTCTTGGGAGGTGTCAGTATTTAAGAGGAATTATCTCCTGTGGCCACATAATGTTCTGACACGTGGTCCACGTGTCACATACCGCCTCCATCCTCAAGCCCCTCCATACCGTGTGCTTTAAGGGGTGCATTTTGGTATAAATGTAAAGGACATAATCTGTTATTTACTTTAATAATAAGTACGTTTGGACTCCTGAGTTAGCCTCAAGCTCAATAAGTGAAATTAAGATCGATTAATAAACAAGTTTTTTTTAAGACTTAACGTCGTATAAACTTTATTCAAGGTACTAAGGCTGGATGATGAGACTGTCCGTTGTGGACACTTCACAACAGCCAGGTGGAGTGCCACCGTCGTCGCGCACACCACAAACGTCCAGGCTTCAGCGTAGGGTGCGCGAGCGAAGGCTTCAACGTGTCACTCACAAAACCCCCTTTACACCATAAACGTCCAGGCTTCAGCGTAGGGTAGGTAGGGTGCGCGAGCGAAGGCTTCAGCGTGTCACTCACAAAACCCCCTTTAGCATCTTCAGGCCAGTTTTACGGGCCTTGTAGATCTGATGTTGTGGGTGACTTTATTCCACGTAGTGTTTCAATGTTGAAAGTAATCAATTTCTGCACAACCTTCTTCTCTTTTCCAATTTGATTCCTCTCTCCGTTAGAAATGGCGGTCGATTCATCAACATTCGAAACCCTAACCCCATCTCAATTCATCACATTCACACTCCCAAACACCATTAACCACCACCGCTGCCACCTCCACACTCCACTCCTCCGCTTCGCCGTCCTCGATTCCCCAATAGCCACCACCGACGACCCCAATCCAATCATCGCCGCCATGATTGTGCCGGACCACCGGGAAACCGACTGGAACTTCTGCACTGAATCCGGCCACCTTCAACTCTTATACGACTTCTCCAACATCTCCCGCCTCATTCTCATAGGTAACAATCTCGATCCTAATTCAGAACCGTTAGATTATGTTCGTGCAGTTGTTGATCCAGTGGATATGGAGAAAATAGAATGTGAATTGAAACAATTAGTTGTTGCTTTGCATCCTAAAATTTGTTTTAAAAACGGTGTGCCGAAAACGTTGTTTTTGACTTATGAAGATGAAGTGATGCAGCGTGTAGTTGTAAAAAGATTTGTTGGTCCTTTTGTTGGTGAGTTTATTGTTGAAGATGTTCAATTGGAAAATAAAGAGTTTAGACGCAGGTTGCGGTTTAAAAGAATGCCTAATTTTATTCAGTCACAGGTTCGGGTTGTTGCTAGTGTTTGTAATGTGGAGTTAGGTTTAGTAAGTTTGGGGAAAATGAAGAAAGTCGAGTTTCGGGTTGATACAGGGACGTTGGTTCAACCGTATCTGACTCCGATGGTGTCGGGTCTTTTCTTGATTGTTTCGTCTGTTAATGATCGGATTCGACAAGGGTTTACTCCAAGAGCGTTATGTTTAGGAGTTGGTGGTGGTGCTTTGCTGAATTTTTTGAATAGTAAGCTCGGGTTTGAAGTAGTTGGAGTCGAGGCCGATGAGGTTGTTTTAAGTGTCGCGAGAGGGTATTTCGGGTTAACTGATGGGAAATCGGTCAAAGTTATTGTTGGAGATGCTATACAGTTGATTGGTGGTTTAAATGATGAGTTTGATGTGGTTATGGTTGATTTGGATTCAAGTGAGGCTAGAAGTGGGATTAGTGCTCCGCCACTTGAGTTTGTTAAGAAGTCTGTTTTTCGGGCTTTGAGATCGCTTGTTTATAGTCATGGTGTCATTGTGATTAATGTGATTTCTCCTAATGAGTTGTTCTATGAAACGTTGGTGCAACAACTTCAAGACGTTTTTCACAAAGTCTATGCGATGGATGTTAAGAATGATGGGAATATTGTTCTTATGGCGACGGTATCGCCGATTGCCGCTAAAGACCATGACTGTGCTTTCTCAGAGAGGTTGAGGGCTGTGGTTTCAGGTTCTTATATGGAGTCTATAGTGGAACTGTGAATATCTTTTTTTGGATTATCTTCATCTCTTAAGGGTGCTGCTGTACATGTTGGAAAATCTCAAATAGACTATTTTAGCATACCTCTCCAAACAGGTTTATTCGATTCATTACATTTTATAGCTTTGTTTTTCACTAGATATTAATACAGAAAGAAATTTTCCCTGCAACTAGAGTATAGTTCTTGCCATGGTTGCAAAAGTCGCTAGGCGCTCACTAGTCGGATTTGAGAGTACTCGGGAGTAATCGGGAAGTACTCGGCCTAGTCGGAGATTACTCGGGGAGTAATTGGCCTAGGCGAATAGTACTCGGGCCTCGGCAGCCTACCTTGTAGCGAGTACTCGGGGAGTACTCGGAGCCTAGGCGGGACTTTTACAACCATGGTTCTTGCAGATTTGATGGGAAACACACATTGTAACCAAGAACAAGATTCCCATATAAAATGAGATAATTCTGTTCATTGCCCTTTTTATGCGGCTAACATCCTTATGTTCAGTTTATTTTAAGAAGTATCTACATGTTTATGTAGCATCAGTTTGTCACGTTTCATCTTCTAATGGCTTTGTTATTTAAATGTTATAGAAAAAACCACATTCAAGAATGTTGTCTTAACTTTTTTTCTGGTGTCAATCCATTTTCTTCACATTTTAGAAGCTAGTTGAAGTGCTCCATCAGTATCGGAGTTGTAACCTGAACAAGAAAGTTGAACAATAGCTTGGAACGAAGGGACTGAGATCAGATGTAATAGCAAAATGCATTAAAATAATTAGGTTTTGGGTTGTCATTTTGAACCCGTTTGATAAAGATCTCTATAATGTCAAATTGCCAAACTGTTTAACCCGTTTACAATTCGCCAACCGTTTAACGCGTTCACAACTTGATTACAACACGCAAACTTCTTTACAACCTGTCAATTCATTTGACTCGTTAGACAAATGACTTGCACGGTTTGTGTTTGAGTTACCCAATAACTAAGTGTGTATGGGTTAGGCTTGATGCATTTGACATGAAAAATACATGGGCTATGTTCGAGTTCATCGACTCAACCTGCCAACCTGAAACATTTCAAGCTGCTAACCAACTAACCGATACAAATTCCACCCTATATCCAGGTGAACCTGCCAAAATATAAAAAAAAGAATTATGAGCATGTTTAAGATCATATGCATCACAAGATGAAATGTATTACTATGTTTAATTACTTGAGATAGTTGGGGTTAGAAAAACCTTGTTTGTCATGTGGTTAAAAGAATGCATGTAGTTCTGGTTGAAAAATGCGTGATGACTTACGCATCAATCATTCACATTAAAGGGGCAATACATTACATTAGCTCTTTACGTGGGCAGGCTAAGGCCATCTGTAATTGTTAATGCCCTGCAAGGGCATTTAAAGCCACATTAGCATTATAATGTCCCTTAAAAATGTGTAATGGTTAACGCTCTTTCAATTATTACTTTCCAATTTGTTTTCTCTTCATTTGGCATTAAAGTATTAATGCCCCTCCCTCTTCGTGGCCCTATAATACCCACATGGCGGTGTTGGGGTGTTATCAATCCCATTCGCGCTTCTATAACGCCCATTACGCATGGTCTAATAGGTGTTTTGTATTTCGCGCGCCCATTACATGTTTGGTGCCGCTCATTGAATTAGCTCTTTGTTACAGTTCTAAGCTTGTTGACTCGTTGTATTTGTTTTAACAATTAAATGAAGTTGTTAGCTTATCTTTTTTTTTTTTTTGAAAGATAACTATCATAAAAACACAGCGAAAAACTCCCTCTCCAAGGCGGAGAGAGGGCCGCACCCAAACCACAATTACATCATCTCAAAGTTACACCATTCTTTCCAATCTATACTGCCATATCTATACCGACTTCTAAACCAAAGAAAGCTAACAGTTTTAATCTCCGTCACCACATCCAAAACCGATTGTTTCTTCTCCGAGAAGATACGATTATTCCTCGCACGCCATATGCTCCACAACGCCGTGAACATTATACCTTGAAACGCAATCTTCTTGATTCCTTCCAAACCCACTCATTTATGCAAATCGACTATGTCTCTCACCGAAAAAACAAAAATGTTTGGAATACGACACCACGAAGTCACGGCTGCCCAAATACCTGAAGCGAATATACATCCGGAAAACAAGTGTTCAACTGTCTCACTTGTATAATCACAAAAAACACAATTCTTCTTCGGCACAATAATATTGCGTTTTTCTAAAGCCGCTGTAGTCGCCACTCTACCCATTTCCGCTCGCCAAACAAAGATGTTTACTTTAGAAGGAATCCACTTGCACCAATCCAAAACAAAAACCGGTCTCGTCTCGTGCTTTTCGAACCATTTTTTAACAGCTTTCACCGAGAACATACCCGTAGCATCCAAGGAGCAGCTCCACGAATCATGTCGATCAGTGGCGGAACCAGAACGATTTAGTTAGGGGGTCATCATAAGCTTATATTCTATACTGGTTCAAATTAGGGGGTCCATCTCTAAGTTTGTTCTTCAAAAACTCAAAATTTATAAATAAAAATTCAAAAAGTTCTGGTGACCGGAGGGTCAACGGACCCTCTTGACCCCCCTCTGGTTCCGCCCCTGATGTCGATCGACCAAGACTGCATCAGCCATCATTTGCAAACACTTTTCCTTTTCAGTCAAGACCACGCTTGCAGCCGAGTTTTTTACCAGCTCCCAAAAGCCAGACCTGCTCTTGTTAGCTTATCTAGAAATTTGAATTGGACATTAGTTTTTTCATTGACACGGTACGTAGGGTGATCAAACTTCAGCATGCAGAGTTCTTGAATGAAGGCTGTTTTGTTTGTGGTTTCGGGAGTGATTCTCTTTTGGTAACATGAACGATGTTTAAGCGGTTGTGGTTTGATGCCATAAATCTATAGATGGAACTGATTATTTTGAATAAGGGTGATTATATACAGTAGTTAATTATTGTAGAATTACCATAAAGTTTAAACATTACTCCAATTAGGATTTCGAATTTTGACCGGTGAAGTGACATTTTCGTTTATAATGTCTCTTTGCAAACCTTATAAACCTTACAAACATGATAATTATTTTAATACACTTGTGATGATTACAAATGTAATTGATTTGATAAACTGTCTATAATGAAACAAGTTTTTTAAAGGGGCGTTCATGATTTTGACGGTTTTTAGGTCACAGAAAGAGTGAAACTGTTGGTAAAAGGTTTTTATCATCGAAAGCTGAAACTGTATTGTTGAAATTTAATAATCGAATGGAACCAAATCGTTACAAAACTTAACATAACTCATCAAATATTTAAATACCAGGTCAATTGATAACCTAACACCCTGTCGAATCGCGGGTTGGTAAACACTGGTAACATAAAGCGTAAAGTAGTAACCTTAAGTTTAACAGTGATGGGGTTAAGAGTTGGAATGAGTCGACCGATAACTTACATTCGAGAAGGCTGGAGCTGCAGGGGCACCACATGGATTTGGGCATGAGTTAGAATGAGTCGAGTCCAATAGTTGAGTAGTCAGACACCTTGGGAGCGGACAACAGTTACGATGTGATGGGAGGCTAGGAGCAACTACGCACTTCGACTTTATGCGGCGATGAGAGATCATGAGCGGCTTAGCGGTTATATTAACATGTTAGAAATTATGATTGTGCAGCCGATGGGTCATGGAAGAACGAAGGCCGTGACTTTGACTCCTCGAGGCTTTGTTTAAGCAGGTTACATATTTTGGTTATTATTTAAGCCTTGATTACATAGGCCAACTGACCAACTGTTGATTTTCTAGCTCAATCTTATTTTAATCAAGCTCGATATAAAATTCAAATAGTTACATGTATTTAATATGAATTATCTAAAGAGTCTGGTTTTAAGAGACCGGATTTTGGCATAAACCGCAAACCAAATTGTTCGGTACGGTTTGAAACTTTTGGAAACTAACCAATTGAAAGTTTAGAGAAATGATCGTGGAATCAAACTGATGTCCGGTTTTGGCAGTTTCACGGTTTTACACGAACCGTTAGTACCCTTATCTTTTGGTAGGGAAGGTCATGGTTCGGTTTTAACTGCCCAAATCGTTCACCGGTTTGGTTTTATTGTTGGTTTTTTTTTACTTAGCTTTTGGTCGGTCGGTTTAACAAATTACAAACCCTAGCAAAGGGTTTGGTTTGCGGTTTATGCTGAAAACCGGTCGTATACAACTGGACTGGACCGTAAAATTTGATTATATTCTAATTTAAAAAAATATATATTATATTAGTGGAGAGTTCAAATGAGAAGAAACTTTTTGTAAGAAGAAAAAAGAAAAAATTTAAACCAATAAGAATCTTATATTTTACTTTATTTAATATAAGTATTCAATGTTACTATAAGGGTAATATGGTAAACCTACAAAGATAATTAATTAGTAGTATTCCTCATTAATAGCTAACTATATTAAAATTTGTAACTTATCTTCAAAATATATATTTTTTCAAAAAAATAAAATAAAATAATTTAGAGTGTAGGATAAATTACAATGTGTATATGATAAATTCCGGGTTGTGTAT
The DNA here is from genome assembly GCA_030545235.1 of Helianthus tuberosus. NCBI lineage: Eukaryota > Viridiplantae > Streptophyta > Magnoliopsida > Asterales > Asteraceae > Helianthus > Helianthus tuberosus. Next base: position 176,231,902 of record CM060429.1, read on the forward strand.
AATAAATTTCAACATGTGTAGGGTAAATTTCGAAAGGTGTAGGGTAATTTTTTGATGTGTGTAGTCAAAAAAATTAGTGTGAAGGATGATAGTTTTTATTACTAATTAATTAGTCAAAAATGATAATAGATGAGATAAGTGAAAAAAGTATTTAATTTTTTACAATTGTACCCTTTGTTCTTTTTTTTCTCACATAAATTTTGTTCTCAAATGAGCCTTCCCCTATTATATTATTCGTATATATATATATTTTTTGTTTATGTTAGACTTCATTAAAAAGTTGGCTTAAATTAACTTATATAAAGTAAAATGGGGCCTAAGTGGCTAAATCTAATTAAGTGATAAGTTGTTCGACGAGTTATTGTTTCATTCGTGAATCGTTTTTCCAACATTTGTCTTTGCTGTTTTAGACATTTTGAAATATCGTATGTTAACTATTGAGACTTTGAAAGTATAAGGTTAATCTAGGAAATATTCAATAGTTTAGGGTTTACAAGAGAGTATATAATACTTACCCACCCTGTCTCTTCAAAACCTTCAGTAGGTCACGACCTCAACTGGTTCCTTATTTCTTTCTCGCCGCCGCTAGCCACCGTCCTCTTTTCCGTCAATTAACGCACACAGAGGTATCTTTCGTATTCAATCGGCTTTCTACCTCCCTCAAGATTTAGTTTCTCTCCGTGTTAAATTTCTGATCTTTTTGGTTCTTTTTTCATGTCAATATTCACCGAACGTTTGTTGAATTTGTAGATGGGGATGAAGGCGAAAAAGTCGATGATGAAGAGAGTCAAGAAGGGTTCCACCGAACTGACGGCTGCTCGTAAAGACGAAGCTGCTGATTTTCTGGTGAGTTTGTGTTACGCTGATTATAATAATTAACCTAGTTTTTAGAGAATTATATGGAGTTACGTTTATTAGTTTAAGCACTAAGAGAGTGGTAGAATGCTTACCTAAATAAACTAGATTATCATTAAGAAATAAAGAACACTATCTCCTATTAATTTGTTGGTTAATTGTTTATTGTTTTCTAGTTTTAGTTGGCTAATTACTTTGTGTTTAAGTTTGTTTAGTTAGTTAGTTGTTTTGTGTTTAATTTGTTTTATTAATGTTTAATTATGCTAGGGTTTTTTGTTAACTAAGTTAAAAGGTTTGTGTTGTTAGTAGCTATAGAAAAAAAATTGGAAAGAAAAATTATATAACCAAAGTACCCATCCATTGATTAGTAATCGCGCATCAGATGAACTTACGAGTCGGTGTAACGAGAAGATCTGAACGCAGTCGATGGGTGCTAAACCGACAAGAAGGATGTTAAGCATGGGTGCATGAGCGATAAGATGGCTGTCATTTCCCAAATAATTCGCAGGCAGTGGAGGCGATAATAATCTCGTAATGAAGTAAACACTATGCTCCTGCACATTCCAACAGCGAATCAAAGAGGCACCACAAAGAATAGTAGCCGCAGCTATCTTGTCATCATCCGATCCATTGACGGCAATCTCGAAAGCCTTCTCAAGCTCTGCTAAGCTTCCATCAAATCCATTAGCGTAAATTTAGTTCCTTTTTCGTTTACTAAATCTTGAAATCCGTTAATTAGCGTAAACAGTTTATGAAAAATGGAAAACCATGTGTACAAATGCTTTGAGTTTTTTTATGTACCTTGAAGCTGGTTCGGAAACGAGAGCGTTCGTCATGATCGGAGTGAGTGGTGCGCCTTACATGAACGTTGACCAACCCGGGACTTGAACTGGCACGCCATGCGAGATTTGGTTAATACGACCTGTTACGTAACCTGGCCAGTAAATCAGTAATACGCTGATGTATCCAACAGGTTTCTTGCGAAACAAGCCTTGACTATCAAATGGTGCAAGTTTCCAGCTGCAATATCTTTCATGTTGACCAGGTCAAAGGATGCGCTGCAACCGACATTAATGCCGGATATGATCACCGTCGCTCTTGCAGCAGCCTGATTGGCGGCAGGAATAACCGACTGAGGTGGAGTCAGCAAGGGGTGGCAAAATGGGTGGGTTGGGCAGGTTTGGGTAATGGGTTAGGATGGGTTTATTAAGAAATGGGTTAGGATGGGTTTAGGTCAAGATGGGTTTTTGTCAAGATGGATTTGGGCTATAATAAATAAATATCTGAAAAGACAGTAGTTGCACTTACAGAGAGACGACATCTTGAGTGGCAGGTAATCTGGAAAGCATGCAGTGAAAAGACAAGTCTCTCAATATTTATTAAATTCATGAGATTGGGTTTCCATCTCTCATTGCAAAAATGTTAGAAAGTTAAAAACCCATCCTGACCCATGTGAAAACTTAGATGGATATTTTAAAACCCATCCTAACCCATCTTGACTATTTCCCCAGCCCATTCTGACTTATTTCCTTTTTTAAAGGGGCCTAAAATAACCCAAAATGTCATGGATGGGTTTTAGTTGCCACCCCCAAAAATCCACCAAAAGCACATATCTTTGGTGTTATTCTGTCCATCAAATATGATGTTTTTGTTAACCCAACCCAACCCACCTTTTTGCCCCGCATAACGATTATTTATGGATCTGCCGTTGGTGTAACGCTATACGCACAATAAATAACGGCATTTGTACCTTTTCTTTTAAGAGCTATATTGGGGGTGTTTGGGATTCCTTCTCAAAAACAACTTATTAACTTATATAAGTCATAAGTTAGAATTTCTAACTTCTCAAAAAACAACCTTTTCACACACAAAAACAACTTAAATAAGTTAAACCAAACACTATAAAACAACTTATTAACTTTTATAAGTCAATAAGTTATAAGTTGCTCCAAAATAAGCTAACCCAAACACCCACATTGTCTCCCAAATTTTGGGATGGAACACTTAACATGGCTGTTCATATTATCAATCTTTTGGCCACAACAACTCTTTAACAGCCAGAATAAATAACTAAAGAAAGTAATAGACAAGGAATGAATAAAGGGGAGTAAGATGTATTAAAAATCAGTTGTATAAAGGGGAGTAACCACACCTTCCCATTGCTTTCTTGTTTGCAAATAAAATCGAAAGAGCAGAGTGGACCGTGCGGTCCCAGCGACAATCGTGGAGGACAACAACAGACTCTTTATTAGTTTTTACAATGATTGAAATATAAGCAAGCCCGAAAAAACTTAAGGAGCACAATGCACTAGAGGTGGGAATTTTAGAGGGTCATGTCAAAGTGGAACAAATAAAAACTCTCATTACATGTCAAAGAGTGTCTTATTTTTTATTTACTGAATCTGAACCGAAAAAAAATCAAACTAGACAGTTGTGCAGGGTACGTGAACGATAAATATAACGGCCCGTTTATGTGGAGTGTTTCTTAGAAGAGAATCATTAAAAATGTGTCAGCTAGGAGCCTAGGATGATCTGTTTGTTATGTATTCATGCTACATTTATTCTAATTTCCAGTATATCTTACAGGGTCTATTGAATTTATAAGGTGCTTTTACTTTTTTTTTTTTTTTTTTCAGTTTTCAACAAGTATCTTGTTTGTGGATTCAACTTTTTATATAGATATGAAGGGAGTATGTTTTTTGATTAATTTTGTATTGCTTTATGTGTATGAAACAGCCATTAGAGGGAGGTCCAGCTAGAAAATTACCGATCACAGAAAATTCAGAAAATAAATCCACTGTGTTGTATATTGGAAGAATCCCTCATGGATTTTATGAGAATGAAATGGAAGGTAAATTTCTCAATTGTTGATCATTTTGCATATACACACAAGCAATCCAGTTACTATAATGTTGCAACTTTTATCATGCTGGAACTATAAAGCACTAGATTAATTTTCTGACTCTACTGTTGATGCAGCTTTTTTCAAGCAATTTGGAGAAATCAGGAGGATCAGGATTGCAAGGAACAGGAAGGTTGGACCTTTAGCTCATTTCCACAATAAAAGCGTGATTATGATGTTGTTTGTTATTATGTATGCTTTTCTTTTAATGAACTTCTGTCTAATTTTTTCAGACAGGAAAATCGAAGCATTTTGGGTTCGTTCAGTTTGCGTCTCCAGAGGTTAAACACAGTCCTTTTTTAAGTTTTTTTAATAAATATTTTAATTCAGTATCAGGAGAAGTTTAACTTGATGATTATAAATACGTGCAGGTGGCAAAGATTGTCGCTGAAACCATGCATAACTATCTCTTATTTGAGCATTTGTTGCAAGTACAGATCATCCCTCCCGAGCGTGTTCATCCCAAACTGTAAGCATTTGAATATTTTGACTTAATAATACAGTTTTTTGAAGTTTTTGTTTGAATGATTGTGACTAGAACATGAAAAAATCAGATTAGTGTTGTAATAATGTTCTATTTATGTAATCATATTTATTGCATTAATTATTTATAAAAAAAGTTAGAAAGATGAACAAAAGTGTTTTGGGTCAACTCAACATGTTTGAAAGTGAAACATACTCAAATTTGACTTGTCTTTCTGTTCTGACCTATCACTCACCTAATTTACGAAAGGTTTGTTCTTGTTGCCGTACTAAGGATTTATTTTGTATTGATTGCAGGTGGAAAGGTGTTAATCGTTTTTATAAACCCTTGGACTGGGTTCGTATTGAACGTAAACGCCATAACAAGGTATGAAATAAATATATTGTAAGCTCAGTTATGTTTTTTATGCTTTCAAATTTATTCTGTAAATTGGCAACACTTGGTTAGCTATAATAATGTGATGATTATTCAGGAAAGAACATTTGAAGAGCACAAGAAACTGGTAGATGGAATCTTGAAAAGAGACCAGAAAAGGCGAAGAAAGATTGAGGCTGCTGGCATCGAGTATGAGTGCCCAGAAATTGTAAGCATTTATCTACATCTGTGTTACATACATATTAATATGTGATATTTTTATGGTTATAAATGGATCAATTTGACACTTAAATTTGTTTAATCTGGTAAACAGGTGGGGAGTGATGTGCCTGCACCGAAGAAGATCAAGTTTGAAGACTAAGGTTACCTGGGAACTCTAATCTTTATATATTTTGGGATGTAGCATGTAGTAACTAGTGACAAGTGATGAAAGAAATTTTGGTATTTGTTTTTGGTTGTAAAATCTGATGTTGCAAAACCTTTGATGTTACTCTAGTTATGATTTACAAGTCGGTTTTCAATATTTTTATGGGAAAAAAAGTTCATGTGTACTAATTCTTTGTATTTTTTGAAAGACCAACACAACATAAAGCCCACCAAGATTAGACAAAGCCAAACAAACAACACCACATAATACTAAATTCACCCTACATTGAAAAGGTTAATAGATCTCCATCGTGGCCATGTTATCGAGATATCTTTTGACGCCGATTTCTGGTTAAAAACACCTCATTTCGCGCACACCACACGTACCAAAGAGCAGCCAAAACTGCAGCGTGAAAATCTTTCCTCCCTCTTCTTAGATCCCTGGATGAAATTGTGCAAGTTGAGAATATCTCGTAGAGAGAACGCAAAGATAGACTGGACTTTACACCAAGTATTGATAGCCTGCCACATGGATTGAGCGAAAGCACCGAATATGTGCTCTCAAGTTTCCATGTCATCCTCACAGAAATACACAAATCCGATAAAACGAACACATTTCTTTTGGCCAAGGAGTCTGGTAGGCAGCCGCTTCTTTTCAGCCTTCCTAGCAACATTTGACACCTTCTTAGGGACCCAGTTATTCCATGAGAAGACATAGATGGGGACCGAGTACCTAGCGTTTGCGGCAGTCTTTTCCAGGCCCACTGAACATTCAATCCATTGCATTATGACCCAATTCGGTCTGCCATAGTGAAAACAACAAAGGGAACTCTTGATTTAGCAGTCTTTGACCCACCCACACTTTCAACCAGAACAGAATTTTATCACCCCGACCAACACCCATCTAATGATTCTCGACATATCTACACCCATTTGAGTAAGTACATGAGAGGTCTTAAAAATATTTTTCCTTTGGCTCGCCATAGTAAACTTAGCGGGGATTGGATTCCAACTCCTTGAATTTTGATGAAGCGTCCAAACAAGTTTACGCCATAAATCATTATCGTCCACTTTGAAAAACCACCATCATTTCGCAAGCATAGCTAGGTTCACGTCTCGCAAGGACCTGAGGCCCAAACCCCCGTATTCAATTGTCGCAATGACGTGCTCCCAAGCTATCCAATTTAGCTTAGCCCGTGAGGGTTCATAATATAGTTGGGGAAATTAAAAGCCTTAGCTTCCTGTGGATTAGGGACCGCTCTAAATTGTTTGATTTAGATTGGAACAAATGGAGGAACTTTGATTTGTAATGTTTGTGTTGTTTTGTCAGTTGTTTGTAGCCTGCACTAGCGGCTTGCTAGTTTGTGGTTAATGAAAGTTACCGTTTGAACAAAAAAGTAACTAGACAAACTACCAAGATTGAGATACAATGAATCAAAAAACAAAATTACACCAATCATTCCGAGCAGAGAACTTAATTTTCACTTATGTTTAACCCACATAAAACTTGTGGATTGATAAGCCTGTCTCACCTTTAATTACTTTTGTATTTTAAGCTATAAGATTGACAAGACGTCTCAATTTTGGGAAAAAAAAATCAAAAATAATTGTCAATACTGCTTTTCATCTTAAAGGTAAAACTTTTTGCAATTTTGACCGATTCGCCTCTTCTTGCATCAACAAGCCGGCTCATTTATGATGATGTACAATATTGAGTAATTTTGTCGGTTTGAATATCATAACCTAAACTTGATTAGTTATCAACTTCATTTATACCAATAACAAGATTATTATTGCATTTTTTTGGACGGCATTATTGCATTTGCTTTAAACAAAACAGACAATAATTCTTATTATTTTGATCGGCAAAGAATCACACGTAAACTCACCCTGCGCGGGAACCAGATGGAATCCGTAAACTCTCGCCCCCTTTTAACCTGGGATTAAAGCCCTCGTCCCTCTAGATGTGAAATGACTCAAGCGGGAAAGAATAGACCTTTTGACCACTTGAAAAACGTCAAAGGACGCAAAAACAATAATTCTAACAAACAAAAAAACATCTAATTCTCTCAGATGAAAAAAAATTTAAGAGTCAAAGAAGAGTAATAACAACAAAGATCAAAATAACACCAACAAAAGTGTACTTTATAGCAGCAATCATGATCGCCATCATTACTACAAACAGCTGCCTTAACACCTGCACACCGGCCCATACCAACGCCCCAGTTAACCCCACAGCCACCACATTATCCGGATCCGGATCCAATATCAATTCTCTCCACCTAAAATTACTGTTTGATTCTTCTGAAGACGACGCCTTGAATGATCCCCTATGGTTTTTTCTCCCCGATTTGAGCTGTAAATGTGATAAACTGTGTGTTTGAGTCGGTACAAATCGAAAGAATGGTGTAACAAGTGTGTGTGGTTTTCGAATCGGGTTCGTTAAAAGATTTGGTGAGATTTGATAAGAGGTGGAATGAGATTTGAATCCTAACATCGTGTTTGGATCAGAATGAGGATTATTTAGTTAATCTTTTAATTAGGGTTTGATTACTGGTGGAATAGTTTTAAGTGTTATCCTTATGGTTCTAAAATAACAATATAAGCCCTCGTGTTATAGATTTATTGCATCGTGTATTTTTGTCCGTACCTGACTACTTCCCACGCTACTTAGGCTATGTGTTGTGGGCTGTATTGGGGGCGTCAACTGTGCCAGCTCAATGGAGGAGGGATGTTGATTGGTGGTTGAATGGGATCGCGCACCAAGGGGCATGTTCACCATTAGACTGTGTTGTGATGCCGTGAGCACCGAGCGCTAGCCACGAGGCTGCCACGGTGGCTCGCGAACACCACAACAATGTGAAGCTATCGGGGGCGCGAGCGAGCGGGTGGTGGCTGGCGCTATTGGGCAAAAATGGGGGTGTTTTGGGAAACTATTGGTGAAGTTACCAAAACAGGCTCAAGTAAGAGGGGGCGTGAATAGGCAAAGTGATGAGTAGGCGTTTAGTCAACGCCATGTGTCATAATATTAGAGGATGAATCCAGATTGTGATAGTTTTACAAGATTTTAGGATGAGAAATGTAAAAGTCTTTGTATCTTACGTGACAATTTTTTTTCACCTTTCATATACATCACAAGAGACCGGCCCAATTAATCCAAATATGATATTTAGGCATTACTATTTCTAAAAGCACAAGCTACTCAAATGAACATATTAGGTTGCATGGTTTAATTAGCAATGCAAATAATGAGTTCACTAGTACAACACAGGTTTATTTCCTAGCCAATTATATAGCTAGAATATAAGCACCAGTGCACAATAATTGGAGGTTTTATGTTCATTAAACTCAATTAGGCTTAGAAACACATAGTCACATGATTTAATTCAATATAAGGTCATAATGACATATGATGGAGATATCTAATTATAATGTCCTTGCATAAAACATAATTTTGACGTGTACCCTATTTTATAAGACAATATATGTACTCACACTGCCCATAATTAGCAAATAAATAAATAAATAAATTCTGTAAACACTCTTTCATGTCAATCAATACTCACTTTTTTAGAAGGCAAGTCAACTTTACTCCAAAAAAGAGCTCCAGGCAACAGCAAGGACAGCAAGGGATGCATCATGCAAAATTTTGAACAGCAAGATAAACAATACTCACTTGATCATGTAAGATCAAACAATATTTCATAATTACCAAATCCTAGTGCATACTTACACAACTTGGGTACCACACCTCCTAACGCTATCTACTATGGTTTCACAAGTTTTCACTCCGTCACATCATAAAGTAACTATCACCACACCTTTTTCCTTCACTTTTTTTCACTAACCCCTACTATGGTTATAACTAAAGGAGACAAATTGCAAATCATAATAAAGGCAAATAAACTGATATACACCAGTTGGTGTTGATGTAAAATTTTGATATTAAAACTAAATGGCTAGTACACTCTCTCTAATCCTAATCCTAATCTTAATTCTACGTCCAGTGGCGAAGCTTGGAATTTCCGACCGAGGGTCGAAAACGTATATACCCAAAATTTTCTATAAAACCGGGGGTAAAAAAGTATATACCAAAAAATTTCTATACGAAAACTACATATTATTTACTACTGGGCGAAAAGTTCGGGGAGTCGGCCGCCCCCTCTCGCCTCCACTATGCTACGCCCCTGTTTACGTTAGTGTCTACTATAAGAGCTAAACCCTCAACTTCATAGAAAGAGATACCAATACACAACTTGATATTGCCATGCTAGAAACACTTTGGTAAACGGTGGCATATTTTCTACTATTTTAATCAGTATATGAAATTATATATAGTTAAATTAAATATCAGTCTCTACTTAATAAAAGATAAGAGTTATTATTTCATTTTTTTATTATAATTTTCAGGCGGTTAGTTAATACTAAAGTCAATTTCCTGTCCAGCTTTATATATAATAAAGACGTTCAGAAGATTTATAATAAAACGATGTGAAAAGCAATTTATCAAATCATGTGTGCATTAAAGTAGAGGTTGGGCCACCGTACTTCATAATTCATACCATCCACCGCTTTTCTAGTTGGGCTAAATTTATTAGTCCACATACCATCCCACAGTACCACTACCAACACCGCCACCCCCAAGTTTTTTAACCAGTAAACCTTATTTTATTTATATCATAACGAACAAATACAGATTGTTCTTTAACATATAAAAAGATCTTAATATGTAGTAGCTGAGCTTGACCAAAAGTTTCGCAGGAGCGAAAAGTCATGAGACCAAATGTTTTTTTCTATCGCTATGTTTCGGCCTTTCGGGTTATATGTTCGGGTCGGCTATTCGATTCGATTTGGGTCAGGTCAAACACACAGAATTTTGATACAATTAAAGTCTAAAATACTAGTAATGCCCAAAATTTCAATTCAATATTAACCCTAGTTCACAGCCTACCCTTTAAAAACTAAACCTAGTTCACAACCTACCCTTCAAAAACTAAACAACAGTGAATGAGAAACTAAAATAAATGATTACTTTGTTTAAATACGTGATTAAAAGCCTTTATGCAGCTCGATTTCTGCCTTGTTTCTGTCGAATTTGATGGATGATTTTGTCTAAGTGTCAAACACAGAATCTTTTTTTTTTGTCTTCGATTGAAGTCAAACACATAGATGAGGCACAACTTACAGGGTGTTCGGGGTTGAGTTTTAAAGGAGATTTTTAGATTATTCAGTTTTGAAATCGTAAATAATCAGTTTTGGGTGTTTGGGTAAAAAAAATTAAAAAATTGATTATTTGCGTTTAGAAAGTTAAAAAACGCAGTTTTCCAAAAGCAGCTCCCCCCTACTGCAACAAAACGCAGTTTTCCAAAAATTGATTAATTGCGTTTAGAAAATGATTTTTACTTGTTTATTTTTTTAAATATATATTTGCCAAACACTCAAATAGTTGATTATCTGATTATTGTGACATCAAACAACATAATCAAATCCAAACACTATCTTTCAACATCACGTTTTGTTACTGTTAATTATCTGATTCTGATTATTCAAAACGCATAATCTATTTTCAAAACTCAACCCCAAACACCCTCTTAGTTACGTATTGTTCTTTCTTTTTCTTAAACATCTTTCGGTTAAGACTAGGCCTGTTCACCTGTCGATCCGAACCGAGCAGACCTTTGCTCGTGCTTGGCCCGTTTACGTCAGAACGAGCATATTCGAGCATGTAATTTTCCGAGCGAGAAGCGAGCGACGAGTAATTTGGACAACCATAGATTTAGCATGTTTCCTTCGATGTCTCCGCTATCGGGTCACGACTAAGGTCCAACTGTCCGAGGATGACACTAAGATTGAGATCGGATCATCCGATGATGAGGCTCTGTTTGAGGCAGGTGAGGCGATGAATATACAACAAAGAACAATTGTCGCATTGTGGCGTATGGTGATAGTGAGAGACGATTGACGGCTGACGATTGATGAGAGAAAGATGTCAAATTTTTTATTGGTTTGTTTAGGCCAGTATGGATAAATATAATTGTATATTTGAGTATAGTGGTCCAAATCTAATAGAGCGGCATGTATAAAATATGAATATACATGTAATTTGTGTGTGCATATATAATAATATATGTAATAAATTAATAAAAATTAATTCAAGCCAAACCGATCGAGCATATCCCGAGCGTTTTCTGAGCGAATGACGAGCGAGCGATGAGCGGCGAGCGATTTAAACAGCCCTAGTTAAGACAAACATGAACCCTCAAGTTTCGGTTGTATAAAAATTAGTTTCAAACTTTATTTAAACTCACTTCAAGTTTTTTTTTTTTTTTTGGTAAAGGGTTACCCCGGTGATTTTATATATTCACAAAACAAAAAAAAAACCATGTAGTGTGGAAGAGTTCCACACTATATTATAAATGGGACATGCCCCAAATATGTAAACCAGAAAAAACAAACGACAAAATCACAGCACTACCACTAATCTACCAACTAGGAAACCAGACACTCAACTATCTATGCATAGTACACGTCAATCATTATTATCAACCATTGCATCCTCGTGAATGTTCCATTTGGCTAGCATCCTCGTCACCTGAGTCGAGGTCTTGAACTTCATACCCATTAGCTTGTATCGAACTGTATGTAAGGACTCTCAAAAATATCCTAAAACTAACCTACAAGTAAAAACCCGGACCCTGAAACCATACCACGCATAAAAAAAAATCAAGAAATCAAGATTTATGGTTTTCAGGCGGGCCGCGTAAAGGTAAGCTTAACCTTACGCGGGCCGCGTCAATGTGAGGTTTGACTGGATAAGCATCCGGGCCACGTTTCGCACGCGTGGCAAGTCTACTGATGACAACGTAGCCCTAATCTACGAATAGGTGCCCCTCGCGGGCTGCGTAAAGATCGAGCCAAGGTTCACGCGGGCCGCGTGAACCCTATTTTTCACCTATAAATAGATTTGATCCCGAGCTATCATTCTGTGTCGAAATTTCAATCAAAATCACGAAGTATACTGTCCAAAAGTCGAAATTACAAGTTACAATAGCGAGGCGCTGCTACGATACAGGGTATTAACTCGATCGCTGCTACGATTCAATGTCCGATTGATTGAAACTATCCGATGAATGTTTAAGTGCTGCTCAAATTGGGTTTATACTTTGTCATTCGTCGTGAATTCGATGGATGTTTAAGTATTGCACTTTGTCATTCGTCGTGAGGGTTTAATCTCGTGAGTTATCGTAAATGCTGTATTAGTTACTGACCTAGTTCGTATGCATTGTTGTTTAAATTAGGTTATCAGGCTTATCAGTAGGCTAAACTCTGCCCGTATAAATCTGCAATGTGAGTCATTCTCTTTTATCAAAAGTATTTTACAATACTCCATTTTTAAATGTTATAATTACAGGGATTAAGTCGTGGTTATCTTAAATCACTGGCTAGTGGGGTATTGTGCACATTACTAATTTCTCACGGTTAGGCTAATAAATCCTAACAGTGATAAACGTCACTACTTGGGGAAAGACCCAATAGTGGTATGACCATCGTCACCAGGTGACACGGCGCCAGATAAAAATAAGATAGAAGCCATTGTAATCGCTCTTATGCTGTAATTTATAACTATGTGTCATTTTATCAAAATGAATGATTCACCAGTATTTCCCCGCTGACAAAATATTTTTAAAACATGTTTCAGGCGACCTGCTGTAACTCAAGGAAAACGTGCTACGGAGCACTAACAAGCTTGAAGAGGTGTCTCAGTTAAAATGAATAAACATGTTTTAATAAATCAGGGAATTTTCTAGTAAAATTCCTCTATTGTAAATTACGGGGTTAATCACGAATTATGAAATAAAATAATCGGGCATTTTCAAGTTTTAAAAGATCCTGTCAAAATCTTCCGATGTCGCATCAATTAATACCACGGGTTCCTGTCCCGCGGCTCCTGACCGGGTCAAACCGGGGCTGGGGCCGTGACACTGTAGCTATGATTTCATGCACTAACATGTCAGGGGGCCTAGTATGGTTTTTAAACAATCTGTTGTTACGTTCCCTCCAGATATAATAAGCAGCAGCAACAACACAAAGCTTGGCGACTACATTAGCAATCAATTTAGGCGATTTTCTCTGGCATATGTTGCTCGAAATGTCATTCCAAATCGGGTTAATGTTCTCCATTCCAGCATGAATTCGAACTGTATACCAAACTTGAGACTAGTATTCACACTCAAAGAAAAGATGAGCATGAGAATCGATGTTCTTGTAACAAAGAAGGCAGCACATCATGTTCATACTTTGTCTCCTGCATTGGTTCCAAACGAGCATTTTGTCTTGAGTCAACAACTTTTTCCTCATAATCAACCTGACAAGAAAAGCATGTTTTGGGATACATTGAGCAACCCAAACAAAATCCTTCCAGCTAACCTCAATGTTGCGAGAACGGTTAGTTTCCCAAACCACATAATTCGAAAACTCCATGAGCTTATTTTCAACCTTCCAATAGACTTTGTCTTAGGTGTCTTGTAAAAGATTATACTCGCCAATATCATTAGGCACAGGAAAACGATTCAACCATTGCATCTGCCACAACCATCTCCCCTCATTCCAGATATCCGATACTCTAGAGGATAATTGAAAACCTCCATTCGCTATCATTCTAGGAGAAATTAATCTGTTTAATGGCCCCAACCTACACCAAGTGTCAAACCAAGTAGACGTTGATCGCCCATCGCCAATCTTAGACCAGATAAATGGCTGAATTAGCGGCCTAAATGCAGTTATAAACATTTACTAATAGCCTCGTTTTTCACGTTTTTTAACGCAATACGAAAGTATGTATAAATATTTGGACAATAAACTTGGTAAGGGTAGAAAACTTTTAGGCAAAATAATTGGCGATGGTGGACCTATATATTTATAAAATTTTCGGACGAAAAAACGGAAAAAATTACACTACTAACCGAAACGTTAGCGGGGGCGGGTGCACCCCCTTGCCCCTTAAAAGGTGCGCATCTGTTAAAATGAGAAATGAAGGAGAGAATTTATTTTATTTTATTTTTCCCCATGTACTTAACATGATGTCTAGATTCTCGGAATAAAATACGTGCTTCATAAGATTAGAAAAAAATATTTCCTCATTCACTTTTTACCAAGCCGATTTGTATTTTAAGACTCATTTGTACTGACTAATATTTAGAATTATAATATATTGTAGTTTAAAACATATTATATTTTAAAACTAATTATCTTCAAATATGTAATACGTTACTCCGTATTAGAATGTATATGTTTAAAACACTATATTAGGTTTTTAAGTGAAGCCAAATTTAATATATATGTTTATATCTAATTCAGGGTAGGAACATAACATGTTTAATTAATAGAGCTTTGAGCTTAAATCAACTTTTTTAAGCTCTATATTGTAATTTGGGTTGGTTAGTGAGTATTTTTAAGCTTAAACTCAACTCACTGATCATCTATTAATTATTTTGCTATTTTATTTATGTGCATAATAATCAATTGAGTTAATTGCTCGGATGGTTCCCGTGGTTTCAAGTTTTTTCACGTTTAGTCCCCACCTTTTGAAAATAACAGGTATGCTCCTTATGGTTTGTCATTTTGTTACTCGGATAGTCCCTGAGTAGATGTCAGTTAGTTTGAAAATAGCAGGTATGCTCCCTATGATTTGTCATTTTGTTACTCGGATAGTCCCCAGAGTAAATGTTGGGGGACTATCCGAGTAACAAAATGACAAACCATAGGGAGCATACATGCTATTTTCAAAAGGTGGGGACTAAATGTGAAAAAAACGTGAAACCACAGGGACCATCCGAGCAATTAACTCTAATCAATTTTATAAACATTTATGCTTGTAACTTTTATGTATGTATATTATTTATTATAATTATAATTTTATATAGTAATATATTGCATAATAATTATATTATACTACATAAAGATGTTTGTATTATTTTAAATAATAGTCTCGTTTAGGTTCGTGTGCCTATTCATATTCGGTATATCAAGCTCAGGCTTCGACTCATTTAATTACTAAGCTTCAGTTTAGGTTCATATTTATTTAAACTCAACTTAATTCAAGCCTTTAACGAACTAATCTCAAATGAATTAGGTCACACGGGGTGGTCCGTTATACCACCCCGATCACGCGTTAAAAACGAACGGAACACCGCCGCCGGCACCAAATCAACGCGTTATTTTTTGAACGCGTTAAACATATCACGCGTTGAATTTGAAATTGGACCGTTGATTTATGACCGTTTGTTAATTTTTTTTTGACCGTTTGAACCTTTTTTTTATATAAATCCTCACTACTCAATTAAAAAACCAATAAATTCTCAACCATTCTCACACACTCAATCTAAATATTTTTAAAAAACCAAACTCTCAATCTAAATATTTTTAGAAACATGGAAGGTTCAAGCAAGAGAGGTGGGGGTTCGAAAAAAAGAGGTTCGGGTACGAAGAAAAATCCCGTAATAAGACCCAAGGTTCGAGCGAATCTTGGCGAGCCGACGCGCTTTAGGTTGCAAGACGAACCCGACCAAGTCCCACCCTTTCATACCCAACAATATCCACCCTTTCAAACCCAACAATATCCACCATTTCAATCGCAAACGTATCAAAACCAACCGTTTGTCCCACCGTTTCAACCTCACCAATTTCAACCCCAAACGTATCAAACCCAACCCCACCAACTCGACCCACTACTAGAAGACAACACAATTCTCCATCATTTTGCAACCGCGTATCATGAACCACAACAAAGTCTTGACGACGATGATGATGATTATGTTCAAGAACAACAACAACAAGAAGAGGAAGAGGAAGAAGAAGAAAATGATGCCGTTCAAGAAATCGTCCAAACCGGCCGACAACATTGGACGAGCGAGGAGGAGGTGTCCTTGGTGCAGGCGTATTTGCACATCTCGGAGAACAAGAAACATGCCAACGAGCAAAGAAATGATGCGTTTTGGAGACGGGTCATTAATCATTTTAGGCAACTTCCCGGTGCAAAGATACGAAACATGGACCAAATGACGTCGAAGTGGACGGATTTGAACGGGAAAATTAGTAAGTTCAACGCTTGTTTCATTCAAAAGGTATGTTTTTTATTAAAGTTTATATCTTTTTTCATTGAAAACTGTTTTTTATGTTTAAAAAAAAAAACTGAACAGTTTTTTTTTTAAAAAACAGAACAGTTTAAAAAAAAACAGAAAACAGTTTAAAAAAAAACAGAACAGTTTTAAAAAAAAAACAACAGAACAGTTTAAAAAAATAAACAGAAACAGTTTTTAAAAACAAAAACAGAAACAGTTTAAAAAAAAAAACAGAAAACAGTTTTTTTTATAAAAAACAGAAAACAGTTTATTTTTTTAAAAACAGAATTAAAAAAAAAAAAAAAGCATAACCTTTAATATTTTTTGTAGAACCGAAACCCATAAAGTGGAGCGAGCGAGGCGACAATCAAGCGACAAGCCACCGAAATGTATTGCGATGTCTACAACAAGAGGGGTTTTCCACACGTGGCGGCATGGGAAGTTGCGAGAAATCACCCGAAGTGAGTCCCCATTGAGTTGGTTGACATGCGTTGTCCTACGGCTCCAAAAAACGAGGAGGTTCGAAAAGATAAAAAACATCCGATTCGGGGAACTACACGACTTCCGCATCGGATAACTTGCCCCAAATGAACTTAAACGACGACCCCCTTGACGAACCCGATCAACCCGTTAACGAGCCCGTTGAAGAAGTTACACCTACAAGGCCACGACGCAGGAGAGGTGGTGAATCGTCAAGCAAAGGGAAGGAAGCGGTGGCGGAGTCGATCTTCAGAATCGAAGAGGAGAAAATGACCCAATTCAAGAAGACCGAACAAAGAAAAGAAACAATTATGTCCCTAAAAGTTGAACGCGAGCAGGCGTACAAGGATCACTTGAAGACGATTGAAAGACAAAATGATTTAAAAATCTTGTGTGAAAAGCACAACCATCTCGACGAACCGTTTAAGTCAATTGTCATTCAACAAAAGCGTGCGATTTGCGCAAAGTGGGTTTGGGAGATGCCACCCGTTTAGTTTTTTTTTTTTTCCAATGTTAGTTGTTTTTTTATTTTGCTACGTAATTTATTTTTTAAGTTTAATGAAATTTTTAATTTTAGTGTTTTATTTTTTTATTTTTTATTTTTTTATTTTTTTTTTAATTAGAGTTCACACATTTTTCATTCCAATCATCAGGGCAAATTACATAAGAATAGCAGGTAGACGAGCAACAAACTGCGCCGCCATCCCTTTCTGAATAGAAAACCCTAATCTACTAAAAACAAAGCCTCGCCCCTGAGGGGTCGAAAAGTTGCTGTGGACTACACGCTGAACTCTGGACAAGAAACGAACTGCCTCTGGCGCCAAAGAGCCAAACGTGTCAAACGCTAGGGGGACAAAGGCATGCTGATTATTTTAAAATGAAAATTAAAAAAAATTAGGAGTGATAGAATTCCATCACTAGTGATACCACCCCGCCTACATTTCTATCACTAGTGATAGAATATTGGGTGATGACATGTCATGATTTAATTAGATAGTGGGAGTGATAGAAACTATCACTAGTGAACCACCCCTCCTCCCCTTAGGAGATGTTACCCGTGATTTAGGGTAATCAATCAAACACATTTTAATTTAGTATTTAACAAATAAAAAGTACCGACTACTAAACATCATTAGGTCTTTAGTGTTTATGAATTATTAATTCTTTTAAATGGACATAACGTTTGTGTAGTTGAAAGCATTTTAGGCTGAATTTATGACTGATCAATAATTATTGTCTAAACTACTAATGAATTCTTACTTTTCGTAAGATATGCTACCAGAAGTTTTTTACTGTAAGAAAAGCAATGTACAACCCACTTATAAAACCAAAAATAACTAACTTTTTATTATATTGGTTTATAAATTATAGAGTAAATTACAAAAATTGTATGTCACTTATTGCAAATTGTGTCCTTTGTCTTCAATAATTACAGAAAACATACTCGATATATATTTGCAAACACTTGCAAGTTATGTCCTTTAGTCCTAACTCAGTTAATTTTTCTGGTTAAATCTGACCAAATGAACCCCACATGAGGGTATTTTTGTGGTTAAATCTGACCAAATGGACCCAACATGAGAGTAAAATGACCAAAAAACTCTCATGTGAGGTCTATTTGGTCAGATTTAATCACAAAAAATTAAGTGAGTTAGGGCTAAATGACATAACTTGCAAGGGTTTGCAAACATCAAGTACGTTTTCTGTAATTATTGAAGATAAAAGATACAGTTTGCAATAAGTGACATACATAAATGACGATTTTTGTAATTTACTCTAAATTATAAACGTGATGCAATCTTATTATAAATTGTTATTTCTCTTTAACTCAAATGTCGCTATCATTATAACTTTTTATGCCATTTCTTTAATATTTATGTAGTATTTCATGTTAAAATAAAAAGAAGTCGTAAATTTATTAAAGATGATAATAAAAGTGCAATATAAGTCATAAGCATGTAATTCGCGATATTAGTGTCTTACGCTATTAAATGTTTGGATTTTAGGTGTTGAATTGTTAAATATGAATAATTTCACAACAATATTTTTTTGTGAGTTGCTTTAGCAAGTTAGTTCATATGCTGTTTTACTTGATTTCAATAATCTTAGTCAATTTGTTGTTTTATAGTTCAACAATTCAACAACATATCGAGATCTTATTATCCTATAATTAAGATAGGTTTCCAATTAACAAAGTCAAAGAATATGATAGATCAACATGTTTACGATCCAGATTCTACAAAAAAATCTTATGATCGTGTAGGTAGATCAACACGACGTTTACGGATAACAAAAATCATAGAATATTAATATTAGTGTAGAGAGCTTAATAAGTTAATAACCATGTCTCAAAGTATCATTTGTGGTGTTACAAAACACTCCAAAAAACACGGTGTCAATATATTTATGGTACATTTGTTAGGGACCATCATGCGCATATCAGACCATGTGAGAATTTAAAGAAATCAGAAGGTGTGTCTTGCAAAGGCTGGATCATTACTATATGGTATTGGATTCCATGTACACCTACTCTACTTAATATATATACCCTTGCTTGACTTTAATGTGCATTCCTAATTTACCGTTAATAACGTTTTAATATGTTATTAACACTACAATGTTATGAAAATTCATTGTGTCAAGGAGAGTGCATTTTATTAAACATAAAAAAGGGATATCATAAAAACAGCCGAAAAACATTATAGAGTTTGTACAATTACATACTACCCATCTATAGCATCTATACCTTCTTTTAACCATTTCTCCAAATCAATATTTTGCATTTTAGCTCTGCTTCTCAACCATAAAAGGTACATTATTTAATTTCTTCTAATAGATTTGTATTGGTCTTATGTACTCCATTGAAGACTTTGTCATTTCTGTTCATCCATATCTTCCAAAAAGTAGCCACCATGACACAACTGATCGCTTTCTTCTTTCTTTTTGTGGTTTATAGATTCCACACTTTTTTCGTTTCAAAAAAAGATTCCACACTTTTTAATATCTCCTTTAATGATGAACATGAATGTAAAGTGTTGTTTTGCATCCAAACACCTATCACCCACCATAACGCTTTTGCCATCGAACAAGACACATAAAGATGGTCTACCATTTCCAACTCATAACTGCAACACGAGCATAAATGCATAATCCGTCTCCTACCTGTATGCCTCTTCTTCCTAGTTCTACTCGTGTTGGAATTCTTCATTGGGCGTATTTCCGAACAAACATATTTGCTTTTGAAATCACCCAATTACACCATTTTGCCATGCCATCTATGGGTTATAATTTTAAAGTGGATAGGTCTAGTGATTATGGGTTAAAATTTCACAAGAACATGAATTTTAGCTACAAAATTAACATGTGTTTAAACTGAAAAAAAATATATATATAAAACTATTAAAATCAAAACAATTACCATATTAATTTTGTTTGTGTATAAACATATCTTATTTTTAATTCATCTCCTCAATAGATTTTTTTTATTTTAACTAGGTTAGAACCCCGTGTATTACACGGATTGAATAAATATAATTTTATATACTAAATAAAAAAACAATATATTTTTAAAAACCTCATTTATTACACGTGTTAAATAAATATAATTAATATATTAAATAATAAAAAAAGAATATCTTTAAGAACCTCGTTTATTGTGCAGGTTGAATAAATGTAATTTTACATACCAAACAATAAAAAAAACTATATTTAAAAAAAACCCTATGTGTTCACGGGTGGAAGAAATATAATTTTATATACTAAATAATAAAAAAAAGTTATATTTTAAAAAACTCTGTGTATTGTACCGGGATGAATAAATATAATTTTATATAGCAAATAATAAAAATTGTTATATTTTTAAAAACCATGTTTATTACACGGGTTTATCTATTGTTAAAACAATCTTTAAAATTATATCTTTAAAAACCTCGTTTATTGTGCGGGTTGAATAAATGTAATTTTATATACCAAACAATAAAAAAATTATATTTTAAAAAAACCTTGTGTATTCACGGGTGGAAGAAATGTAATTTTATATACTAAATACTAAAAAAGTTATATTTTAAAAAAACTCCGTGTATTGTACGGGTTGAATAAATCTAATTTGATATAGCAAATAATAAAAAAAATGTTATATCTTTAAAAACCCTTTGTATTACACGGGTTTATCTATTGTTAAAAAAAATCTTTCTAAATCAAAATGAATTTATTATTTTTTAAATTAGGGTAATACTATTTTAAATTTTTGGTTTGATTAATAAGTTGTTTAATATAATTTCTCATAGTTAACAATAGTCATATT
Organism: Helianthus tuberosus; assembly: GCA_030545235.1. NCBI lineage: Eukaryota > Viridiplantae > Streptophyta > Magnoliopsida > Asterales > Asteraceae > Helianthus > Helianthus tuberosus. The sequence goes on from CM060429.1 coordinate 176,252,787, forward strand.
AACATTAACGATAAATAATATTTATGTTTTGAGTGAAACAATACTTTTTAGTTTAGATAATACTTTACGATTTGAAGTTAGGTTTATGCCAATAATTTAGAGTTCCCAAATTTAATAATTTTCAATATTAATATACAAAACGATTTTTTTTCCAAACGTGATAATACTAAACAGCATTCGAATATTCATGTTTTGAGTGAAACAATGCTTTTTACATAATACTTTACGATTTGATGTTAAGTTTATGCCAATAATTTAGAGTTCCCAAATTTAATAATTTTCAATATTTATATATAAAACGATTTTTTTCCAAACGTGATAATATTAAACAGCATTCGATTATTATTGTATAAACTATTCAGACATTTTGCATAAGAAAGAGAATATTATATTCTTGTGAGGATTTGTGTTAACGGAAATTTACTTTATAGAATTAATTTTAATAAAAAAAGATAATGAGTTGATAAGATTTATGTTAAGTTAATTAATATTTAATAATTTAAATTAAATAATAATTATCTACAATTAAGGATGGTCTAGAATAATGACAAGTGTCCCATTATTGGTTTCTTTTATTATATAGTATAGATATTTGCATCAAAGTTTTCTAATTCCAATTTATGTATAAACTCATAATAATGCATTACGATGAACAATAGTTCACAAGATGAAGTTATTTTTGTCAACTCCTTCTTAGGCCTGTAAACGAACCGAACGTTCATGAACTATTCATGAACTTGTTCGGCGGGAAGTTCGTTTATGTTCGTTTATTTAACAAACGAACGAACACGAACAAAAAAAACTTGTTCGTTTAATTAAATGAACGAACATGAACACACATTGTGTTCGTTCATTTATGTTCGTGAACGTTCGTTTACCTACGTTCGTTTATGTTCGTTTAAATTTTAATAAATACATAAATGTTATATTTATATAAATAATAGGTTTTCTAAGTAGTTATATAAATATAACTAATTAGTATATCTATGAATCCTTATTTAGATGTGTTTTCGAATGAAATGTAATATATTAGACTTGTTCCTTCAATCATGTTCATTTATATCTATTCATATATGTTTAGTTAATTTTTTTATGTTCGTTTGTGTTCGTTTAAGCTTTAAACGAACGAACATAAACGAACACGAACATGCCCGATTTCTTAATGAACGAACATGAACATGCCTATGTTCGTGTTCGTTCGGTTCGTTTACAGGCCTACAGTCATTCTATTAGGCTGGAGGGTGTGGTTGGTGTGACAACTGGCACAAAACCGGTAATTTCCGTACAATTTTATTATTTAATATCTGCAACTATGTGCTTAAATGTCAACATTGTCTGATTTCATGCTATACATGTGAATTCATGCACGTTTTATACTTCAAATATTGCTTTATGCATTACTGTTAGCGTTGCGTCAGAAAGACTAGTAAACTCACCGGTAAGACACACTATGTCAGCAGCTCTGCAGAAAGCAATCAGATAATGGAATTAGGGCCTAGGAGTAGGTCCAACGTCTAAAACACATTAAAACCCAAGTATGGATACAAGGGTTAACGTATAAACTTTCCGGAAGCTAAACTATGCACTAAAAAGCACCTGAAACGCACTTTAAATGCAGAATTTTGCACAAATCAGCCATAATTCAGCTATAATCAGCTTTTTAACCTCAAAATATCATGCAGAATTTATGTTTTATTGTCCAAAATAACTTACAAAGTGTCGGGAATTGAAACTGTCACAAAAGGGTACATAAAGGACACTAAACGGTATAATTTAGCACTTTAACGAACCGGTATCTAACCGAACAACCGGACACTACCCGAAACATCAAAATTATACTAGAAGCATTGTTTTAATGTTTCCAAGCTAGTTATGATCCCCGAACATCATAACACATCTTATAACATATTAACACATTAAATCCCTAATCAATACACTTGAAACTTAACTTGTTTATGTAACTAGTAACTGAAACACTACCAAGACACCCCCCCCCCTTGTGTGGACGGTCACAAGGTGGCCCCACCATCAAGATCTCCCTTGATTTATTTTGATATGTTAAGTGATCATGTCTTGTACTTAAGAGAACACATTACACATTGGTTAATCTCTAAACTTGGTTATAAGAAGAACATGTAGGATCACCATTTCATTATCTCACACCCACTAACACACACTACTCTCTCTCTCCTTCCTCCCCTCTTGTTCACGGCCGTGAGCCACCACCCACACCACCATCACCTTCATTTCACTTTCATCCATTCCATACTCATCCCAAGGTGTTAGAAGCAAGATAAGGAAGCTTGGTGGTCTTGGAGATTGAAGGAACTCTTTCATTTGCTTTTATCCATCACATTCATCATCTTCATCTTCTTGAGTTTCATCCCTAGCCATTAGAGCTAGTAGTAAGCCTCTTGATCACTAATTTAAGTCATGTTTATGTTATGTACAAGTTTCACCATCTAAACAACTTAACCTTTATTGCTAAAAATAAGAAGATCTAACATATTCATGAAGAAAATAAGTGATTGCATGAAATTTTAGTATATGTAATGAAGTTGTTGATGTGGTATCTTGTGTTTATGATTAGATCAAGTATGTTAAAGCTTGGATCTACTAATTTTAAGCATGGATCTTGAAGGATCCATGGTTAAACTTGAAGGTGAACATATGAAGCATAATGTGAACTTGAAATATGAATTTTGTGCATAAACTTGTAGTTTTGGAAGTGATAAAGTATGTGTAGAACTAATTTTTGAAACTAAAACTCATGGAAAGTTTGTTAAAATATAACATAAAACTTGTTTTTGGAAGATCTAAAGATATTAAGCATGGATCTTGAAAGATCCATGGGTAAACATGAGATTAAAAACAATAATCTTCCTAATAAACATAAAAGTGGTTTTAGAAACATGATTTACAAACTTTGAAACCATTAAACTCATGGATGAGTTGGTTAGTAAAATGAAGTCTTATAAAAAGTTGGTTAAGAATTTACAAGAACACTTATTTTGGAAAGATCACCTTATGTTAAGTGTAGATCTAAAAGACTACACATGTTTAACAAGAATCAAGTTCACCATGATGTTTCATATAAAGAAATTAGTATACGTTGTTGATGGTTGTTGTTGGAAATTGTTTTGATGATTGAAAAGAAAATAAACACATGTTTTGAAAACATGGGAAACCTCCATTTTTAGGGGAAACTATGTCAAAATTTCTATAAAATTTTGACACTTAGAAAAATATAAGTTTTGATGAAACTTATTCCCTAAAAATTCACCTAAAAATATTTACCAAGGTTTCTGTAACTTTTTGTGTGAATTTCAAGTTAAGAAATGATGATTTCTTCAAGATAAAAAAATTGATATTAAGTATGTATATTTTTAAGGGAAAATATATACATTTATTGGTCACCAAATTTTGTGCTAAGTGTACATTATGTGTATTATATGTAGTAGTGTATTAGGACTTGAAAATACACTAAATACTCCTAAAGAGTAAAAATACAAAAATACACATACAACATGCATGGACAAATACAAGAAAATATATTTATGAAAATATATTTCTTAATATATTATTTAACTTGGACAAGTTATGAACTTAAAATATATTTTGGGACGAAAATATATAACTCGGGTGGATAACAAGAATAAACACATATATATTTCATAGCATGACAAAATATATATATTTCGTACAAAGTCTTAAAAATATATCATTTTTAAGAAATATAATCCGGAAAGTAATAAAAATCAAAAGTCTTGATTTTTGGTGAAAAATACAAAATACTTATATTTATTTTTGGGAAAATAATATAAGTAAGATACATAGTTAAAAATATAAATTATTTTTAACAATAAAGAACACATACATAAAAGATGGTGACTTGTACTTGTGCGATACAAGTCTAGTGACTAACGTTAATACTTAATAGAACACTTATAGGTCACGACGCTATAAAACCAACCGATGAAGTTTACGGCGCAGGATACGCAAAGTTGTGAGTTCTTGTCCCCACTTTTAAACATTTACTTGTTTTCTAAACTTGGGGAAAATACATGTGTTATGGTATGTTGAATACAAAAACTAAGGAATGATACTTTAGATCATGTCACGAATAGGGTGCCATAAGCACCATTAATCAGTTACATACCAAGACCGCGAAACAAAATGTTAGATCTAATGGGTTTCAGGCAACCACACTCTTGGCCACTCTTTTACCAAGCAGTGCTTTTGTGTCTCTAGTCGTGAATCGACACTCGTGGACTCGACAACTAAAAATGCCTATGGTTTGGATGCTTCCTATTTCGTGTCACATGTTAATGGCCTTGCAAACCATTAGCGATCTCGATTTCCTTATATTTACAGAAATACTTGTTTCATACAAATTACATACCATGTTTTCATTCAAGTATATACACATGTAATACAAAAACTGCATGAATTCACACCAACATTATGTTGACGATTTTCCAAAACTCACATGTATTTCAGGTAACTAAAGTGGATGTGCGCGCGATCTTACCCTTGCTCCAAGATGTCGCTTTTGTTTTAGTCATGTCGTGTCAAGACTCCGATGCCTGTTTTTGTGGGATTTGGTTCATATATTCCATCTTGTGTGGGATATAAGAATCCAAGTCTTCATGTTTGTCTTTAAAATAAGGTGTAAAATTTTTCAGACAATATGTTGTCTTTGATGTAAACACTTAACCTATGTTATGTTTTAATTATGCAATGATAATGGCATTTGGAGTTATTTTTACGAGCATGTAGTAAGTTTACCTTTCGTATGCAATGAGAACCTTTCAGGATCACACCTCGTGCTTCCGCCTTAGAAAGGGGTGTGACAGTTGGAGCCCCCTGGGGGCTTTATCAGGCCACGTCAGCGCCACCTAGGATCCACATCAGCCATGGAGCCCCCTTTAATTTGCATGGTGTGAATGGAGCCCCCTATTAAATAAAATTAAAAAAAATTCATTGGTTTAAATCAAGTGGGCCCCTCCTATACGCCCCTTCTCCATCGTTACCATGATGGAGCCCCTCCTATAGCGCCCCCCCCCCCCTTTAAATCCGAGGGTGTGAAGGTATAGCGCCCCGGGACCCTATAGATGATGAGTTGGCAGGGGTGGCGTCCCACACCCTCCAACCTTATTATCGTTAACCTAACTAAAATTTAATTAAAAATATTTTGGCGTACCTTTTTCTATTTATTAAAATATTCTCCTATATATTAAAAGATGAGCTAAATGAACAGTAAATTGTATTGTAATATAATAAAATATTGAATACAGTTTTTTTTATGGTTTTATTATTTTCACATTATAATAATTGTTATCTTCTTTACTTTTAAGTTTGATAAGCTTGGTGTTAACCGGTACTTGTATCGAAAATACCGGTTCGTTATCGATACATGAAGATAAAAAACAGCACCAGCCTGGTACATAAAACGCCAAAAGTCGGTACCTGATTGAGTTTGATAATCTTTTAGTTCGATAAATTTGGTACTACTACCCAATACCATTTGTTCATCCCTGATCACGGGTACCGTACAAACAACAACGGTATCGTACAACTTTTTTTAGTTTCAGGGGTAGGGATGAGCTCGGTACCAATTGATACCGAATCGGTATTGGTACCGAAAATACCGGTTACGGTATCGGTATATGAAGGTAAAAACCGGTAGCGAACCGGTACCAGGAACACCAAAAGTCAGTACCGAACTGGTACTTAGGGTCTTTCGGTTCAGGAAATTCGGTACCGGTACCCATTACTATTTGCTCATCTCTGACTACGGGTTTCTACCGAACAACATCATTACCATACAACTTTTTTAGTTGATGTTTTTTCGGTTATTTTTTTAGTGTTTTTTTTCTACATTTTCTTTTTATTCTTCTCAGCGATTATGTGTGCAACGCGCTCGTAGTGATTTCAAACATATACAAACACGGACTAAATAACAAAACAAGCTCGTCGCAACGTGGCGACGGTTTTTAAAACTTGTTTAAGTTAAATATAAAAGTATAAGACATAATGCATTAGCACCTTTTCATCATTCATAAGACCATGTGTAGTGGTTTACCTCAATAATGCCCCCACCATGGGGCGTTTTGCGACACGTGGCAGTCCAGTCAGCATGGGGCATTATTGGGGGTTATTGCAAAAGTGCCGTAGTGGGAATAATGCACAATAACGCCCATGCAATCATTTCACAATTATTATTTTTTAATTTAAAACATAAAAATCTTCATTAATTTAAAAAAAATTACACTACTTGAAATTAAAAAAAAAACCCGAAAAAAAAATAGAATATAAAAAAACCGAAAAAAAATAAAGTTAAAAAAAAGAAGATGATCTAGAGTCCATATTTTTCCCGAATTTTTTGGCGATGCATTTGCGCAAGGATCAACGCGTCTCCTTGGAGGTGGTCGATCAGTTTGGACAAAAACTCAATGTCCTTTTCCATTTGCCTCGCCTCTTGCATCTCGTTAAACTTTTTGGTTTCGGCCACTCGTTCTTTCATAATCTCACAACGTTGGTGGCCGAGGTCGCGAATGTCTTGGAGACGACGGTTCATCTCCTCGAAATCTTCCTTCAACTCGAGATCGGAAGACGACTCCACCGTTTTTTTCCCGGTTCGCTTATCCTTTCTTCTACCGGGTGGTCGGGTCAACTTTTCTTCAAGTTCCTCGTCAACGTCCACCACCTCATTTAGATCGACATTGCGGGCATCCGATGTCGGTGTTTCAGGGTCAACGGAGGATGATGTTTTTGACCGTTTAGCTCGACCTCTACTACTAGACGTCATGGTACCTACTATGTTGGTGCACAAATGTCTGTTAACTTCGTCTTTATCGAGTCTTATGTCTAGATAGGATAAACTAGCACACAGCAGGTTAAAAGCTAGGGTTTGTATGAGATTGTGTGATTTCGCATGAAAGTGGCATTGGCCATTTCAAGCGGAATTAGACATTGCTATTTCGCTTGAAATGGGCAGTGCCACTTTCAAGCGAAATTACCTCAACTATATATAGGTGTGTTGCTAGTTCATTTGTAACTTTTCCGATTCAGAGCCAAGGTGCTGCCAGTTTGTCAAACGATCTGTAAAAGCTTTGAAATCATTAATAAGAAGATAATTAAGAGGAATCAAGTTGTTTCAAGTCTATTTCTCTGATTCCGCCTTTGTAATAGATCATATACTCTTCTGATTGACTCGTTAGGGTCACACGACGATCCAACAAGTGGTATCAGAGCTCAGGAAGAAGAGTTTATACCAATTCAGCTTGTTTTCATCACTTCTACACCTTCTTTTCAAAATTAAACGAGATTTAACAGACAAAATGAACTGAATTTCACATATATCATGTAAAACTCTGTTTTACAGAATCCTTGAAAGAATTGGACCAAAATTCGAATTAAATCTGGATCAATTTGACAAAATGGTGGCCGAAATGATGATGTCATCATAATTTCGCTCGAAATAGCACTTGTGATTTCGCACGGAATTAGCTTTTGTGGTTAATTTCGCTTGAGATTGTTGTTTGATTTCACACGAAATCAAATTCCGTTTGAAAGTGTTGTTTGATTTCACACGAAATCAGATTCCGTTTGAGCGTTCCACACGAAATCAGCTATTTCGTACCAAAGTGACTTGATTTCTTTTGAAACCAAGCTAATTCCGCACGAAATTAGATTTCGCTTGGTGATTTCGTTTGGAAACACTATTCCGTGTGAAAACCCTAATTTCGTGTGAAGTAATTTCGTGTGAACTAATTTCGCTTGAAGTGAATTCGTTTGAAGTGATTTCGCTTGAACTGATTTCGCTTGAAATTGTTTTTAAAAATCCAAAAATTTTTCTAAGTGTTTGTTGATTGTTTCAGATACTTGAAGATGGATGAGTTTATGAATCCTTTCAGTGACATGTTTGCTTTCACGGGAAACACCGGAGATGATACATCAAACAACACAAATGAAAACGTTTCAAATCCGAGTGCGAAGAAAACTCTTTCTGATGCTTTGAGTGTTGAGAGTGCTTATGGGACGTACAACAAACCTCCCAAACTGATGGCGATTGAAGAATACAATAGATGGGCTAAAAGGTTTGAAGAGTGGCTAAAAGCGTTTGCGTATCTAAGCTGGAAAATCTTGAAGAATGGTTTCAATTTGGGAAGATCGGATTATGAAAATATGACAGATAATGATGAGGTAGATAGATATGTTGCTGAACAAAAGTGCATTGCATTGCTTCATCAGTCTGTGAGAGACGACATAATATCATTGATTGAGTACACAGATGCGAAAGATCTATGGGAGAAATTGAGAGTGAAATGTGTGGGTAGTGCCGAGATAGTTAAAAACAAAAAGAAATTGTTAAGAAAAGAATTTGATTTGTTTGGATGTTTGAAAAACGAATCTGTATCTAAGATGATTGAAAGATTTGGGCATTTGAAGATGAAGCTGGCAAGACATGGAATCATTTATTCTCGAGAAGAATTAGTTGACAAACTGTTTGACTCGCTGCCAGATGAGAAAGACTGGCAATACTTTGCTTTGATGCTGAAGAATATAATCAAGTCGGAGGATCTGACGGTTGATCTGCTAATTGAAAGACTGGAGAGTCATGAGCTGGAGATCAAGAAATCATGCAAAGTTAATCATTCATCATATCAGCAGAATATTGAGCTGTATTACCGAGGAAGTATGATTCCGAAGAAGGTGTCTCCTAAGACAGCTTTCTCAGCTGAAAGTTCTAACACGTCAAATCAAGAGAGTTCAAGCAGTGGTTTTCATAGTGGTTCATCGTCAACTACTTCAAATCAATCAGTTCCAAAGAATCTGTTCCAATGTAATATTGCTGTGGATCTGAAGAATGCACAAAACTTTAGTGAGGAATCCGCAAAGCAGCAAATGGTGTTTTTAGCATCTGTCCTTGAATCATACGAGAGCCTTGTTGCGGGCAAGATTGGAAACACTAACCTCACCAAGGAGGATTATGATCAGATCGACCCAAAAGAGATGGAGTTGATCGATATCAGGTGGTGTATGGCGAGTGCGGTTAGGAGAGCACAAAGATTCATGGAGATTACCGGTAGACATTCTATTGGTGGACCTTCAACCAAGCTAGGGATTGATAAGTCGAAAGTCACGTTCTTTAAATGTAAACAAAAAGGTCATTTTAAAAGAGAATGTCGAAATGCATATGCTGATGATACTGCAAATCCATTCAGAGAGGATTACTACAAAAGAGCAATCTATCATCAGAACAAATCTGAACCTCCCAGAATGAAGCAGCTAGAAGATAACCCCAAAGAAAAATCAAGAGCACTTGCTGTTATTCATGACGATGAGGGATATGATTGGAGTGATGTATTACCGGAAGATGATGCAGTGGGATATGCATTTGTGACAAAAATTGTTCCTTTCAAAGATTCCAGAACAGAAGAAGTGAAATACATCAACAGAAAGATGCTAGCTCAGAACAGGATGATTAGAATTTCTCGAACATACAAAGAAGCAAAAATGGAGAAAAGATGGGATGCTGATAGAGAATGTTACCTAGATCCAAATGGTGGTTGTTGATCCAGCTACTGTTGATGTTGAAACGTTCACCAAACAAATTGCTGATGAAGAAGAAGCCAGACCGAGAGAGTGGTGGGGAGGTGGAGAAGCTGAAGAAAAAGCAGATGAAAAAGTCAAAGATAAGGAGAAAGAGCAACAGTCAAATAAAATTGATGACGGGATTATTGACACATCACAAGAATTTACTGCAGAAAATTTGAAGAAGATGGCTGACAAAGTGCTTACTGCGAAAGAACTAGAGGTAGTTTCTGGTTCTGGCACTGCGTCTAAAAGCAAGGTCAGTCAGAATGATGCAATCAATGAGTCAGGTAAGAAAGCTAAAACTGAGAGAAACTGCAAAAATTGCATGAAAGACTGCAAGGTTTGTAGTACATTTGCTTACCTCAACGGTGAAAAGACCGCAGAACTGACAAAAAGAGTCAGTGACGTTGAAGATCAGATCTTAAACCGTGACAAAATGTTAAAAGCTTCAAATGATCGATTAAAAGAATTAACTGAGAAAATCGAAAATGATAAAAGTGATGTAGAAAGAATTAGGAAAGAAAACGAAAAGCTAATTCATGAAAATCGTCAACTATCAGAAAATTTTGAGAAGCTAAAACGCACGGTAAAAGATTCTGATGAAAGAAATGGTAAAACAACCAAAGAGAATCTTCAACTGTCAGGAGTTCTTAGGGTAAAAGAAGAGCAAATCAACCAACAACTGGATGAGATTGCTAAGTTGAAGCTTCAGTTTCAAGAAGCTAAAATTGAAAATGAACGCATTCAGTTGAAATTGAACAGTTACAACTCTGCAAGCTTTGTTCTTCAACATATCGTTCCTAAACCAATTGGAAAGAACAAAGCAGGCGAAGATGTATACTTTGATGGAACCGGGGTTGGATTTCATCATGTTCCACCACCAGTTTTAAACAATTTTTCAAAGAAAAAATCAGGGTTGGTTAATGATGAAGAAGAAAATGAAGTTAAGCTTCCAGACACGATTGATGTCACGTTTACCACATCATCTGATGAAGATAGTGTTCAATCTGAAGTTGTGAAAAGCATGGTTGAAAATGTTTTAAAGTCTGAAAGTGACACTGCTGAGGATGATGAATGCTTTTTGGACAAATATATTCCAAAATCAAAATCCAAAAACAACTTAAATGAAGAACCTAATCTTGTGATGTACAAGATGGCGGGATCTGATAAGTTGTATTCGGATAGTGATTTTCCTTTGGAGAATGTGAATGTTGGTAAATTGAGAAATGTGTTCAAGTTGATTGAGATTGATGTTTCTGAGATTGAAGGTTTGAAACATTCTAAAAGGCAATTAAACTTTGAAAAAGATAAAGCTTACTACAAAAAACATGTTGTACCGCCGTGTTTTTCTAACAACAATCAAAACAAATGGTCGGGTGGTTATAAGGGTGGTAAGAATTATCAAAGAAAGAATTTTCAAAACAAGAAGTTTGTTGAGAAAAACGTGTTTGTAAAAAGCTCGAGTTCTCATTCTGAGCAAGAGTCTGAGATTTTTTCAAAATCAAACGAAGAGTTCTTTGAGGAAAAGGCCTCACAGCCTCAGACTGAAGGTACAAGTCGGGTCGTTGATACTCGTATATGCTTTAAGTGCAACAAAGTTGGACACATTGCACGAAAGTGCACCAACTTAAAGTCTAAGTCTGAAGTTGTTGAGAGTCTAAAAAGGAAAGTTGATACAAAAGGAAAAGCTCCAATGGTTGTTGAGAAGAAAATTTTGAAAAATGAAAACATCAAAGTCAAAACTGAACTTGTAAAGAATGTGGTAACTAAAAATGACAAATTTTACAAACGGGTTGCGTCACCTCAACAAGCATGGAAGCCAAAATCTGTTGAAAAGAAATCAAGTTCTTCAAAACTAAAGGTTTCTGAGAAGGAAAAACAATCGTCTTCTACCACTCCGGTAAAGATGGATGTTCCTTTGGATTACTATGAGAAACTTGAAAAACAAGAGTCTACTACTTCTGAAAAGAAGTATGTACCAAAGAAAGACCAATCATCTGGTCAACCTTCTAAAAATGATTTCTTTTTATACAAAAAGGTTGAGATTGGGTCTGAAGAGAGCTTAAAGATGAATGACAAAAATTTTCCACCACTTTATACTGCTAAAACTCACATCAAAGTCAACCTACCTGAGTCAAAAGAGACTTGGGTGGCATCAAAATCAAACCAAGTGTTTGTGATATGTGCAGGAGCTTCCAAGATCCGTTTCACGTTGGATTATGGATAGTGGAGCTTCTCGGCACATGACAGGGAAGAAAACCCTACTGTACGATGTTCGAGGGTTTAATGGAGGTTACGTGGGATTTGCGGGAAATCAAGGTGGTCAAATAGTTGGTGAAGGAACTCTATCTAATGGAATCGTAACGTTTGAAAGAGTAAACTACATCGCCGAGCTTGAAAACAATCTTCTAAGCATATCTCAAATCTGTGATCGTATGTATACAACGCACTTTACAGACAAAGAATGTTTGATCTTGAAACCAGGATTTGTTGTTCCCGAAGAGTGGGTTATCATGAGAGCACCCAGAGTGAATGATCTGTACGTGTTGGACATGAGTGTAGCAACTACTACCACGGGTCAGGCTCACTGTTTTATGTCAAGAGCAACGGAAAAAGAGTCAAAGTTATGGCATCGAAATATGGGCCATATTCACCTTCGAAAAATGAATCACCTAGTGCATAATGACTTAATAACTGGTGTTCATGTGAAAGGTTTTCATCTGGAAGGGGAGTGCACTAGCTGTGTAAAAGGCAAGCAAAAGAAGAAATCTCACCGTGGGAAGAAGGAAAACTCAATCTCAAGACCGTTAGAGAGACTTCATATGGATCTGTTTGGTCCAGTAAATGTCAAAATCATAACTGGAGATCTCTACTGTCTCGTAGTAACTGACGACTATTCCAGATTTTCGTGGGTATCATTTTTGAAGACTAAAGATGAGACATTTGAAAGTTTGATGGCGTTGTTTAGAAAAATTGAAAACTTGTACCAAACTCGAATTAGAAGAATCAGGAGTGACAACGGTACAGAGTTTAAGAACAATAAGATGGAAGAGTATTGTGATGAGAGAGGTACACTGCAAGAATTTAGTGCTCCTTACACTCCACAACAAAATGGGGTAGCTGAACGAAAGAACAGGACGCTAATTGAAACGGCCAGGACGATGCTTGCTGATTCGAAATTACCAGTCAATTTTTAGGCAGAAGCAGTGTCAGCCGCTTGCTATACACTCAACCGGGTTCTCACAGTGAAGAAATTCAACAAGACTTGTTTTGAGCTGATCAATAACCGCAAACCGAACCTGAAGTATTTAGAACCGTTTGGGTCTCCCTGCACAGTTCTAGAGCCTTTTGGAAAGTTTGGTGCAAAGAGCATTGAAGGAATTTTTGTGGGTTACTCAAGTCCATTAAAACGAGTCTTTGTTCCAAGCTTGAAGCGGATTATTGAGGCACACAATGTTGAATGCCAAGGTTACACAATGCCACCGCAGAACCCAGGCGACTCATGGCGTTTTAATTACGATACTTTATGGGATTCGTTTGACATAGAAGAAGAACCGGAGTTCTTTGATGAGTTGGATATTCTAAGAGAGTATGAGTCATCACAAGAAAGGTTTCCAGCTGAGTATTCTAGACGTCAATGGCAAACTTCAAATGATGATGAAGCCAGTCCAAGTAATGCTGGAGAACTTGATGATGTTCAACAATCTTCGGAACAAGAACAAGCTCCTGATAATCAGACGACAGTCAATGATAATCAAGAATCTGATGATAGACCTATATTCGATCGTGGTGATTCAGATTCTGAGGGGGAGCAGATCCAGATTTCAAGTCAAACAATTCCAGTCAGTGAACAAGGTGCAAATCAAAATGTCACAAATTTGGAAGGCGAGGTAGAAGTTCCAGGCGAGGTGATGCCAAGAACTCTTTCGTACCATCCAGAGGAGTTGATTATTGGAGAATTACAATCAGGCGTTCGCACTAGAAGACAAATTGAACAAGGCCTTACTTGTTTTTATTCTACAGTTGCTCTGTTACAAACTGATTTTCACTTAGTTGTTTTATTTCGCAGATCGAACCGTGAACATATAAAGAGGTGCTAACTGAAGATTCTTGGGTCAATGCTATGCAAGAAGAGTTGAGTCAGTTTGAGAAGTTAGGAGTGTGGAAATTGGTAGACTTGCCTGATGGTCACAGGAAGATTAACACCAAGTGGGTGTTCAAGTGTAAAAGGGACGATAGAGAGGTTATTATTCGTAATAAAGCTCGACTCGTAGTCCAGGGTTTCAGTCAGAAGGAAGGTATAGATTTCACTGAAGTGTATGCTCCGGTTGCTAGACTAGAAGCGATCAGAATCTTCCTAGCATTTGCATCTTGGAAAGGTTTTAAAGTTTATCAGCTAGATGTTAAATCGGCGTTTCTCTATGGGAAGGTAAAAGAGGAGGTATATGTCGGACAGCCACCGAGCTTCACCGATCCAATCCACAAAGACAAGGTCTATTTACTGGATAAAGCGCTGTATGGTTTACACCAGGCCCCGAGAGCTTGGTACGAGACATTGTCTCAACACCTGCTTGCCAACAGCTTCATCCGAGGAAAAGTGGATGCCACTCTCTTCACCAAAGAAGTTGACGGACATCTTCTGATAATTCAAATATACGTGGACGACATCATATTTGGGTCAACAAATGAAAATCTGTGCAAAGATTTTGAAAACGTTATGAAGCAGAAATTTGAAATGTCATCGATGGGTGAGATGAAATTCTTCTTGGGACTTCAGGTTGATCAACTACCCGAGGGAATATTCATACATCAAACGAAGTATGTTCATGATATCTTAGAGAAATTTGGGATGTCAGGATCTACTCCAGCTTCCACCCCGTTAGCGACGAACCATGGGATAAACCCTGATCTCACCGGAGAGAGGGTAGATGAAACGATGTATCGTTCCATGATCGGATCGCTAATATACTTGACAACTTCAAGACCCGATATTATGTATCCAACCTGCCTCGCAGCAAGATTTCAGTCTAACCCGAGAGCTTCGCACATGGTGATTGTGAAACGGATATTACGCTACCTGAAAGGAACTCCATCACTGGGGTTGTGGTATCCAAGAGAAGGCGATTTCACGCTCGAAGGGTATTCCGATTCCGATTTCGGATGCTGCAAAGTTAACGCTAAATCAACAACAGCAGGGTGCCAGTTTTTTGGACCACGATTGGTCACCTGGCAATGCAAGAAGCAGACCTCTGTAGCTTTGTCCACATGTGAGGCTGAGTATGTATCTGCTAGCAGTTGCTGCTCTCAGATCTTGTAGATCCAGCAACAGATGCGCGACTACGGTTTGCAATTTCTTAACACCCCTATCTTTGTTGATAATGAGGCAGCGATTAACATCACTAAAAATCCTGTTCATCACGCTAAAACGAAACACATTGAAATTCGTCATCACTTCATCCGAGATTGTTTCGAGAAGAAGTTGATACGAATTGAGAAAATCCACACTGACAAACAAAAAGCTGATTTACATACAGCGTTTGATAAAACTCGTTTTCAATATCTTTTAAAATTAAATGGTATGAAGCTTTTATCAGTGTTGGAGGAGATTCTTGGCGTAGATGAAGGTACCACTGTAGATAATGATGTTGAGAAGCAATCTGCAATGGTTTGTCGATTTTTTACTTGTTTTGGTATTTAGGGGGAGTATAGGGTAATATTTTCAGAAAATACAAAAACAATAAAAAATTTTCAAAAATCCAAAAACATGAGATATTTCAAAATCCAAAAACAATAGAAAACTGAAAAAAGAGCTTGTGTAAAAAGGGAAAATGATAGTACATCGGCTTGACAGTTACAGTATGCTAAAGATATGAAAAGTTTAAAAAGTCTTAAGCAGTCTCGCTGATGATGTGCCGATAGGTTTTTACACATTTAGTAGGTTTGTTCGGGATATAAACCTAAATCTTTACTTACTTATTTCGTGGGGAACACTACTTGGATATATAGGTAACCCCTGAAATTTCGTTTGAAAGATTCCTCTTTCTGAGATACTAGGTCTTTATACTCAGTGATATCTGGGGTATTATCCCGGGACTTCTGATATTGCGGAAGCAATGGCCTAGTCCCCGTATAATACTTTTCTGCTTGCTTGAAATATAGCACCGCCCTCAGCATAAAAAATGATGAAACATTGAAAAATGCTAATCATGTGCTGTTGTAAAAAAGATCCTCTAAAGGGGACACACCTAAAGTCGAAGCCGTCATCTCTCTGATTTTGCGGAAGCAATAGCCTGTGCTCTCACGGCCCTCGCATTTAACCCCTTTACAGATATCATCTGTGGTATACTCACTTGTAAGACTGAATATTGGGTTCTGGATACGGGAGTATATTCAAGAGGTGGGACACATGAATGAGTTTAAGTTCTTAATTCACCTAATTCGTATCCTGGACAGATTGAAAATTGTGTGAGAATTTCAGTGGACCAGTATATCGACAATCTAAGCGAATTGTTTAATTCTGTGTATGTAATCAAAGCTTAACGGTACTTGTGACTTGTTGAATAGCTGATATGATTCCCTAACACGCTCACCAAAAATATGTTTGTAATTCATTTCTAGTTTAGAAACTTTATTCAAAATCCAAAAAGATTTTACATTTCTGCTTTATTTTCCGACAAACCAAAGTGGAAAGCTGATCTTCAGATTCGCAATTTGAAGCAGATGCAGGAAGTTTCTGAGCTGGATGATGAGTTGTGAACTTAACATGTTAAACTTGTGAAATTGAAAAGTTAAAACAAGTTCATTAAATTGAGACTTGTAAATTTCAGAAAATTGATTGAACTAATTTGTAAAAAATGTCAGTGTGATTTGTCTCAGGTCAACCAAGGTCATTAAATTGGACTTTGTAAACAAATTAAGTTCTCAGGGTCATTAATTTGGACCTGGATACTTAAGTGGATTTCTAAATTATGACAAAACCAACAAATGAAGTCAAATGGTAAGTTTGGTTTGAAATTGTCATAATCATAAATCTTATATTTAGGTGAGATTGTGCAGGTAATAGGTTTGTTATTGAGATAGCAGCTAAGCAAAATCCCAGCTAACTGATAGGGGGAGTCTGAAAACTTAAAAGTCAGATACAGTTCCTGGATCTACATTCAAAGGAGAGTTTGAAGGTTGTTAAAGATTCAGATTCTGTGATTCATGCTAGTTGTTGATAGAAGAAGAGAAAAATTGAAGGATGCTTACAGTGTCAGACAAATTGGATAGAGCAAGAAGATAGACAAAGACTAAAGACTGAAGATTTGATGCTAAAGACTTCGTCAACATACAAGGGGGAGTCTGTTGGTGCACAAATGTCTGTTAACTTCGTCTTTATCGAGTCTTATGTCTAGATAGGATAAACTAGCACACAGCAGGTTAAAAGCTAGGGTTTGTATGAGATTGTGTGATTTCGCATGAAAGTGGCATTGGCCATTTCAAGCGAAATTAGACATTTCTATTTCGCTTGAAATGGGCAGTGCCACTTTCAAGCGAAATTACCTCAACTATATATAGGAGTGTTGCTAGTTCATTTGTAACTTTTCCGATTCAGAGCCGAGGTGCTGCCAGTTTGTCAAACAATCTGTAAAAGCTTTGAAATCATAAATAAGAAGATATTTAAGAGGAATCAAGTTGTTTCAAGTCTATTTCTCTGATTCCGCCTTTGAAATAGATCATATACTCTTCTGATTGACTCGTTAGGGTCACACGACGATCCAACATACTAGCGCCCACTTTGGGCTTTTTCGTAGTAGATCCCAACACTTATAGTACGGGAAAGGGCATTTCGTTTTCTCGTACTCTTCCAAAGACTTCGTTAAAACCCCGACGTCACCTTCTCCGCTCGGGCGATTATCGTAGTTACATTGGTACACTTCTTGGAAGGAATGACACTTGTTGTTGATGTCGGTCCATTTGCTAGAAATGAAATCTTTGTCCCGATGCTCGCCTTTGCCCCACGTGCTATAAAAGAGTGCACGAACCCTATCCCAAAAAACGAGGCCCGTTTGAAAGTTTGCTACAAATTGAAAAAATAAAAGTAAAATATAAGTTGTATGTTAAAAATAAAAGTAAAAAAAAAGTAAAAAAAATATAAAAGTTACCAATTTCGTGGTCCTCCGAAACGTCGAGCCACGCCCAAGCCAACGTGAATTCCTCCTCCTTCGTCCAATTAAGGTAAGTATTTTTACGTCGAGGTTCGTTCGCTTCCTTCTTCTTATGCGATCTTCTGCTTCGTTTCGATTTCTCTGACACCGGTTCGGGTTGCTTCTCCGGCACGACATCGACATCGGGTTCGACTTGTTGTTGTGAAGGTTGCGACCCGCCGGCTTGACCAAAGCCGAAGGTGGGTGGCACTAACGGAGTGGCGCCACTCAAGTAAGCCGCGTACGTTAACATGCTCGGGTCCATGTCTTGAAGGTTAAACGAATGTTGCGGTTGGGTTGTGTTCGGGTTCATGGGTCTTGAGGGGACACCAAATGGGGGTCGGAATGGATGCATGTTTATATAAAATATAGAAGAAGTAGGAGAGAAAGTTTGAGAATGTTTGAGTTTTTTTATAAAAAAATATGGAAAAGTGGGTAAATATATATAGTAGGTTAATATTGGAATTAAAAAAAATAATAAAGAAATGACCGTTTGGCAACGGTCATATCTCCCCCCAATACAAAATTCAGCGTTGTTTAAAAAACGCGCAGCAAATTTTTTTCAAAAAAAACGCTAAAAAACGCCTGCATGTAATGGGCTTGGGGCGTTTTTCGACGTTATTTTTGAATTTAAAAAAAAAACACCCCACTACGGGGGTCTAATTCACCTTCACTGTTTATGTCGGTCAATTCGTTCCCTTTATTGTCAAACATGTTTTTTTATATAATAACTTAGAAAGTTATAAACTCTTGCCAATGATTTCTAGATCAACTGGTGGAAGCCTTTTATTTCTCTTAAGAGATGAAGGTTCAACTCTCACTTGGTGTAGAGTGAGGCACTGGTGGGCAATGATAAGAGACCCGGGAAAACCTGGGTTGGATCCTTGACCCAAACATGTTTTACCGGTAATTTCACCGTCGTGTCTACGGGAGGGCGGGTTATCAGTTTTTCCCGAAATTGGTGGTGGACTGATTGTTCAGTAGGCACCCCAAGAGTGCTCGGAATTGATCCTGTTAGGGTGAACGGAGTGGGGAAAGTTCACCGAGCGGCAACGATTTTATCGAACGGTAAACCACTGCCAATGTGGTTACCTATCTCACTTTACCAAAAAAGGAGGGGAAATCGGTGATGACTTACCTATTCGGGGAGAGGGGAGGGAAGGGGGAGAGGTGGGTGTGTAGTGGGCTCCACTCCTTTTCAACCTGTTATATATTTTTCTTTTAAAAAAAAAATAGTTTACCTAAACCACATTTGGTAAACCATTACCAATGTTTTTAAGCATTAGGTACCCCATTAGATGACTTGACATGACACTATGTGATTGGGTAAGTTGGAAAGTTTACCAAATCCAATACGTAACCACTCCCTTCACCTTTCACCCTTAGCCATTAAAAAAAGTTATGAACTAACCGGCAAGGAAAAAACTTTACAAGATGCACTTTTGTGTTTTGACAGAAGAATTGAATGTAAGCACGAGGTGGGGGTGGGTTGGGTTAATTGTTATGCTCGTGGGACTCGATTACTGGACAATGGGGATATGGGACTGTTTCACCTTCACAACCATACATCTAGAAACCATAAATATTCCATTAAAGTATATTTATTTTAAAGGAAAGTAAAAATAAGAAAAAAGTAAAAAAAAAAAAAGGTATTTCAAGGTGGTTTTATATTGTGTATACATTTTTCCCTTTGTTTTGAGATTTTGGTCATAGATTCATCCATTGAAGCCTTTTTAATTACTAGACCGGTTTGTTAGCACAATTTGCAAGGTAAAGATATGAAAAATTTGTTTTACAACAATAATAAGCAAGCTTGACACCAATTTAGGCCTGTAAACGAACCGAACGAACACGAACATAGGCATGTTCGTGTTCGTCCATTGAACTTTAACCGAACACGAACATATAATCGAACACATTTTTTTGTTCGTGTTCGTTCATTAAGAAATCGGGCATGTTCGTGTTCGTTTATGTTCGTTCGTTTAAAGCCTAAACGAACAGTTCACGGACATAAACGAACACAAACGAACATAAAAAATTAATTGAACAAGTTTGAAAAACATAAATTAACATGATTGAAGAAACAAGTCTAATATATTACATTTTCATCCGAAAACACATCTAAATAAGTGTTCATGGATATACTAATTAGTTATAATTATATAAGTAGTTAGAAAACCTAATATTTATATAAATACTATTTATGTATTTATTAAAATTTAAATGAAGATAAACGAATGTAAATAAACGAACGTTCACGAACATAAATGAACGAACATAAAAGAATGTTCACGAACATAAACGAACGAACACAAGGTGTGTTCATGTTCGTTCATTTAATTAAACGAACAAATTTTTTTGTTCGTGTTCGTTCATTTATTAATTAAACGAACAAATTTTTTTGTTCGTGTTCGTTCATTTATTAAATAAACGAACATAAACGAACTTCCCGTCGAACAAGTTCATGAACGTTCGATTCGTTTACAGGCCTACACCAATTTAAACTAATATGCATACTAAGTTCTTAGGGACACATTAAACTTTAATATGATGATTATGTTAGAGTCCCACCTGACGTGCCATTTTGCTTGAGAATTGGAGACAACACAACTGCGATAAGGAGTGTAGAAATTAGATTAAGAAACAATGAAACGGTACAGAGAGGGGTTCACTACCTTCCAAAGGTGATTCCCAACCGGTAACACTACCATGTCAAGAGGGTTGGGTTATTACCATAGAAACCATGCATGGTTTTGTCACACCCCACGTTGTAGCGGAAGAGGGCTTGAAACAAGGTGTGACGAATCCGATAGCATAACTATTGTTTGCGAGAAACTTAAGCAAACATTCATTTTCCATACATGCCCAAAAGTTACTTGTCTAATTACTATTGCATCAATTTGTTTAAACCAAGTTCAATAAAACAAAGAAATGTAATTAAATATCCCCAAAAGTTGCATCCTAACGCCATGATGCTAGATCCTTTGCACGATTACTCTCATGACAAAACATGCTTAAAAGTGTCAACAAAAAGGGTTAGTGAGTTCACAGTTTTATGTATGCAAGAAAACCCGTGTGAGTATACATCATATATAATTGTTTATATTCTACCATGAGTGGTATAACCAAAGCCCGATATTTTTGCCCCCAAACTGGTGCTTATTACAAACCCTGAACGTTATGGATATCATGCATTCATTTGTCGTATCGAAAAGGTTAGCACGACTAACTATAAAGGGGTTGTCAACCTAAATAGATCTACTTCACAATATCCGCGGCTATACTAGTTAATGGTTATCCCCAGTAGAGGACTTGTGGTAACCTTACGTCTCCATGTAGCATTCATGATGCAAAAACATATCCTTCCCCCAAATAAAAACAATTTCAAATGGGCGTTACTCACTGTTTAGTAGTGCTTCTTTGTGAAGACTTGAAATACCGTACGTGTGCTACTTGTTATTCTACAAGGTTATATGCACAAATAAGACCTCAGAAATAATCCAAATGACATATGGCTAGGACTTCCCCATAAACCAAGTGCATATAGTGTTGGTCAATTTAACAGTTGGTGTATTTTCTTAAAACAAAACCCATTACCGTTTATTTCCAAAACTAGAGTTTTAGGTTATGTTTTATACTTGTATGTTTCCCAATACTCATGACATTAAGTACTTCACACCAAATCAAACGTGTAGTGTGGATTTGTCTTATAAAAACATGACAACATGATAGTTATGTAGTTGAAGCAGAGAGAGGAGCGATGATAACATGATCAAAAAAAATTTAGGTAACAACGACATGTAGTTGAAGCAGAGAGAGGAGCGAAGATAACATTATCAAAAAAAATTTGGGTAACGATGGCATCGATGGCTGCATGTTTATAAGAAAGAGAACGAAGGTGAAAAGTTAAAATGAAAATAAAAGGATTTTAAATTTAAAAAACTTGATCCAATTATACTTTATATTTATTGGTTTATTTTTTTCCATTGTTTTCAATTTCTAGACATGTGGGACAAGACTTGATGAGTCCCCTTCACTTTCAATGGTATAGTACTAATTTTTCGGGTTTTCTTTTTAGTTATTTATCACTTTGTAATTTATTTTTATTTATTACTTTTCTTGACTTTATGTTGCTTTAAAAAATATATGAGTAGAGTAAATAGTTCAAGACTTGTTCATAAGGTCAGTTATTTAAACAATTTTGGAATTATAGTTCGGTTCCATTCGTTGTGTTTCGATTCGTTTTTGGCGCGAAACATACTCAAAAGCGAACCGTAATTTTCAGTTTTCAAAGAAAAAAACTGAACCATATCGTATATTAGTTTGGGCCGATTACTTCGGTTCGGTGTTGTGAGAGTTCTTGTTTCAGTTCGGTTAATCGGGGTTTTGCTTGCTTGCCATACTTGTTTATCAATTAGCATAGACATTAACTAGTGTACGCTAGTAAATGTAATATCTTTTTTATTCTGACTCTTTTACCGTAAAGTTCTAA
Organism: Helianthus tuberosus; assembly: GCA_030545235.1. NCBI lineage: Eukaryota > Viridiplantae > Streptophyta > Magnoliopsida > Asterales > Asteraceae > Helianthus > Helianthus tuberosus. The sequence continues at coordinate 176,275,068 of CM060429.1, forward strand.
TTTCATCATTGCGTTAATGACTATTCAAAACCATTAATCCTCACGTTTTTACAAGCCCTTCTATTTACTCTCCAAATGTATTAACATTAAACAAGCACAGAAAAGTGTCACCATTTTAGTTATCAAGGGATAATTTAAAAACATTTATTTTTTAAACGTTCATTAGTTTGACTTCAATTGACTAAGTATTTTTTTTGAACGGCCAACAGAATCAATCCCGAGCACTCTCGGGGCACCCACTGGACAAACGGAGTACTCCGAGAGTAACCCGAGTCCACCACCAATTCCGGGGAAAACCCAGTAACCCACCCGCCCGTAGGCACGACGGTGAAATTACTAGTAAAACCCGTTTGGCTCAAGGATCCAACCCAGGTTTCCCTGGGTCTCCTATCATTGCCCACCAATGACTCACTCTGTACAAAGTGAAAGTCGAACCTGCATCTCTCAAAAGAAATGCAAGCCTTCCACCACTTGATCTAGAGATCATTGGCTCAATTGACCAAGTATTCAAAAGACATTTTGTGTCAAGTCATGACATATATGCCCTATTGTAAGTGAGATTTGTTGATACACCATATAGTTATAATCGGTTGTTGATGTATATGAAAAGCTAAAAGCTAGGAATGAGGCAGATTTTTTGGACAAGAAGGCAAGCATTGGGTATGTTGTAATACTGTTTTGGTTGGTTTTCGCCCGCCCCTGGTTGTTTGGTGGGGGGTGTATGGTTAATGAAATTTATCTTTCGGAAAACAAAATTAAAAGACAATGAAAGTGGAAATTCTGAAAAATGAAATGAAACCACACTTTAACAAACCGCGTTCGCTAACAACCAACCACATTTCTTGTCCCAAATATGAAAATGCCAATGATGACACAATGTAGTCGATAAGGCCACTTGAAAAAAGTCCATTAATTGTAACACTTTTGTCTTTGCAGCCTCATATCTAGGACCAGCTATAGTAAATGCTAACAATATTGGTTACACTTTCTACAACTTAAAATATACAACACACCAAGACAACCTCTAATAGCAATGGCAAATTGTATTCAAGACACTACCACAAAAGCATTACTCACCAGCTAGAAAAGCCACACCTACGGATCGAAGCAAAGAAAAAAGTTTAAGTATTTTAAACTAAGCTCGAACTTAACTTGATTACTTGACTAGTTTCAATATTGCAACTAGACCGAGATTGATGTTGATAGTATTAGGAGTTAATATAAGACGAATGACTTGTGAGTCAAGAACACTTTAAAGATCTAGGCTTAATAGGATAAGCGATCATATAACCTAACGGAGATCACTATGATAGACTACCCCACACTGTAAGGGTGAACGGGGCACCATGCGGGGACCGAGCGGGAACACCGCCGCCATCGCCTCGGGGAGGGTATTCGGGGAGGGGGAGAGTTCACCTCACAAGGTTTGCACAAGGATCGATGGTATACGTTGGGCAACGGTCAATTTAAAAAAAAAAAAATTCAATTTTAACAATATAAATAACCAACTTAATCTAATTTTTTACCACACCCATTCTCAAACTCACTCTAAAAATCTATCAAATACAACACAAAGCCAAACCGAGCAATGGAGAACCAACCCCGCGAAGCCAAGAAAAAATCTAAGGGACGCGGCTCGCAACCGTCTCGTGGTGGTTCGAGCGGTGCAAGTGCACAACCACAACCCCCTTTCGGATATACTTCACAACCCCCGTTTTTTTACCAACAACCTTCACACCCCTCATTTTACAACACCCAACCACAACCCACTTTCGGCTAATTTCAAAATTTGTTATCAATGGATCCTCCTCAAACCCCCGCCTTCGACCCGTATGGTTTTCGTTCCCCACAAGTTCCATCTCCACGAGAAAATGTTGAACGTCGTCTACCTATTCACGAGGACGAGGACGAGGAAGTAGTGCCCGAAACTCAAAATTTGGGCGACTATGAAGATGACACCGGCGACGATGAATTTAATGTGGATGAAGACGCCGGCAACAAAGAAGATGACGCTCGGGAGAAAAAAGGAAAAATGGAGAGCCAAAAATGGACAAAGGTCCAAGAAGAGGCGTTGGCGAAGGCGTGGGTACATTGCTCTACCAACAAAAAGAAGGGCAATCAACAAAACCGCGATAGTTTTTGGCGTAAGATTTTAGATCATTTTAACAACACCGTTGGTGGAAGTAACCGGACCGTGCATCAAGTACGGTCTAAATGGACCCCGATGATGACGAAAATAAACTTTTTCAACGGCCTATACCAACAAGCGGTAAAAATTATATTTTTTAACGTTGTATATTTTTTAATTTTGTTTACTAAGTTCATATGTTTTTAACACTTGTTATTTTATAATATGTAGGATCGCACACGAGGAAGCGGGTGTAGCGATCTCAACGTGATGAAAGTCGCTTTAAAGGATTTTAAAGATAGATATCCGAGCGGTTTTCAACATGTCGAGGCATGGGAGGTCGTTCGAAAACACGACAAATGGGCCCAAGTCCCATTGTTGGGTGAGGAAGGGGAAGGTTCGGCACAAAAAAGAAAGCCCGTTGACGTGGACCCTTCCATACCCGATATGAACGAAGACCCCTCGCCACAAAGAACACAACAGCGAGACAAGCGTCAAGCGACATCGTCCGAGGGCTCGGCTGAGTTGGCGGCACAATTCAAAGAGTACACCGCCATGAAAGAAGCGAAGCACGCGATTGAATTGGAGGCGATTGAATTGAGGAAGAAAAGAGAGTCGGAGGCTCGCGAACTCATAACGGAACAACGCGAGACGATGAGAAACTACGCGCACGATCGAGATATGAAAACATTCCTCAAGCCGCACGACGATGCTCCGCCGGAAATGTTGCCGTTCATCCTCGCCCGAAAGCGCGAGATCGCTAACAAGTACGGGTGGCCGTGCAATTTCTAAAATTTTTTATGTAGTATTGCGATGTAATTTTTATTTTCTAGTTTGAATGTAATTTTTATTTTTAATTTAATGAAATGTCTTTTATTAAATTTTATATTAATTTTTATTAATATTTGTTTAATTTATAAACATGCATAATTACAACAAATAAAAAAAATAATAAAAATAAAAAAGCAATTCCCCTAAGAGAGGAGTGCCGCCATCAAATTAAGGGTGTGAGGGGAGTTAAGAGGGGAGTTGACGTGGCGCGTGCTGATTGGCCGTGCGTAAGAGAGGGGACTCCCCTAAGAGGAGAGTGCCCCTCTCACCCTAAAGGATGTTAGTACACTTCCTAATCCATAATATTCATAGTTCTTTTGGTTGATTCTTGTAGTCTACTAACATTACAAACTACGCCATTGTAAGACTTTGGGGTATGGGGCTTGGGTTGGGGCGTGGGTTGGCAGAAAACGCCCAAGCCACCACCCCGGGTGGGCTTGGGTTAGGGCGTGGCCCAAGGGGCGGGAGTTTGAAGCCGGGCGTGGGGCGGGTCTAGCAAGGTGACATGGCGGGTTCTCGTTGGCCAAACCAAACTAGCCGTTGGCCAACGGCTATGTTAAAAAAAATTATTTTTTCACTATAAATATCACACTTCAATTCCTATTTTTACCACATTCAACCACAATAATCATCTTCAATTTCTATAATCATCTCTATTCTCATTCTACAAAACGAAAAATGCATCCTCATAATCGTGGTTATGACCCGAACAACCCGGGGGCATTCCAAGAAAATCCTAGCCCACCACCCAATCGTCCAATGCCTCCTCCATTTTTTATTACACTCCTCTACGCCCGATTTGGCGGGTTATGCATCGTATATCGGGAATCGTTTGTTTACTAACTTCCCAAACACCGACGATTCTATACCTAGCCCGATGAACCTTTCACAAACGTCCATCAACCTTTCCCAAACCGAAACCGTCCCCGAAACTCAACCACTCAACGATGGTCCTTCCGCCTCCAAACCCATAAAAAAGAGAAGTCATAAGAAAAAAAACCGAGGCGAAGAAAGCACTTGAAAACGTCAAACGAAAACAACAAAAATTGGTCGTTAATGAAGAACTTGCATTGGCGAGGGCTTGGCTTCAACAATCTCAACATCCAACTTTAGGTATTTTTAAATATTTTGTAGCCCTTATTTTAATATTAATGGTTATTTTTTATATAACTTTTTAATATATTAAATTTTGTTTTTATTAAAATAGGAAATTCTCAACATCGAAGACATTTGTGGGAAGCGGTTAGTAAAGCATTCCATGAAGAAATGGGAAGGGAGGTTTATCGTGAAAACGATAGCTTATCCTCGAAGTGGAGCGAGATAAGCGGCCAACTTACAAAATTTAGTTGTTTTTTTAAATAAAGCAAAGCAAAACCCAAAAAGTGGTGAAACCGAAGCCGACATTGTGACAAATGCATTGGTCACATTCAAAACAAATGTGGGGAGCGACTTCCGTTTCATGCATTGTTAGGAGATTTGTAAGTTCCATCTAAAGTGGGCGAATATCCCCAGTGGTAGCGAAATGAACACGTCTTCCAAAATGTCAAGGGCCTCGTCCCAAGCCCAATCTGATGCACGATGTCACGGCCCCCGACCCGGTTTGACCCGTTTCAGGAGCCGCGGGACAGAAAATCCCGTGGTATTTAATTAACAGCGGAAGTTTACTTCAGGATCTTTTAAAAATTTCAATTTCCCAATTATTTTATTTCACAACTCGGGAGAAAATCCCGGTAATTTACAATCATAAGATTTCACGGAGAAATCTTTATTTTTACAAAACGTGTTTCTTTATTTTTATATTGAGCCAGTTCCTTAAGCTTGTAGTGCTACGCGGCACTTTTTCTGTATCACAACAGATCACCTGAAACATGTTTGAAAAAGGTTTTGTCAGCGGGAAATACTGAGTGAATCATTCTTTTTAGTAAAACGACCTGGTTGTTATAATTTACAGTATTAAGGGAGATTACAATGTTTCAGATATCAACCAACTACCCACAGTATTTGTCACTCGACTCGTTTCTGTGACTATGGTCAGATCACCCATTGGCTAACTCGTTGTCCAATGGTGACGGGAAAAAGTAATGTATACAAAACCCCACATACTGGCTGTAATTTGGTGATTACATAAACTTAATCCCTGTAATTATAACCTTGAAAATAAACATGATTTTGAAAGTAATTTGATAAAAAGAGAATGACTCACATTGCAGATTTAATTTGAGCAGAGCCTAGCCTACTGATTAGCCTTTTAACCTAAATTTAATAACAAGCACACAACTCGGTTAGTAACTTAATACAGCATTTACGATAACTCACGAGATTAAAACCTTCACAACGAATGACAAAGTGCGATACTTAAACATCCATCGATTTAACGACGAATGACAAAGCATAAACCCTAATGTGGGCAGCACTTAAACATCCATTGGATAGTTTAATCGATCGGACATTGAATCATATCAGCGATCGAGTTATTACCCTGATTTGTGGCAGCACTTCGTGAATTGTGTGTTTGTTTTGGACTGTTTCCTCTATATCTCGACGTATATTTTGAGTTTTATCGTCGTTTCAGTGCCCAAAATCAAGTCCCAGACTCTACTATTTATACACAATTTTTGACCCTCCTCGCGTGACGCGAGGGGTCCCCCTGGGGGCTTCGCGTGATGCGAAGGACACCTAGTTTTTATAGAGTAGCCACGTCCTTGACTAGCCTAGCTGAGTTGACGAAATCATAAAATTTGTTTTTGACAGATAGTTATGTGGATAATCGTAACTAGGGTTTTACCCCCCCCCCCCCTGAGTTTTAGGGGCCCTGATCCTGATTCTGAAAATTCTGAAATTTTTAGGGTTTGTGTAGAATCACTTGGGTGTCTTAATTAGGGTTTCCTTTTGGACAAATTAATTTAATAAATATTACTTTTGATGAGAGTTGTTACATCCTCCCCACCTTAATAAAAATCTCGTCCTCGAGATTTATTGAAATAATTGAGGATACTTTCGCTTCATCTCTGATTCCAGCTCCCAAGTGTATTCAGCTCCTCTCTTTGAATCCCACTTGACTTTGACAAGTACTAACCGTTTGTGTTTGAGAAACTTCACCTTTCTATCTTCTATTTGAAGAGGTTTCTCAACAAATTTTAACTTTTCGTTTACCTCTATATCTTGGAGAGGTACTACCAAAGATTCTTCTGATAGATATTTCTTGAGATTGAATACATGAAATACATCATGTACTCCAGATAATTCTTCTGGTAGTTGTAAACGATAAGCAACTGGTCCTATACGTTGGATCACTAGAAATGGTCCTACGTATCTGGGACTTAGCTTTCCTTTCTTACCGAATCGAACAACTCCTTTCCAAGGAGAAACTTTCAACAGTACTCTTTCTCCAACTTGGAATTCTAACGGCTTACGTCGATTATCGGCATAGCTCTTTTGACGATCTCGAGCTGTCTTCAGTCTTTCCTTGATTTGTGTAATCTTGTCGGTCGTCTCTTGCACTATTTCAGGACCTGACAATTGACTTTCTCCTATTTCTGCCCAACAAACTGGAGTTCTGCATTTTCTTCCATACAATGCTTCGAATGGGGCAGTTTCAATACTTGAATGATAACTATTGTTATAGGAGAATTCAATCAAAGGTAAATGATCATCCCAATTTCCACCAAAATCTATCACACATGCTCGGAGCATGTCTTCTAGAGTTTGAATCGTTCTTTCACTTTGCCCGTCTGTTTGAGGATGATATGCAGTGCTTAGGTTTAGTCGAGTTCCCATAGCTTCTTGGAAACTTTTCCAAAAATGAGAAGTGAAACGACTATCCCTATCCGAAACAATGGAGAGTGGAACTCCATGTAATGATACGACTTCATCTACATACAACTTTGCCAATCTTTCCATGCTAAAGGTTTCTTTCATTGGTAGAAAGTGAGCTGATTTGGTTAATCGATCCACAATTACCCAAATCGCATCATTACCTTTTCTGGTCTTGGGTAACTTAGTAACAAAATCCATTGTTATGAGTTCCCATTTCCATACCGGCATCTCTAGTTGTTGTAGTAGTCCTGAAGGTTTCTGATGTTCTGCCTTAACTTGTGAGCAAGTAAGACACTTAGAAACATATCGGGCTATATCCTTTTTCATTCCTATCCACCAAAAGTTATTTCTTAAATCTTGGTACATTTTATTGTTTCCAGGGTGCATGGTATACCTAGATTTATGGGCTTCTTCTAAAATCTTATTTCTTAATTCCCCCTGCTTAGGTACCCAAATTCTGCTTTTGTGGAATCTCCAAATTCCATCAACTCCTTGTTCTAATTCCTTTATTCGTCCCTTCATTCCTTCAGCATCATCCTTGATTGCTGTTTCTTGAATATTCTTCAATTGTTCCATTAAATCTAACTGTAGATTTAATCTGAGAGCACGAACTCGTTTTTGCTTTTCATGATATTTACGACTTAAGGCATCTACAACTACATTTGCCTTTCCTTCGTGATACTGAATATCACAATCGTAGTCACTTAGGATTTCCATCCATCTCCTTTGCCTCATGTTTAATTCTTTTTGCCCAAATATATATCTTAAACTCTTATGATCTGTATAGATAGTAAATTTACTTCCGTACAGATAATGTCTCCAAATCTTAAGGGCAAAAATTATGGCTCCTAATTCTAAATCATGAGTCGTATAATTTTCTTCGTGTTTTTTCAATTGCCTTGATGCATACGCAATTACCTTCTTGCGTTGCATAAGTACACATCCAAATCCTAATTTTGAAGCATCACAATATACTTCAAAATCTTCAGTTCCTTCCGGTAAGGTTAGGATTGGAGCATTGGTTAATTTCTGTTTTAAGATTCTAAAGGCTTCTTCTTGTTTAGGTCCCCATTCAAACTTAACTGCCTTACAGGTTAGCTTAGTTAATGGTACAGCTATCTTGGAAAAATCCTTAATAAACCGTCTATAATATCCAGCTAAACCTATAAAACTTCTAATTTCCATTGCGGATTGTGGAACCTTCCATTTGGTAATTGCCTCTATCTTAGCAGGATCTACATGAATACCTTCGTGATTCACCATATGACCTAGAAATTGTACTTCTTGTAACCAAAATTCACACTTCGAGAATTTGGCATACAACTTTTCTTTTCTTAACAAAGTTAAGAGTGAATGCAAGTGCTGACAATGTTCGTCTTGACTTTTTGAATAAATAAGTATATCATCTATGAAGACAATTACGAATTTATCCAAATACAGTTGACAGATTCTATTCATCATGTCCATGAATGCTGCAGGTGCATTCGTTAATCCGAATGGCATGACTGTAAACTCGTAATGACCGTACCTAGTCCTGAAAGCAGTCTTAGATATGTCTTCTTCTTGTATCTTCAATTGATGATATCCGGAGCGTAAATCTATCTTAGAAAAATATCTAGCCCCCTGAAGTTGATCAAATAGATCATCAATCCTAGGTAATGGGTATCGATTCTTAATTGTAACCTTATTCAATTCTCTATAATCAATACACATTCTCATCGAACCGTCCTTCTTCTTTACAAACAACACTGGTGCTCCCCACGGGGATGAACTAGGTTGTATGAAACCTTTACTTAGTAATTCATCTAATTGCTTTTTCAGTTCTAACATTTCTGTGGGTGCTAACCGATAAGGTGCCTTAGCTATCGGTGTAGTTCCTGGAATTAGATGAATTCTAAATTCTACCTCCCTATCTGGTGGTAACCCTGGTAATTCTTCTGGGAATACTTCTGGGTATTCTGAGACTACAGGAATTTCCTTAAGTTCTTTACCCTTAGTACTAATGATTACCGAAATCATATATACTATTCCTTGCTTTCGTTCATAACTAGCAACTTTCATTACTGATATGAACTTCATGGGCTTACGCGGTTTATCTCCTGTAATCATAATTACTTCTCCGGTGGGTGCTTGAATTTCTATGGAGTTTTGATCACAAAGAATTCGAGCATGGTTGGCTACTAACCAATCCATTCCTAACACAACATCAAATTCGGCTAATTTCATAGGTAATAGGTTTGCAAAGAATTTATGACCTGGGAGTTCTATAATTTCCTTTTGCAAAACTTTATCTATACTAACAGAATTTCCGTCTGCCGTTTCGACTGTAAAAATTTGCCTAAGATTGGTTAAGGGTAAATTAAGAGCTTGGCAGAATGAAGTATTAATAAAACTTTGGTTTGCACCAGAGTCAAATAATACTTTTGCATACACATTGTGAACTAAGAACGTACCAGCTATCATGTCAGGAATCATCTCGGCTTCCTGAGTAGTTAACTGAAAAGCTCTGACATTCTTCTTGGTAGCTCCGTCGGCTGTCTTGGCTTTGTTGTCTGCTGGTTTAACTAGTTTCGGGCAATCTGGCCTAAAATGTCCAGTTTCTCCACAATTGTAACAAATTGTGGATTTCTTCCTGCAGTTTTCTTCACGATGTCCTATGGCTTTGCAGAAATTGCAGATTACATTACACCTTCCATAATGTTTCTTTTTGCAGTTCTTGCAGAATGGCGAAGTTGAAGATTGCCCTGTTCCTCTTCTCTTGAAACTGTTATTATTACCCGTACGAAATCCTTGGGTAATTTTCTGAGCCAGTTCCTTCTTCCTGTTTTCATCTCTTGTGCGTACCAATTCATCAGTTAGGGTGTTAGCTAATTCCACATCATCGTCAATAGTACGAGGTCTCGTAGCTTTAACGATGTTACGGATTTCACTAATCAGTCCCCAAATGTAGCGAGAAATGAGTACCGGTTCTGGCGAAGCCAGCGTTGGTACCACTCTAGCATATTCAAAGAATGTCGAAGTATAATCGCGACAATCTACACCCGTCATTCGATGGTTTAAAAACTTATTTGCTATTTGATCTTTTTCATATTCGGGACAGAATTTTCTTTCTACAAGACTCTTAAATTCTTCCCAGTTCATAGCATACGCCATCATCCTTCCTTTTGCTTGTAACACCGTGTTCCACCATTCTAGCGCCCCTTCTTTGAACAGATTTGACGCGTACATAACCTGATCGTCTTTGTCACATTTACTTATTGTGATCACTGCCTCGGTCTTTTCTAACCAACGCAGTGCCGCAGTCGCTCCTTCATTGCCTGCAAATTCAGTGGGTTTGCAAGCAAGAAATTCTTTGTAAGTGCAACCAGGCGTTGCAGCTTTCATTTTCTTAGGGAGCGGAGCCTGTCGTGGATTATTATCGTGATTAATATGATTACCGCCTCCATTTATGCTATTACTGAAGTTATCTTCAGAAATACGTTTGCTAGGAATGATTTGAGGTTCGATTGGATTTTTAACAGCAGCAACAATTGCTGGAATAGCATTGGCTATCCCCTGAGCAACAATATTTTCGATATCTTGTCTATTTAGAAATTGATCCTCCGGATGTTGCTCAGATTGATTAACCTCATTAACTGGTTCATTATTAGCGTTTTCCATCTGATAATTTATTATATATAATTTTATTAGTATCGAATAAATAACAATTATACATAAACAATCATATAAATTTCAAATACGCACATATAGCCAAAATTATCGATTTCTCGATTTCCATTTTTATATTTAATAGTATGCATCAATACACACCATGTATCTTACAAAGGTTTTATTTGTAGTTATTTCACAAGCTATATTTTACTTATTTATTTACAACCACATATTCACAACCTACTATCCTTTGTCAGTTGTTATTTTAGTAACGGCGTTCCCTCTCATCATACTTCCAGGAGATCTGTTCTCCTACTTCCCTGATCCTATTTCCGGCATCCACCAGTTCTTCGCCAAAGTGGCGAAGTTCAGCTAAATTCTCATTGCTCATAGGTGGATTAGGTATTGGTTCAGGGTCGAACTGAGGAAGAAAGGAATAAGGACTGTTGAACAGGTTTTGGAACTGCCAATCATTCGTCCAGCACTCATCCATTCCTAAAGGTTGGGTGTGGATTATGGGTTCTGGAATTGCTGGTTCTAAGTTTATAGGGAGTTGAGTTTCAATAGGACGAGTAAAAACATTTCTATTGACAGGCTGAATAGTATCACAACTTGCTAATATAAAATCTAACTCTTCCTGCAAGGTCATTTCCTGGGTTTGTTTAGAGCTTTCTCCAGTTTCTATCTGAGTTGGTTTAGAACCTCCCCCAATCTCCATTTCTATTTGCTGTGAATATTCTTCAAACTGTATTCCCATCTGCCTAGACTCTTCCCCGACTTCAATTCCCTTCCCTTTATCTAAAGGATTTTCTATTTTGGGAATCTTTCTAGGGACAGGTTTCCTTCTACGCACACGCCTCCATCCCACGAATCTTCTCCTTTTCTTGGGCTTGGGTTTCTCCGGAGGTGGTGAAGCATTGAATTCAATAGGTTCTTCTATATCTGGTATATACCTATTGAAATCCCTGGAAACCTCTATTTTTACCGGATAGAGATTTAAATTCTGAAGGGCGTCAGACAAGTCACTCATGCTGTTATGCAAAATACACACAATTACTAATTGATAATAAAATTTTATAGAAAACCTTTAAATATTATTTCAGACTGGGTAACTACAAAACAAATGAAAATTAAAACACACTAGGTTTTATTGTAATTTTATTTATTTACTGAAATAAGATTTCTAAACTGTAGTTGATAAAGGTGCTAAGACTTGGGTAAAATTATTTAAAGATTTGCATTAACTGCTACTGTTAGGGGTGAGCAAAAACCGAACCGAAAACCGAAACCGCACCAAAAACCGTAAAAACCGAAACCGCAAAACCGCAACCGACACAAAAACCGTAAAAACCGAAACCGCAAAAACCGAAACCGCAAAGGTATGGTGCGGTTCGGTTTTAGCTTTAAAAACCGCACCAAAAAACCGAAACCGCACCGCAAAATTATTATATATATATATATATATATTATATATATATTATACTTAAAGATTTAAATATAAAATTCCCTATATATTATATAATCTGTGTTTGTTAAAAAAAAAGTACAGACTTGACTTTGTTAAGTTAACTATTGTCTGCTCCCAGTTAAAAGAGTTAAAAAAGTGGCCCAAAATTAAGAATTTAGCCCAAATTCCTTATATTCACTTATACGGTTAACTCAGCTCATCAGATCGTTGCCCTAACTCCCTAAATCATCAGCGACATCAGGCGACTTGGCGACAGCTGCGACCGAGCTTTCCGGCGGCGCTGCTTCTCCGGCGGACCTGCTCTGCTTCCTTCTCCGGCTCCTGCTTCTTCGCCGGCGACAGGTAATCCTTTCTTAAACCAAGAAACAATCTCGAAAAAAATCAGGCTATTGATTGATGTAGGGTTCTTACTTCTTAGCCATTGTGTTACTTGGCCCTAGATGATATGTTAAATTACTTGTTCTTTGTTGTTGACAGTGATTTTACTATTTTAGGCATTTAGGGCCCTAATGGCTAATACAGTAATACTATGTGTTTTTAGATGTAGGAATTCGAATTTTTTGTTGAATTAAGTGCTTATAATGATGATCTCAGTTATCTGATTCAATACTTATAATGATGATCTCAGCTCTGCTTCCTTCTAATTTAGTGAACGCACTTGTGAAAGCTGTACTGAATTGATGATTTTTTTTGGTGTAGACGTGTTGTTTAGTTATGGCATCTATGGAATCAACCGGTAGTAAAGTTCTTAAAAGAAAATCTAACGATATTGGATGGGAATACGGAAGTTTGGTTTGTTTGATTTTAGTTCTTTTATGTTTTCAGAATGGCTACTAATGAAACTGTAATTGATGTGGATGATCAAAATGATGATGAGGTTGAAGTACCCGGAGAAGAAAATAAGCCAAAGTTGAAGTCCGTTGTTTGGCAACATTTTCCGTATAAGAAAGGCGCTAAATCGACAAAATGCAAGCATTGTAAGAAGATGGCGGGTTTAAAAATTTGTGCACAAGATTGGATAAGGTGTACAAGGGTTGATCTTGAGCTCGGATGTTCTATGAAGAATAAAGACATAGATGAATTTAATAAGAAGATGGCGGGTTTAAAAATTGGTAAGGTTTTCTTTACATGTGTGAGTTTATATTTCAAATACCTACTAACATATATTTTTTGTTTTTTTTTTCTATCTAGGAAACACTAATGGCAAATGATAGTTGGAAACATTGAAAGTTGGAAAGATTGAAAGTTGGAAACAAGAATGAGTTGGAAACAATATTACGTTTTTATTTGGATACGACTATGTGATTAAGCTTTCACCGTTTCACATAGCAACTATTATTCTAGACATGTTTCTAGTACAAACTCTTGTTTTGATTGATGTCCTCTAGCCCATACATATGCTCTTCACATTGCTCTTGCAAAAATTATATTCTAATTACCATCAAGTATTAGATGTATTCCAGTATTAAAACCGAGAGTTTTTTTTAGATGTATTCAAGTATTGCTGAGAGTTTTTTTAGATGTATTCAACTATTAAAACCGAAACCGCACCGAAACCGAACCGCAACCGCAAATAAACCGCAAAAACCGTACCGCAAAAAAACCGCAACATGTGGTTTTAAAAAAATAAAAACCGCACCTCACGGTATGAGTTGCGGTTTTATGCTAAAACCGCACCAAACCGCACCATGCTCACCCCTAGCTACTGTAGCTAGCATATACAAATCTGCCCATTTTTCATCTAAATTGTCATCCCAAGGTGTTTTACTGGTTAATTCCTGGGTTTCCTGTTTAATCTTTTTTTCTCGAAATTTCTTTATTTTCTCCTGACTTTTCCTAATAATCAGACTTCTTTTACTAGGAGAAAGTGGTTCCTCATATTGTGCCTTTCGCACAAATATTCCTTTATCAGGAATTACAGACTGATTTGAGGATTTGGTTTGGGACGAACTTCCCTTCTCGTTTGATGACCTATCTAATTTAAGATAGATGTTTGAAAGCTTTTGCTTACCCATACTGTATAAAAATATTTAATTAATAAAACACATAATCACATAAATTGCAATCAGTGAAAATTAAGTATTTCTAAATACTTAATAGGCTTAAATCAGTAGCTCTGATACCACCTTTTTCTGTCACGACCCCCGACCCGGTTTGACCCGTTTCAGGAGCCGCGGGACAGAAAATCCCGTGGTATTTAATTAACAGCGGAAGTTTACTTCAGGATCTTTTAAAAATTTCAATTTCCCAATTATTTTATTTCACAACTCGGGAGAAAATCCCGGTAATTTACAATAATAAGATTTCACGGAGAAATCTTTATTTTTACAAAACATGTTTCTTTATTTTTATATTGAGCCACTTCCTTAAGCTTGTAGTGCTACGCGGCACTTTTTCTGTATCACAACAGATCACCTGAAACATGTTTGAAAAAGGTTTTGTCAGCGGGAAATACTGAGTGAATCATTCTTTTTAGTAAAACGATCTGGTTGTTATAATTTACAGTATTAAGGGAGATTACAATGTTTCAGATATCAACCAACTACCCATAGTATTTGTCACTCGACTCGTTTCTGTGACTATGGTCAGATCACCCATTGGCTAACTCGTTGTCCAATGGTGACGGGAAAAAGTAATGTATACAAAACCCCACATACTGGCTGTAATTTGGTGATTACATAAACTTAATCCCTGTAATTATAACCTTGAAAATAAACATGATTTTGAAAGTAATTTGATAAAAAGAGAATGACTCACATTGCAGATTTAATTTGAGCAGAGCCTAGCCTACTGATTAGCCTTTTAACCTAAATTTAATAACATGCACACAACTCGGTTAGTAACTTAATACAGCATTTACGATAACTCACGAGATTAAAACCTTCACAACGAATGACAAAGTGCGATACTTAAACATCCATCGATTTAACGACGAATGACAAAGCATAAACCCTAATGTGGGCAGCACTTAAACATCCATTGGATAGTTTAATCGATCGGACATTGAATCGTATCAGCGATCGAGTTATTACCTTGATTTGTGGCAGCACTTCGTGAATTGTGTGTGTGTTTTGGACTGTTTCCTCTATATCTCGACGTATATTTTGAGTTTTATCGTCGTTTCAGTGCCCAAAATCAAGTCCCAGACTCTACTATTTATACACAATTTTTGTCCCTCCTAGCGTGACGCGAGGGGTCCCCCTGGGGGCTTCGCGTGACGCGAAGGACACCTAGTTTTTATAGAGTAGCCACGCCCTTGACTAGCCTAGCTGAGTTGACGAAATCATAAAATTCGTTTTTGACAGATGGTTATGTGGATAATCGTAACTAGGGTTTTACCCCCCCAGAGTTTTAGGGGCCCTGATCCTGATTCTGAAAATTCTGAAACTTTTAGGGTTTGTGTAGAATCACTTGGGTGTCTTAATTAGGGTTTCCTTTTGGACAAATTAATTTAATAAATATTACTTTTGATGAGAGTTGTTACACACGAGATCAAGAGTTTGAGGACCTTTTGGATGATTCGCCAAACCGGCCTGAATATGGAAGAGATGCCGCAAAAAGGCGGGCTCAAAAATCAAGATCGGGTACGGCATCGCCTTCAGTTGGGAGTTCGGGCTCGCGTAAGGGAATATACACCGATCAGTTGGATGACATTGCATGCAAGTTAGATACATTCAACGTATTCCAACAACAAAGGGCCGAAATTCGAAAGAGCAAAGAAGCTAGAGATGCCATGAAACAAAAACGAGATGATTTGAAATTTATATCCCAACCCATTGATCACCTAGAGGGTGAAGAGATGGAACTGATCTTGGAGATGAGAGAAGAGATAAAGAAAAAATATAAGCGTCAGGAATTTTTTTATGTAATTTTCTTTATTTAAAAATATTAAAAAAATTAAATTTGTTGTTTTAAAAAATATTCAAATAGGGGTTGGGCTGGCCACGCCCCAAACCCCCGCCCCACCATACCGTCTTCAATGTGGGTCAGTCCAGCGAAGCCCCCCAAGCCACGTGTCAACTCATGCCTCAAACCCCCGCCCCACCATACCCCACGGTCTAAAATACTTTTATGCAAATGACATTTTAATTTGTTATCAATATATTTCTTTCGGTTATTTTCAGAGTTGAACTACAACCTACTATCACATACTTTACTTCTGAACGTCGTACGTTATCCTTGAATCTGACATTCTGACCCATATATAATCATTACGTATTGGACTCATTACGGGAGTACTACCAATCCTCGACCAACATGATGCATGAGTGATCGAGAACTCAAACGTTTAAGCATGTTATTAGGTAAATATGATTTTTATAGATTTGACATGTCACAGTTTTTTATCAATCTAACAAGAAGCTATTGAAATTTACTAGTCATATTAGTTTTTATCAATCTAACAGAAGCTATTAAAATTTACTATTCACCAAAAATAAGCTTCCTCTACACTCAAATTCAAGATTGTATCAAATGATATATTTGATTACTTTTGATACATATGCCATTTTAACAAAATTATATTTTAGACCGTTTCAATTAAATGCGTATTTATCATTCCTTTGCAAAATGTATTCAACATTTGTTTCTTTGTTATATTAAGTGTCCTATCTTTGTGTTCTCATTTGTCGTTTTTATGTTTTAATTTGCTCCTTTCTACAACCGATACATCATTTTCTTTTAAATCATGCATAAAATATAACACGTGTAAATACTTGATTCATCCCATATTTTTAGGTTCAAACTCTTTTTTAACATGATTTTTTTTACCTATTATTAAAGTATTAACTGAATTTGACTTTGACCATCATACACAACAAACAAAGATTTAACATAACATTATCTCAAAACCTCGTAAAAATAATAAATGTATAAAGACACGATAGATCGGAAAATATAACACGATATCAAACAAAATATAACACAACACCGAAAAATATAATACAATGCCGAAGAAAAAGACAATTAGTCACAAAAAAGAAACAATAACGCAAATATAGAGAAGACAGAATGATAAATAAAAAGACACGATGATGTAAATAAAAAGTACAAAATCTACAAGCTAAACATCTAAAAACAAAAACCTAAAATCTCACATTGTAGACTTCAATGAGACGGTTCCAATGTTGCTTAAATGAGGTCAATCGGAGTACATTTGATACCTTTGTTACGACTTTTTATTTTTAGAAGACTTTATTTTTGACCTGAACTCGTAATTTAATTAATTTTATGGAAGCTTATTATATATAACAATAATAATAAGAGAAATAGCAACAATAATAATGATAATAAATATTAAATAAATAAATAAATTATAACCATTTATTGCTATTGCTAAAGAAATAAAAATGGAGCTATTTCGCCCCTACACACTTGATTGGTATGTAGTTGGGAGATGTTGAATATCTCCTCTTAATTACACCCATACCTGTAAATTCATGCATTCCCACCTTTTTATACCCTCTCATACTCACTCAATAATTCCATTCCTCTTCTTCCTCTTCACCACACCACAATGGATCTTTCTCCATATTACCATCTAATCTTTGCTACTCTCGCTATCTTATTATCCGCCTTTATCTTTTTCCTCACTCATAACACCAAATCCAAACGTGTAAATCTACCACCTGGCCCGCCCGGCTGGCCGGTCGTTGGAAACTTATTCCAAGTGGCCGGTTCGGGCAAACCATTCTTCCAGTATGTTCGAGAATTGTTGCCGAAATACGGCCCCATTTTTACGCTTAAAATGGGATCCCGTACCATGATTATTTTGTCCAATGCGGACTTGGTTCATGAGGCGTTGATTGAAAAGGGTGTGGTTTTCGCCACCCGACCGTCCGAAAACCCAACCCGGACTATTTTTAGTTGTAACAAGTTTACTGTCAATGCCGCGATGTACGGTCCGGTTTGGCGGTCGCTGAGGCGGAATATGGTGCAAAACGCGCTTAGTGCGGGTAAGTTGCGCACTTTTAGACATGTTCGGGTTACGGCGATGGATAAGTTTGTTGAGCGGTTGAAGGCGGAGGCGGCAGCGAATGATGGCGCGGTTTGGGTGCTGAAAAACGCAAGGTTCGCGGTGTTTTGTATCCTTTTAGCGATGTGTTTTGGCGTCGAAATGGATGAGGAAACAATTGAGAAGATGGATAATATGATGAAGACGGTTTTGATCACTTTGGATCCGAGAATAGATGATTATTTGCCGTTGTTGCGGCCGTTTTTCTCGAAGCAGCGGAAGAAGGCGTTGGAAGTGCGCGAACAGCAGATCACGACGTTGGTCCCGTTCATCGAGCAGAGACGCGCAGCCGTGAAGAATCCGGGATCGGATCCCACGGCCGCGGAGTTCTCGTATCTTGACACATTGTTCGATTTAACGGTCGAGGGGCGGAAATACCCGCCCACGAATCCGGAAATCGTGACATTGTGTTCGGAGTTTCTTAACGGCGGGACCGACACCACGGGTACCGCAATCGAGTGGGCCATCGCAAGGTTTATCGAAAATCCTAGTATCCAAACAAAGCTTTACAACGAGATCAGAGCCACTATTGGGAACAAAAAAGTTGACGAGAAAGATGTCGAAAACATGCCGTACCTAAACGCGGTCGTAAAGGAGTTGTTGAGAAAACACCCCCCCACTTATTTTTCCCTAACCCATTCGGTTACCGAACCCGTAAAGTTAGGCGGGTTCGATATACCCACGGGTACTAATGTGGAGATTTTTCTACCCGCTATCGCGGAGGACCCGAAACTATGGACCAACCCGAAACTATTCGACCCGGATAGGTTCTTAACGGGTGGGGAGGATGCGGATATAACCGGGGTGACCGGGATTAAGATGATGCCGTTTGGGGCGGGTCGAAGGATTTGCCCCGGGTTGGGCATGGCTACGGTTCATGTGAATTTGATGATCGCGCGAATGGTTCAAGAATTCGAATGGAGCTCGTACCCGAAAGACACCAAGGTGGATTTTAGTGAGAAGTTGGAGTTCACTGTGGTTATGAAGAACAGTCTTAGAGCTATGATTAAACCAAGAGTTTAAATGTGAAACTAGAGTTAAGTAATAATCGATAAAACTTGTGTTTGTAATTTTGTTTCTGTTTTATTGAAGGATCCAAACCCGGTGGAAAGTCCAGGTATGACGTAGGAATGTTAGGTATTTATTTATGTGTGATATGATATTTTGATTAATGTTTTTGCAACATAGAATTATATAAGTTTTTGGATGTTAAAAGAATATTTTTGCTTGAAATATTGTTTTCCTTTGTTAGAATGTTTATAGCTTCTACTATGAGAATAGTTTGTTTGGGTTTTGAGCTACTTGCTGACCCGGTTTCTATAGATTTATAGAAGTTTTTGGCCGTTAAAAAAAACTGTAATTTTATATGAATAGCTATAATACGAGTACAATAGACAACGTTAAGAGGAACCCGTGAACTCCATCAATTCTTGTGTAAACATCTTCATATATAGGTTAACATTTGCCACAATGTTATATGTTTTATCTATTATTCCATTAGAGTACCAAGCATATACTAAATTAGTTTAAATTAAATTATCATTTCTGATAACGATAATTCTTGTATTTTTTATATAAACTTTGCTTTACTACCTAATAAATGTGCAACTATAAAACACATGACATGCTTTAAAAGTACCTTTGGTTCTTTCTTTTTCTTACACAAACCAAACACATATAGTTTTTTTCTTCTTTGTTAATGTAAAACTGTCTACAATTAGTGAATGTTTCACTAGAAAAATAAGTGTTTGTTAGGCGTTGTTCCTAATCATGAAAAAAAAACCCGAAATTAGTACATGGGTGTAAAATTCAACCTCTTTTCAATCAGTTGTTCTTTCTTTAAAAAAGCTTCGTGTATTTGTTTTTGTTTGTCTACGTGGAGACTTAACAACAACCTTTCTATCTAGCATTGTTCCCACATAGCAACACTTAATTGCAAAGTTATACTCTTAATCTCTTATCCATAACCAGTACATCCAAAACGCGTTAATGATATTTGAGGTCAACATTTCTTCTGCGTATAACAGATTTGTCTAGAGTGTTATTTTTGTATGTTAAAAATAAATATGTACAATCGAATAAATAAATGTTACCGTGCAAACTTTACTTTCGATGTGATCCGTTGATTTGTGGCGTTGGCATCTCCTCCACAATCTTTTTCATATTTAATGAATGCACATGTTGGTGACGATGCAAATGTATTAACTTTTCATGGTAGAGATAATGTATATATAAAACCATACATTTTTTTTATATTGGATTCATAAATACATCATACATGATGCATTTGTATACACGACAATTTTTTTTTTTTTTTTGTATATTTGATTCATAAATACTGTACATCATACATGATGCATTTGTATTATATACACGTCAAATATAAATTAAGACAATTGCTTTGAATGTCAATACTTGTATTTATTTGAATTTATGAAATTAATGCTTACCAAGAAAAGGAGGTTTCTTTTGAAAATCATTAACACCTAAAAGCTTTGGTTGCTCACGCAAACATACATCAACTACTCACATTGAATGTTTTTACTAGAAGATGTTAACAAGGGCACACGTTTTATGCAAATAGGGTTGATTTCATATTTAGTAAATCTTGTGTGCACTTTATTCTTTCCTATGCATATATTTGTGAAAAGAGCCTATTTTTCATTTCATTAAATACATCTACACTTTATTCATGTTGTATATATATAATTATGGTTTTGGTTTAAAAATCGTTTTTTTATTTTGCTTTTATTATTTAAAAAATAAATTCAATAACAATCAGAAAGCCTGTATCAAATGACTCCACCAAATGATGAACAACCGGGAGTCTCAGGAAGGCCGAAAGTATTTCCAAAATGCAAAACGTTTTGATTCATATAATCCAACTAGTGGGGTGCCCGCGCGATGCGGCGGGTGCGACACTATACATTGCGGTAATGGTCACTGCGGGTTAGTATGCGGCGACGAAGTGTGCGACGGTGTAGCACAATGTGGGCAGCGGCGAATATGGTGTGGCCAGTTGAAGCACGACGGCTATGGCATACGATGGTACGGCAGCAAGTGGTACCGGATTCGGAGATGAAAATCAAAGGAACAACAACATACAAAATTTGGCTTTTAGATTCATAAAAGCAATATCATAACATTCAAAATTTAATAACAACATCAAGTGTATAAACAAAAATATAATGCACATAATATTATTGATATTTTCCACGGTAAAAAGTGACTAAGCATCACAACATTTAGAATACCAAACCCTGATCATCTTCTTTGATTACGGATTTACGGGCTACGTGTAGGCTATGGCAACCGAAAAAAAATAAAAAAAGATATATACTAAGACCGCCCGGTATGGGCCTCGTCTCCGCCCCGTCGCTTCCGTCCCGGGTCGTCGCACACCGGCCCCGACTGCTCCGTCGCGGCTTCTCCGTCTTCTCCAAGACGTTGGAGACGGACCAAGGTGGTGGGCCCCTCTGACTTATCTCTCTCTCTCCACTTTTATTATATAATATATTATATTGATTTTTATTGTGGGGTTGGGTAGTCCTCCACACCCTTGGGTAGTCCCCAAGAGGATGCTCCTCCTCCCGTGATGACGTGGCGCCTACGTGGCGGGTAGTCTCCAAAGTGACTATCCATTCCATACCCCATGGTCTAAATGAACTGTAAACATGGTAGTGTCCTCTTTTTTTATTCAAGTTCCCATATCTTTCATTTAGTGTTATTTTTTAATTAGATGTTTTAGTAGATTGAACAATCTAAATGAAACCGCAATTTGTATGTCTACATTTGAATCACAAGAGGGTTCGATTTGATACCTTAATTGGAAACTACAGAAACTCTTCAACGTTTGCACTCAACAATGGCGCAATAACTCGTACAAATAGAGGCGAGCAATTTGTCCAAACAGATGGTTTGTGAGTTGTTATGTAGTTGTGGTCATGGGGGGTTAATGTACAATGACGGAGTAGCACAGCAGTGGCAGGGGCGAAGGTCATGCGACCGGTTGAAGGACAGTGGCCATGATAAAGAGAAAGCTCCGTCTTATAATACATTGGTTGTGAGTGAGAAAGATGCGCAAAACTAGGGTGCGAGAAGTCGTTTGGTAAGCTTACAAGATGGAACTGTTGCGGCAGAAGAAAATACTGTGGTAGAAGTAGTGGTGATGGTGGCTGCTTGTGAATCTATTGATGACGACAACAAATTCAGTGGTTTGACAGGGTACAATGACTTCAAACCGTATAACTACGAGGACGAAGGAAGTGAATTTTGTCTCAAAAGCCTCCTCAATCCATTCCAAACGTAACTGTCACGGCCCCCGTCCCGGTTTTACCCGGTCCAGGAGCCGCGGGACAGAAACCCGTGGTATTTATTATTTGAGTTGACAGCGGAAGTTTTAGCAGGAACTTTTCAAACTTGAAAATGCCCGATTATTTTATTCCATAATTTGGGATAAACCCCGTAATTTACAATAGAGGAATTTTACTAGGAAATTCCCTGTTTTACAAAACATGTTTATTTATTTATTTATTTGAGCCACTACTTCAAGCTTGTTAGTGCTCCGTAGCACTTTTCCTTGATTCACAGTAGGTCACCTGAAACATGTTTGAAAAATATTTTATCAGCGGGGAAATACTGGCGAGTCACTCAATTTGATAAAATGACACATAGTTATAAATTACAGCATAAGAGCGATTACAATGGCTTCTATCTTATTTTTATCTGGCGCCGTGTCACCTCCTGGTAACGATGGTCATACCACTATTGGGTCCTTTCACCCAAGTAGTGATGATTATCACTGTTAGGATTTATTAGCCTAACCGTGAGAAATTAGTAATGTGCACAATACCCCACTAGCCAGTGATTCAAGATATCCACGACTTAATCCCTGTAATTATAACTTTTGAAAATAATTTGGAGTATTGTAAAACATTATTGATAAAAAGAGAATGACTCACTTTGCAGATTTAAACGGGCAGAGTTTAGCCTACTGATAAGCCTTGTAACCTAAATTAAATGACAATGCACACGAACTAATACAACATTTACGATAACTCACGAGATTAAAACCCTCACAACGAATGACAAAGTGCAATACTTAAACATTCATCGAATTCACGACGAATGACAAAGTATAGCCCTAGTGTGGGCAGCACTTAAACATCCATCAGATAGTTTCAATCGATCGGACATTGAATCGTAGCAGCGATCGAGTTAATACCATGTATCGTAGCAGCGCCTCCCTAATGGAAATTATGATTTTTAGTAGTAGAACTTCGTTTTTGAGAAAAGTTTTCGACACAGAATAAAAGCCCCATGCACAGGCTACTTATAGCCAGATTTTGAGTCTTACGCGGCCCGCGTAAGCCTTAACAAGGCTTTTACGCGGCCCGCGAGAGCCCCTAGTCTACATGTAGGGCATATGTGTCACGAGTAGGTTTGCCACGCGTACGACACGTGGCCCGGCATGCTTATCTGGTCCAAGTTAAGTTGACGCGACCCGTGTAAGCATAAGCTTACTCTTACGCGGCCCGCGTGAAACCCAAAAACCTTGTTTTCTTGGTTTTTCATGCACGTTAGGGTTTCAGGGGTCCGGGTTTTCACTTACGGGTCGTTTTGGGACATTTTTGAAGGTCCTTACAGTAACCATATAAATAATCCAACCAATTTACAATAACCATGCCAAACTAAACTAAAATACCCATAACAATCCTCAACTTAATAAAAAATATATTACATATCATGGTTGCGATTAACTGTGGCGATGAATCGAGTTGTAATGGATATTAGCTTGCGGCGGAGACCGTTGTCGCGGTGTGCTGCAAAATATTAGAAGTTGTTTGTGCACCTGCGAGCAGAGGTGAATATGTGAAAATAAAAAAAAAGTTAGTTGAACAAATAGACCAATACCTTAAACCATGATCTAAAATCCATTCCAACCATACATGAAGCCACCATGTGAATCACTTAATCCAGCCATTATGAATCCGTACACCCCTCGCGGCTAGCTCCTTTTTATCGGAATCTTATTTTAACGACGCGTGCCACATGAAGAAGTTTATTTTTGGGGAGCCCAACTGTTCCACAAAGGCCAACTGCCACCACTATCTTCGTTATTCGCGGTCGCTATAAAATTTTGAACAAAATCCACGGACAACTCATCACCCAAAGGGTTATTCCAAACCTACCTGTCTTTATTTGAGTTTATAACAATTTGCTCCAGCAGTTTCCAAATAAATTACATGAGATGATGGTTGATGAGCCCTGCTAAATAAAAATACATAAATCATTAAGGCCTACAACAAGATAACAACCCCAGAGCAGAAATCATTAACACCACACAATAAAACAGATGTTCCCATATTAAAACCATAGAGATCAGAGTAAATATATAAATATATACTTGCATCAGATCAGCGTGGTGATGGGCTTCGAGAGCTAGACTTGCCACTGGGTGAAAGACATTTTGGAGTAGGGGGCACTCAAAATAAAAGTTCTTTTAGTCACAATGACTCCAATAAAAAAAAACTACGGCATTTCAATGCCAAAGAAACAAGCATATGTTTGCAAAGAAGAATAATTACCTTTAGACTCCGGCTCCTTGATCTCCCCTTCAACTTTTCTACTGGCTCCAGTATTCTTCCCTTGTGAATAAAAGCAAACGAAGTATAAAAATATATAAACCCAAATTATTTAAAGCCAACAAAATGATAGGAAAAAAGATGTAAGATTATATATTCAAATCGACAAATCATCGAATGAATAAGACATGAAAAGTATGCCAAGTAATTGCTAGTTGTAACACCCCAAAACTCGAATTATTAAATTCGTTAGTAGGTTACCTTGTGTAATTAGATGAAGTACAATAACTAAGTTATTAAGCCTAGTTAATTGTCTAATAAATAAGTAAAAGAATGAAGTTTGTGGCAATTGTGATGGTATGTTAAACTTGAGGGACTTAGGGTGCCAAAATGGAAACTTAAATTATTAAAACAAAATATCACACACACAAGGTGTGTGTGTGCGTGACTTCGATCAGGAGAAGGAAAGAGGGGTGAAAACCCTAACCCTCAAGAAACCATCAAATTGAAAGGAGTTTTCAGCCCAAATCTACTGCATGAACAAGGATTCTCGATCACTCAGCTCTATAAACCACTTGGTAAGTTGTAAATTCTGATTTGGTGATTTTGTAAGAAGTAGGTTTTCGATCAATCCATGAATTAGTATGAAATTAAGCGTTATTATGTGCTAGAATCGTCATACGGAACATGTGTTATGCATGATTTTGTTCAATTAGGTGTTTGGAGGTGAAACCCACCATGGATGATGGAAATGGCGACATGGGTATGTTATCCATGTCCAACCTTTGTTTGATTCTTGATATGCTATGTTGTATGTGACCAACTTGTTAGTTATATTGAACATGGTATGAAATTGAATTGTTATTTGTATTTTGGATTATTGAAAACAAGAACTAGGAAGAAAAGTATGAAGGTTACTTGTACATTATGTTTAAAAACTAGTACGCGCGCCAAGTGTTCGATAAAATGCTTAGGTGAAAATGATAAGTGAAATTTGTATGCTAGCAATGGATAATTATATGTAGAATGTGATAATGATGTAATAGATAATAGGTTTGCAAAAGGAATGTGTTTTTGATGGATTACAAGTGGGAAATTAGTGTGCTAAGATGATATGGTAAGATACTTTCATTAGAAAGTTGTACTACACGCTTTGAGGGTGTGATGCACACCGTATGTGGGATTAGGTGTTTGATCATAACGAGTAAATAATCATGTACTAAATATTAAGCATGTGAACTCACTAGCGAGTAAAGAAGGTGGAGTTATGTAAATGGGTTAATTTAGAATGTGTTGGTCAATTGGTAGGATCATGAAGAATTCGCATATGTAGGATTTACTATGTGATTATATGTGGATATAACTAGGTGACCGTTCGGTATGTGCGTCACCACATGAGTATGAAATGCACACGATGTTATTACTGTGGTCTACCTTATTAAGAATAACAATTTGAAGGTATACATGTAAGGGGCTGTTTGGTAGCCTCTGAATGGTCATTAAGAGGCTACCTCTTAATGGAACCAATAAGAATTTTACTAATGAGAAGGTAGAAGAATGTGACACGTGATGATTTACCATTCAGAGGTTACCTCTTAACCATTCAGACTTGAGGTTACCTCTTATTCATTCAGAGGTTTTAAACCATTAAGAGGTAGCATCTGAATGGTCATTAAGAGGCTACCAAACAGCCCCTAAGTTAGATTGTTGACTTTTGAAAGTCAACAGTGTATGAATGTAATGGATGGGCTTTTGAACACAAATGTTAGAGTAGAGAATTAGTGTGTCATGTACTAGATGATTTGTGTGCTATGTATGATGGTAATCGAGTTGCGTGAGATTTGAATAAGGTAACCATTGATATGTGTCTCATGTATGCGAAAATGTGACTAATGGAAGTCAAATAATGTGTAAATAAAAGGAAACAAATGTTTGTATGTATGATCATATATGCTAACTTGATACGAACGTGATGACATGTAAGGAAAGGAATCGTATCAATTGACTCAAGCACGGAGGGCTAACGCGGCGAGATGAGGAAGGAAGTAAGCTCTAATACGCACGCTTAAGGTAAGTGAATTCTGACTCACTTATTAGTGTGTATAGGGAGTTATTTAATGCTTATAAATGTGAGAAGTTCATGTATGATTAATTAATAAATGGAAATACTAAGGTAGGAATGATTGTCGGGGCTGAAAGTAGCTAGTTACGTCGGAAATAAAATGGTGGAATCGAACGGGTCGAATAATGGCATGAAGGATCTTTAAGCCTTTTTCTTATAATTCAGCTTTTGATGTGAGTTAGGATGGTGAACGAATCCGTAATTAAATTACGGACGCGCAGAAACAAGAATTACACAAAACAGACGCTTAGCTCAAAAGTTATGTAAGTTTCAAGTTGAGTTTTGGTTGAAAACATAGCTGGGCACTTTATGTAGCAGCAAAGGGAAGTATTCTGTCGAAATAGGGTTGTCGCGCTACGCGACAGCAATTCAGTTTCACTGTCGCGCAACGCGACAGATGTCGCACCCCGCGAGAGCCAGTTAGCTGGCAAATCTTGTTTTTCTAGTTCGTTTTCGCAAGAATGTTCACTCAACAGTTGGAACGTTCACTCGTCAGCAAGAATGTTCACTCAACAGTTGGAACGTTCACTCGTCAGCAAGAATGTTCACTCAACAGTTGGAACGTTCACTCGTCAGCAAGAATGTTCACTCAACAGTTGGAACGTTCACTCCTCAGCAAGAATGTTCACTCAACAGTTGAAATGTTCACTCATGAGCAAGAACGTTCACTCAAAGTATGTGTGGGAAAGAAATAAGTTTGGAGATATGTATTTGTATAGATCTACCTACATGTTAGTGACAGAATCCATAGGTAAGCATGAATAGAAATGAACATGCACGTAAGTTTGTACGTATGAAACTTATTTATATGGATGTTTGTGACTAGGATATGTTAGTAAAATTATATGGGAATGTAAGTGGTATGTAAGAGCTTGTACATGTGTATGTGTGCGTGTACGAATGTGTGCGTATATATGTAGGTGTATATGTTTGTGTACATGTATGATTTATGAATGTATGCATGTATGCATGTATAGATGTAATATGTTATGAATGCGAGATGTTATAAATGTGTGAAGGAATGATTTCATTATGTTTGGTCATTGATGTTTGCTAACGGTGTGCCTTGAAGTTGAAATTTAATGCAGGTAAAAGAACATCGGGTTCATGAGGTATCGAAGTCGAACTCGGAATGAGAAAATACGAGAGGATAGTTGAATGAATCAAAGTTTATATTGTTGAATGATATTTGATATTAAATTACCTGATAATAATGTTGTATGATTGTAACGCCCTAAATCGTTTTAATCAAATTTAACGCAGCGGAAAATACATACTAAAAATTTCTTTTATGATATTCTTTCTTTCAATTAAATACATTAATCCCTTTTCATAAATTAATTAAAAACTATCATACGTATATCGAATTAGGTGACCACATACACACCCACGTACAATCCATGTCTTGACTCGATCTTCAATCGCGTACACATCTTGAGCAATCATTCATAAACCTGTACAACCTGCAGTCACCACAACCAATTAGTTCATTAGCAACCAGTGACATAATATATATACTTTAAAAGGTGCATCATCAAGCATCAACGTCTCTTATTCTCGTTCATATAAGTCCATTCGTCCATCCATTCGGACACTCTCGTCTGACCTCCATACTTAACCTTCATTCTCCATTATTAGTTTACCTGCACTTCCATTTCATTTCTAACAGAAAACAATTAGCATCATTATACTTTCCTATCACATTCGACTCCTTTTTCCGTAAACTTACCTATTTACTTCCATTGTTTAATGCTTTCTCACATGTATCACAATAATCATCATACTACAATATATTTTACATCTAAGTGTAAGTCCGGGATTTACTTACCTTATGCGTCCGTATTTGCATCCGCTTACTTGAGTCTTCTTGTCCCGTTAGCCTTCCACGCTCCCATCCATCTTGACATGATTCCTATACTTTCATGTCATTACATTTATATCCTTATTAGCATACATGATTATTCATATCAAGTTCATATCTCACATATGTATTTCATTAGCCGATTCAAACAAGCATATAACATACTCAACATCAACCTAACATAATCTTCACATGAACTATATCTAAAATACATTCCTCATGATTGTTTACTATCAATTTCATTAATACCACATTCTATACATGTTTACCCATTAATTGCATACAATTTCACATATTATTGTCATTTAGACATTTCATCAAACACTTGGTGTGCGTACTACTTCCTAAGCATAATGTACAAGTATTTCATGTGTTTCTTCCTAATTATCACCTTCATTTATCAACACAAGTAAACATCATACAAATTCCATACCATAATCACTCTATATACAAATACCCATCACATACTACACATATCCCTAATCAAGTTCATACCATTTCATGGATTAAACATAAACCCACTTAACTAAGTGTGGTAATTCATCCAAACACCTAAATTCTAGCAATTTACTCAGAGTCTTCGCTTAGGGTTTGTTCCTAAACGTGCATACATCACTAATTTGGGCATAACCTTCATGATTCATACATAATTCACCACTAGTGATGATTATCCAGATTTCTCAACTTCATTAAACATCAAAATTCGACATACCTTATGATCCCCTAGCTTGGGTGATCGTTAATTCATGTTCCTTCTTGAATTTGAGCCCCGATTCCTCCTTCAATTGGGTGATATATGATGAACTAGGGTTTGGCTCTCTAGAGCCTTCCCCTGATCACGCACAGAACACACACGAAGTGTGTGTGTGTGTGTGTGTTATTTTCATTTATTAAAACCACTTTCAAGTTATCCCACTTTGGTCCCTCTTGTTTCGTTTTAATTAAATAGGGCTACAACTCTCCGTTTGATACCAACGATATTAAAATCAACTAGGTTAATTATTCCTAGTTATTATTCATTTACGGGTTTACTTTTACCCCTAATGGTATTTTTACCCGTTCCTTTATATTAACCGGGTTTAAATTACCAAACCCATTTTTGGGGTGTTACAATGATGTTGTTAACGACTAATGGTTAAGTTGTATGTGATGTCCACAGGTACTACACGGATTTCTTCTACCACAAACGAAGAGAAGCGGACATAGATCGAGTCGAGAGCAAGGATTGTACGGAAAAGAACGGTCACATAGCTTTAATTATGTAACGCCTTAAAGTGTTAATTGAAAGTGAATGTTGTATATTTCTTTTAGTTAACGTTTGTCATTCCGTATTTGAGCATTCATGTAAGAAATATCTTTAATAGAGAGAAAATTTTAAGGCTCTTTTTCTGTTACGTCGTTTTTAAGTTATTACGTGTGAGGGCGTTACACTAGTATGACCAAAAAACATATCAAAGAAAAGTTCATGATTGAGATCAAACTTTTGCCAGAGAACTCGAATTTTTTCAGCACCAGGTCCCTATTTGGCAACCATTATTTCTCTGCCAACAACAACCCTTCCTGAAAAAATCGCATAAACAGTTTAGTCGTGTATGGCTAAAAGAAAAAAAATAAAAAAATTCGTATATTTTTTTTAAATAGTCGAATCCCGTATTTTAACCCATGGTTCCTTTTTTATCTTATTAAACTAACTCAGTTGAATACAAACCGTAGAGAGTCTGATGCTTCACTGTTGTTATAGTATCAAAGCAACTGTGATCCTCTGTTCTTCTTTCTCCGGAAACAAACTCCGGTGAATTTGTATTCTTCCCTACTTTTCTCGGCAACTCTCTACAAATCATCTCTTTTCCTCTGCTTTTCTCTTTTTTTTTCCCAAGTCATCTACATCAATCAACTCTACGATTTCAACAGTTGGTGGCAAACAAAGAAATCCAATGACTAACATCACAAATTTTGTCATGATTACACTTGATGATACAAACTACAAGACCTGGAAACATCAATTCATCAACGTTTTTGAAGACCTTAGATCCGCTTCATTTTATCAACAAAAATGTACTCGTTCCTGGGTTTAACATGTTTTTGCTTAATAATGAAAATAAAGACCTAAAACCGAATTTCAATCAATTGAAATCAAAATAACTGACCTATGAGGCTCGTCTTACTCAACATACCATCGTTACACCACCAAAAAACATGAAAATGAACCTGCAAAGAAAGTTGAATTATTGTAGGGTTAAATGAAACCCTAGTTTCAATTTTCAAGATTAAACATCCATTTGTTCATCTTTGTTCCTGAAGCGTGAATGTCTCTAACTGAACGAAGTTTAGAAAAATGACGGCAGAATTCATTAACCTATACCATGAGAACCACCATCAGATGAATATACAACAAGCCTTTTGTTCAAATTCGATTTAACTGGAGTATCTACAGGGATTTAAATAATATGTAAACCCTATATTTTCTTCTCCTAATTCGATTTGACCGTACACCCTAAAACTTCTTCCACCATTGATGCTGCCAAAGACGTCGCCAGATCTGGTCACCACCATTGAGAGGGAGAGCTAAGATAATTTTTGAAATTTGAATATGAGAGTGAGAGAGAACTGTAAGACCCTAATACATATTTGACAAAAGTCGCAGCGGAAATTCGTGCCGTAAAATTTCTTTCATTACACACGTCTTGGTTTACTTGAAAATTCATTTTAAAAATATCTGTTTTACAAAACAAAAGCATAACATTCGTTTGCTAATGTACAAACTCAATTAAATCCGTACAATCTCTCTCGTGACTCGGTCTTCGATCTCTATTCCTCATGATAATAACCCGCGATTTGCATAGCCTGCACTCACCACATACAATCATAGCATTAGCATACCATACATAAACAAAATTTATACTTGTACACTCCCCATTTCGTTATCTTTCTAACTTTAAGCATTTCATCTGCGTATTCGTACCCTGGTGAGGCTTCAATAATGTACCTGCATTACTTTTCATCCTCAAGACACACCATTAATAATGTATTACTCAACGTATCTAAATTATGCACACTTACATTCTCACCAGCATACATCCACATCTACATACGTACATACCTTCCTATACTTCTATGTATTTGCATACTCTCATACGCACCTTCATGCATACATTCATACATACACATTTACATACGTGCCTACATTTCTACATCTCTACAATACATGCTTATACTCCTACGTATCTTCATATATACATAAATACTCACCTACATACGTACATACACTCCTACGTACACTTTCCATGTCTTGCATACTCATACATTAATCACATGGGACTTGGATTTAGATTTATAATCCATATACATCAAAGGAACGTTAAAAATCATGTTTGGGAGACCCACCGTAGTCCACGGATAATATACCGAAGCCTACGATGCATAAATTACATAAATAACAAAATTTCAGCTTTTAGGACATGGGGAGGGCGTCGGCGACGGCCCTTGCATTTACACGTAGCCAAAAACCTCCGTAGGCAGCAAAATAACCCGTCAGCAAAAACTGACTTTCCAGGGGGCGTAGGCGACGGCCCATTAGGGCGTAGGCTACGGCCCCTAGAAATTCAGTTTTCCTGCTGTGTTGTTTTTCGTCGTTCGAACGCACTAAAACTTGCATAACTTTTAAACCGTTTACCCGTTTAACCTCCCGTTTCTTCCTACATGATTGTAAATTAACATTCTATCATGTGAACTTAAAATCCAACATCCGGGTTAAGGAAATTCTTGACTTATACGTTTTCGACTTATTATTCATTTACGAATTATTCGACCCGTCATGCATTTATCAAAACAATCTGTCGATTTGACCTCAACTTCATATGAACTCAATAATTTCAACGACGACTGTCATAAGAGATTAAATTCTCGGATTCCTTGCATCCTCTTAACCCATTTTCGCTCAAAAGCTTATTTCGACCCGTTATGGGTATTTGCGCATTAAATGGTCTATGACTTACAAAACCATACTCCCCACTTTCATACTTGACCAATACATTACACTAATCGAATAGCTTGTTTCTAAACTACTTTTAAGATCGTTTTCCCAATATACCCATCAAGGGCGTTTTAGTCAACTTTAATCCCATCATTTACGACGAAAGACTTCAACACATATTTGACCTCAAACATCATGTTTAATTAAATAAAACATTATATTACTCACACAAACTAAGAAGTGATTACGGAAATCACTTAATTAATACTACTCATTCGATATCATCTTCAATAACAAATTTCAACATAACCTTTAACAATTATCATACAAGTAATTCCATTACTATTAAAGATGGAGTCCGGGAGTTTACTTACCTTGAGCGTCCAAGTCCAAGCATAGGTTCCATGCTTACTTTTGACCCGTTAGCCTCCGTGCTTGAGCCCGTGGACATGTTATCTATCCTTACATGACCATACATTGATATCCTTGTTAGTAAACAAGAACACGCATAACATCAATCATGATAAATTTATGCTCTACACTTGGCTCTCATTAGTCAATTTCTAACAACACATAGTATAGATTAACAATGAGATCCTTCCTACTCGTATGATATGAACGCGCCATCACATATCTCACTATAAACATATTATGCATCACTTGACTTCCTAAACCGTACATTTATGTTAAGAGATCCAAATCACAACATTCCTACCATTGTTGACTATCCAGAAAGTCAACCGTCAAGCATTTCAATTTCCAACTTTGACACACATTTATTCACAAATTAACATGTTAGTACATAGTCATTATGCCATCTATGCTTCATACTCATATTGTAGGACATATTCGGCCACATGATTAAAATAGTTACATATACACATACACATTCCATTCCGTTTATAGCAACATCATCATAATTAATGCCAACATCATTTAAGTTTACTCTTTTCTAGGATTCTCATTCGTTCCATATCTATTCTTAGGTCGAAACTAATACGATCAAACAATCCATATATATTCATCATATCATTCAAGCGTATAGTGAAATTTCATATACTATTGTCGTTTAGACATTTCATCAAACACTTGGCGCGCATACAAGTTTTTAAACATAATGTACAAGTATTCTTCATACTTTTTCTTCCTAGTTCTTGTTTTTAATCATCCAACATACAAAATATCAATTCAATTTCATAGCATATTCAACATAACTAACAAAGATTGATTACACACAACATAATTTACCAAGGATTTGAACAAATGTTGGACATGGGTGACATACCCATGTCGCCACTCTCACCATCAATGGTGGTTTCACCACTAAACATCAAATTACTCAGAACCGTTCATAATCCAAGCTTTATTTGTTGATTCTAACACCTCCTCATGCTTAATTTCATATGAAATCAAAGATACATCACATAGCCATACTTGCAAAAATCATTAAATCAAGAACTATGACTTACCACATGTTTAGCAAGGCTAGATGATCATATATTCAGGTCCATGCATAAGATTTAGCCTTGATTCCTATTCTAATTCTCTGATTTAGGGTTAGAGAGGGGTTTCCCCCTCTTTTCTTCTCCTCTGCTCGAACACACCCATACGCCCAAATGGGTGTTGGGATTTTTGGTTTTTGTTTTATATTTTATCTTTCTATTTGCCATTTTCGATCCCTCAAGTTTGAGCATTTAACCTTTATTGGCTATCCTTTGATATAATTCATTCTTAACTTAAATCAAGAGGTCACTTACATTCTAACTAGGTTAATATTCCTAGTTATTATTATTTCATGCTATATAATAGAAGACATATTAGAAATTATAAAAGTTCGGATTTTGGGTGCGTTACAAGTCTACCCCCCTTAAATGAGGTTTCGTCCCCGAAACCTTTCTCATTCAAACTAGACCAATTCTACTCTTACCCCTTTCAAGTTGTTCATCCACAATACTTACTACAACCTAAACGCATTCGGGATCTTGGAAAATGTTTTATTCATTCATGAACGTAATTGTACACATCGTTCCTATGCCCTTATATTAAGTAAATTACTTTCATAATTATACTTATGTCAGACTCTGCTCCAGAGCTCTTATTAGTGTCTTTTACTTTATAATACTAGCTCTTAACACATATCACCACTAACGTTTCGTTCATCGAATTTATTCCAATTGTATACAATTATTAATCGTACAAACCTAAGTCTGCGGTTTGTTTCTAACTTCCTATTTAAGCATATTACATTCATATATTTGCTAATCGAAATAAATCGATTTATTTCATACTACTCATACATCATATGCTATCTTTCATTTTGTTCACTATGAGCCATCCTAAACATTCCATTACTATCATTACTTCCGATTACCTTAAGCTCATAGGAGGGGTCGATATATTACCATACGCATACTATAATCATTCAAGGACTTATTATTACAACTAAATTCACCTTTCTTAACTTAATTATCCGTACTTAAATCACGAAGACTAAGCATTATTTCCATGGTTACTATTGTTATTTATGCCATGCGTATCTTTTCTACAATGTCTTGTTCAAATGAACATGGCCAACAAGCCGAGCATCAAAGTTAGCATTTCTTAACGACACTTGCCGTCTTTTATATTCTATCAGAATTTCCACAGTTACAAGCATTTAAGTTCAATACCACCCGACGATCATTACGAACATTTTGAAATTCACTCCACATTTTGCATTACGGTTTGTATATATACATTCTATTCTAACACATCCATCTCTAGTCGAGTCATAACCTCCTATTAAAGTTACACCCCTTTTTATACATACCTGACGGAAGTAAATTCCATTGATTCGTTATCCATACCTTACGATGATCATTCCTTTCCGATTAGTGACATTGCGTGTCCATTCATCAAGCTCACCTATGAGTATAAACTTAACAAATCAACACATTAACTGCCGAGTTCAAATGGCGATCGCCATCTGACCCGTATGACCCATTTATCCTTTCGACCATTCTCGTATGCAACACATTTGCATAATATATTCATATATATATATGAAAGTTTAAACATAATTTGGATCATATCACTTAAGGAATATTTACTTGTTCGGTCCGTAATTACTTACACATTCGAATATTTTCATTCTTATCATTCTTTTGTTCATTTGCTTCTACATTTACTTATATGAGTTGTTTGACGCAAACATGGTCAAGCTATCGACTTCTTCTTATGTAGACTAGTTTCGTCTTTTATATCTTAAATCTGTTTCGCGGATTCGAACATATTATTCATACCTTTCGTACCTTCTATGTTTTGAATCCGTCTCGCGGATTCAAACATTTCATTCATGCCTTTCATTCCTTGAATCCGTCTCGCGGATTCAAGCATTGCATTCATATCTTTCATTCTTTGAATCCGTCTCGCGGATTCAAACATTTCATTCATGCCTTTCATTCCTTGAATCCATCTCGCGGATTCAAGCATTGCATTCATATCTTTCATTCTTTGAATCCGTCTCGCGGATTCAAACATTTCATTCATGCCTTTCATTCCTTGAATCCATCTCGCGGATTCAAGCATTGCATTCATATCTTTCATTCTTTGAATCCGTCTCGCGGATTCAAACATTTCATTCATACATTGTTGATCCGTACTTTCTTACGGATTCAACATTTCATTCTTATCATTCGCACTTTTCACTCTTACGTAGTACTCTCAATCTCCCGAGAGTCTTACTACCCATTTCACCCATACGCCCACCTGCTACCTAATTCTAACGGACATACCTGTAACAATTATCGTGGTCTCACGAACGTCATTCGTTTCTTATGTACTGGCCAGGTACACAATCCACGTACTAGTTTCGTGTCTTCGCGTAATCGCCACCTTATGTCCGAAGAATTAAGTTTCGGCACGTGTAACCCCTTTTTTTTAAACTTCTTTACCATGTCGTTATTATATCCATTTAAAATTTTCTTTCACTTGCTTAATTATACCATTTCATACGTCCACACGTTAAGTTTACCTACCTGGGGTCAATTCGTCTTATTACTTGCCTTGATGCCAGTCCTAGACCGCATTCACGGATCATCCCTACCGAACAATTGCGCTTACCCTTCACATAACATTCTATTAGTTCCCTTCAAATACATAATCTAATACATACTTACCTTTGCTTCTACCTTTAGATCTTGATCGAGTCTCGGATTGTACGGGTTTCTAGTTACAAGAGCACACAGGTTTGAGTTCAAGTATTCATCTCCTCATACTTGATTTCACTCAAACCTTGGCTCTGATACCAACTTGTAAGACCCTAATACATATTTGACAAAAGTCGCAGCGGAAATTCGTGCCGTAAAATTTCTTTCATTACACACGTCTTGATTTACTTGAAAATTCATTTTAAAAATATCTGTTTTACAAAACAAAAGCATAACATTCGTTTGCTAATGTACAAACTCAATTAAATCCGTACAATCTCTCTCGTGACTCGGTCTTCGATCTCTATTCCTCATGATAATAGCCCGCGATTTGCATAGCCTGCACTCACCACATACAATCATAGCATTAGCATACCATACATAAACAAAATTTATACTTGTACACTCCCCATTTCGTTATCTTTCTAACTTTAAGCATTTCATCTGCGTATGCGTGCCCTGGTGAGGCTTCAATAATGTACCTACATTACTTTTCATCCTCAAGACACACCATTAATAATGTATTACTCAACGTATCTAAATTATGCACACTTACATTCTCACCAGCATACATCCACATCTACATACGTACATACCTTCCTATACTTATATGTATTTGCATACTCTCATACGCACCTTCATGCATACATTCATACATACACATTTACATACGTGCCTACATTTCTACATCTCTACAATACATGCTTATACTCCTACGTATCTTCATATATACATAAATACTCACCTACATACGTACATACACTCCTACGTACACTTTCCATGTCTTGCATACTCATACATTAATCACATGGGACTTGGATTTAGATTTATAATCCATATACATCAAAGGAACGTTAAAAATCATGTTTGGGAGACCCACCGTAGTCCACGGATAATATACCGAAGCCTACGATGCATAAATTACATAAATAACAAAATTTCAGCTTTTAGGACATGGGGAGGGCGTCGGCGACGGCCCTTGCATTTACACGTAGCCAAAAACCTCCGTAGGCAGCAAAATAACCCGTCAGCAAAAACTGACTTTCCAGGGGGCGTAGGCGACGGCCCATTAGGGCGTAGGCTACGGCCCCTAGAAATTCAGTTTTCCTGCTGTGTTGTTTTTCGTCGTTCGAACGCACTAAAACTTGCATAACTTTTAAACCGTTTACCCGTTTAACCTCTCGTTTCTTCCTACATGATTGTAAATTAACATTCTATCATGTGAACTTAAAATCCAACATTCGGGTTAGGAAATTCTTGACTTATACGTTTTCGACTTATTATTCATTTACGAATTATTCGACCCGTCATGCATTTATCAAAACAATCTGTCGATTTGATCTCAACTTCATATGAACTCAATAATTTCAACGACGACTGTCATAAGAGATTAAATTCTCGGATGCCTTGCATCCTCTTAACCCATTTTCGCTCAAAAGCTTATTTCGACCCGTTATGGGTATTTGCGCATTAAATGGTCTATGACTTACAAAACCATACTCCCCACTTTCATACTTGACCAATACATTACACTAATCGAATAGCATGTTTCTAAACTACTTTTAAGATCGTTTGCCTAATATACCCATCAAGGGCGTTTTAGTCAACTTTAATCCCATCATTTACGACGAAAGACTTCAACACATATTTGACCTCAAACATCATGTTTAATTAAATAAAACATTATATTACTCACACAAACTAAGAAGTGATTACGGAAATCACTTAATTAATACTACTCATTCGATATCATCTTCAATAACAAATTTCAACATAACCTTTAACAATTATCATACAATTAATTCCATTACTATTAAAGATGGAGTCCGGGAGTTTACTTACCTTGAGCGTCCAAGTCCAAGCATAGGTTCCATGCTTACTTTTGACCCGTTAGCCTCCGTGCTTGAGCCCGTGGACATGTTATCTATCCTTACATGACCATACATTAATATCCTTGTTAGTAAACAAGAACACGCATAACATCAATCATGATAAATTTATGCTCTACACTTGGCTCTCATTAGTCAATTTCTAACAACACATAGTATAGATTAACAATGAGATCCTTCCTACTCGTATGATATGAACGCGCCATCACATATCTCACTATAAACATATTATGCATCACTTGACTTCCTAAACCGTACATTTATGTTAAGAGATCCAATCACAACATTCCTACCATTGTTGACTATCCAGAAAGTCAACCGTCAAGCATTTCAATTTCCAACTTTGACACACATTTATTCACAAATTAACATGTTAGTACATAGTCATTATGCCATCTATGCTTCATACTCATATTGTAGGACATATTCGGCCACATGATTAAAATAGTTACACATACACATTCCATTCCGTTTATAGCAACATCATCGTAATTGATGCCACCATCATTTAAGTTTACTCTTTTCTAGGATTCTCATTCGTTCCATATCTATTCTTAGGTCGAAACTAATACGATCAAACAATCCATATATATTCATCATATCATTCAAGCGTATAGTGCAATTTCATATACTATTGTCGTTTAGACATTTCATCAAACACTTGGCGCGCGTACAAGTTTTTAAACAGAATGTACAAGTATTCTTCATACTTTTTCTTCCTAGTTCTTGTTTTTAATCATCCAACATACAAAATATCAATTCAATTTCATAGCATATTCAACATAACTAACAAAGATTGATTACACACAACATAATTTACCAAGGATTTGAACAAAGGTTGGACATGGGTGACATACCCATGTCGCCACTCTCACCATCAATGGTGGTTTCACCACTAAACATCAAATTACTCAGAACCGTTCATAATCCAAGCTTTATTTGTTGATTCTAACACCTCCTCATGCTTAATTTTATATGAAATCAAAGATACATCACAAAGCCATACTTGCAAAAATCATTAAATCAAGAACTATGACTTACCACATGTTTAGCAAGGCTAGATGATCATATATTCAGGTCCATGCATAAGATTTAGCCTTGATTCCTATTCTAATTCTCTGATTTAGGGTTAGAGAGGGGTTTCCCCCTCTTTTCTTCTCCTCTGCTCGAACACACCCATACGCCCAAATGGGTGTTGGGATTTTTGGTTTTTATTTTATATTTTATCTTTCTATTTGCCATTTTCGATCCCTCAAGTTTGAGCATTTAACCTTTATTGGCTATCCTTTGATATAATTCATTCTTAACTTAAATCAAGAGGTCACTTACATTCTAACTAGGTTAATATTCCTAGTTATTATTATTTCATGCTATATAATAGAAGACATATTAGAAATTATAAAAGTTCGGATTTTGGGGGCGTTACAAGAACGAAGTGTAGAAGAGTAAGTGCACAATGAATCTGCTTTGGCTAAATATTTGAATCTGGGAATTTTGAAACTTGAAAACCGAATCCGAGAATATTGATTATTGGTTTGGTTGATTTGGTTAAATCGTATATTTCCGGTTCGTTCAGTTTATTTGGGAATTTTGAAATTTGAAAACTAAATCCAAGAATTTTGGTTAATTGGTTTGCTTTATTTAGTTAAATTATCGGTTTTTAGTTTGTTTTAGTAAAATTTGGTTAATATTCAAAACCAAACTTTAGCTAAATTTCTGCTTAAAAGAACATGAGATGAAAGTATAAAATCTAAAAATATATGAATGATTCAATTTCGGTTTGGTTAATTTCAGTTAACTAACGGTACAAAAAAAAACTAATAACCGATTTTAAGTTAATTCAGTTTTCGATTGATTTTGATTCGGTTTCACCTGTTTTCTTGTTTGGCTTCGGTCAACGGTTCAATTA
Organism: Helianthus tuberosus; assembly: GCA_030545235.1. Taxonomy (NCBI): domain Eukaryota; kingdom Viridiplantae; phylum Streptophyta; class Magnoliopsida; order Asterales; family Asteraceae; genus Helianthus; species Helianthus tuberosus. The sequence goes on from CM060429.1 coordinate 176,315,500, forward strand.
TTGCTCACCCCTATATATTGTTAATCATGTAACATGCCAATTTTTTTAAATTATAAAAATAGCAATACTATACTCAAACTATAGAGAAGAGTTAAATGCCTGGTTGGTCCCTGTGGTTTGCGAAAATTGCAGACTTGGTCCCAGTGGTTCACTAATTACATAGTTGGTCCTAATAGTTGTAATTTTTGCACTCGGGTGGTCCTTATCACTAACCTCTGTTAAATTTATCAGTTAAGTTGATGTTAAATGACCAAATTGCCCTCAACAATTAAATAATTAAAAGTATAAACATAAGAGAAGCCCACCCAATCATCTTCTTCTTCACCTCAAACACCAGTAACCACCATATCCTTTGAATCTATCTGCACATATCCTTTATACCCATAAACATTCAAATCAGAATCCCCAACATCCATGTAACACCTCGTAAAATCATGTCCAATATAGTATCGACACGTGTCATGGACTTTAAACGTGTTACAAATTGAATATGAAGGACTAAAGTTGACAAACGAAGAAAGTATATGTATATAAGGATTCAAAGTGTCAAAATTTGATAATTATGCCTTGTAACAACCCTACACGATGTTTATACCCTTAAAACGAATGTATCATGAAGCATATGAAACCGTTTGTGGAAAAATGTGACGCGAGGGTTAAAAGTGTCAACATGTTTAAGTTATACCTCTGAGTGACCTTTTAGCGAACCCGGAGCCTTGTAACGATTAATTATACTCCCAAGAATAAGTGGTAAAAAATTCACAAGGATTCGATATCGTATGAGGAAGATACGTTAACTTTCGTAATTAAGGGGTTAAAAGCGTCAACGAGGCAAAACTTGTGTTTTCGGTTATCGTTTAACGAAACCGGACCTAACGATGTTTGGTTATATCTCATGGATCATATAAATATAAGTTATATGGGTTAAAAGTGCTTAAAATGGAAGAAATTACGTTTTAGAAGGTCCAGGGGGTGAAATGTCAATAATTGAAACTTGTTTGGCTGGTTACCCACTTGTTGGCGCTGCGCCACCACTGAAGTCTTCTGCCGTCGTGCGACGCGACGGCCTGAGCTGGACCGATTTCATGCACAGATGCGAGTTCAGCAGGTTGCACCGCCTTAGAAGCCTTGCATTCGATTCTAGGGGCTTGTTTGATGGTTTTTCATGCATAGGGATACTTGGGGATGATCAGGAATCACCCATAGACCTTGTTGGCATCATCTTATGAGATTAAAGTCCCTATATAAGGAACATAAGTTGTAACACTTCACTTGTTCATTTCAAAATCATCCAAGACTCTTCTCTGGAGCTCTCTGGTCATCAAACAAGTTTCCTTAAGTTCCAAAATTGTTCTTAGGAACTTTGTAAGCTTCCTTGACCTTTCTTAATTCAGTTTTATTAGTTTAATGGCCTAAAGTCAAAGCCGTCGTAATTAAGGGTTGACTTAGTGATTAATCACTAATGGTCCAGTCAATTCTCGAATTTAAAGTAGCTTTGAGTTGGTAATTATATGGGTAATAAACCCTTAAAAGGGGCACCCTCTGATTCCCACTCTAACTAGGTCAATTGTCGGGTCAAAGTTAATTATAAAAAGTCAACAGAAAGCAAATTTTCGTATAAACACATAATTAACAATGTAGAAGCTATGAAAACTGTTTTATCACTTATATAACTTAATAATTAATTTAACAACATGTCTAAGCATGTTTAACCCGACAATTTTCAGTTTAAGCTCGGTTCGGAACCGAAAGTCGCAAAAGTAGACTTTTGCTTTGACTTTCAGTTCTGACCCAATGTAGCATATTTTAGAAATGCCTTAGAGCTCTTTTAGGACCAGGTTATAGGTTAGTGTAACCCTCTGAGGTTATACAACTTGGTTCCTTAGTTATCCGATTCATTTGCATGTTTCCGTTATATGCCTAAATGTTGACCATTATGCCATTTTGACTTTAAAACGAGATTTTTGAAAATGTGAGAGGGCAAAAAAAAACCTTTATTACTGATTTATAAACTTGTCCTAAAAATTTGACATCAGTTTGAGGTCTAGATTAGGAGTTATGCTCAATAGCGTAATTAGAAAGCTTTTTATTAATTAAATGGCGTAATTAGCATAAAGCCTATCTAAACCCAAATTTTGACACCAAACCTTTTATCCACTGATGTAATATAATATTTTGGGATTTTTGAAGATTTTTATTTATTTTTAAGCTGAGCATAACATAGGGTTCTTGCTATAATTCGGTAAATGTCGGTTATACACTTTTCTTGAATAAAATGAGTTTTACATAATATTTTGACACCAAACTTTTTGCTACTGATTTTATATAATAAATAAAACATTTTGAACTTTATAAACTGATCAAAAACTCAGATTTCCTATTTAAACCCAAAAATCGCTTAAAACCGACTTTTACGCGTTTTAAGCGTATAATATGAGTTAAAACCATTTTTGGCATATGAAACTTAATACCTACTGATGTTTTAAGTAAATTTTTATAATTAAACAGTAAGCAAAAGTTTTAAACTCAGAATTCTAATTTTGACCTTTAAAGCTTATGTGAAATTACCAAAATGCCCCTACGGTGCATAGTTTGGTTATAAAAGATAAATTTCACATATATGCAATACCCTACTGTTATGACTTATAAAAATAAATATTTTTACTGATTATATCAAACCTGAAACTCAGATTAGTATTTAAACTCTTTTATAACCTTTAAAATAACCAAAATACCCCTACGGGGGATAATTTGAGTTTAAATCCATTTTGGGCATAATGGAAGGTATCTTACTGATATCACAACATATTTAAGGCATATTAACTTAGGAAACCTGTTCATGACTCATTTGGTTACCCGTAACGCATTATTCGCGTTCGGTGCAGTTTATGTAACTAGTTTGCATAAATTAGCCGAAACGGGTCAAACCTTATCGTTTTTATCTCAAAATACAGAATGTGTTAGTTTACCCATATTATACAAGTATACAAACTTGTCGGGTCTAAACCACACTCTAATCCGGTCATCGCTTAATCGTGCGTTTTGAACCGTATATCTTCCTTTAAAACTAACCGGTCTAAGTTTAGACTTAATTAAGACCCGTTAGGAATCTAATAGGTTATTAAAACCTTCGTTCCAGATTAGGAGACCAGTAAAAGATACTTGCACTCGCTGATTGTGATATATACTTGCTCAGGTAAATACTTTTAACTTATTTTCCCTTATACGGGCTTGGGGTACGGTATATAAAATACCGCTTGTTCGGGCATTGGATTGTTAATCATATGAAGGTTAATTTATTGAGATGACCCGTTTAAATTGTTTTGTTTGCTTAAAGCCTTTGGGGGGTTAATGACCATGTCCTGAATATCCTTGGCATCATTCATTGAAATGGCCACGACCTAAGAACGGGGTGTAGGCATACACCTAACGGTGCATATATATAAAAAGATATAACTGCTCGTTCGAGAATAACTCGACGCGGGACTATATCATGTGGTGTGCCTATTAATCTTTAACCCGGTATTCAGCCCGGGCTACTGAACGTATAACGAACATGTAATTCTTTTACAAGTTTATATATAAATAATTATCCCAAGTTATAAAAGATTATTTTGTGCCTTGTGCATTCAAATCAATTTTCTTAAACATTTTCAAAATGAGTCGGTTAATTGTATTTACCAGTGTAAACTGACGTATTTTCCAAAAAGGCTAAGTGCAGGTACAAAACGGAATAGGCTGTCTACTCCTAGCATCAATAAAGAGTCTTGCAAGCTTAGATGTTATAAATCTGCTGAACAATATTTTTTTTTAACTTTGATCTGCCTGTGGATCCTTTACAACCGTTTTGTAATAAATGATATTACTTTCATTCGGTTTGTAATGATTTTATCTTTCGACTTCCGCTGTGTATATAAACTGTGATAAATTGTCTATGATGATATCAACTACGTCACGATACTCCCCACCGGTAATACGTGAAAATATCGGGGCGTGACAATCCACAACCAAAGCATATATCTTTACACCTCAAGAATCTTTAGTGGAGAGTTCAAATGAGAAGAATTTTTTTGTAAGAAGAAAAAAGAAGAAGTTTCAACCAATAAGAATGCTTTATTTTACTTCATTTAATATTTGTATTTAATTTTAATATAAGGGTATATTGGTAAACTTACATAAATCATTAATTTGTATTCTTCCCCTTTAATAACTAGCTAAATTAAATTTGTAACTCCTTTTCAAAATATATATTTTTTTCAAATTAAAAAAACAACTTAATTTAAAGTGTAGAATAAATTACTAGTTGTGTAAGATAAATTACGAGTTGTGTAGGATATATTTCGAGGTGTGTAGGATAAATTTCGACTGTGTAGGATAAAATTCTATAACGTGTAGGGTACATGTAGGAAAATTTTGATATGTGTAGGTTTTGTAGATTATATGTAGTATAATTAATCTTTGGTTGACTAATTAATTAAAGAGAGAAAAATTAATGATATGAGTTATAAATGAAATAGCATTTTACTAATATGCCTTTTCTTCTTTTTGTTCTCACATTAAATTTCTTCTCAAATGAACCTTCCCCAGAATCTTTATATCATCAAAGGACCAAAACCCCTTCACATATCACAAATAAAAACTTAAGATTTATGTCAAAAACAGAACTTACGGATTGAGAAAATCGGAAACAACAATGAGAGAATCCCACCCACAAGATGAATAAAGATTAACATAATCCTTCAATTGAGAGTCTTGAACCGAACCCCAAGTGAAAATCACAACAATTCCTTTGAAATTCGATGTGGGTTCCGTGTGTTCTTCGTTTCGGAACCAGTAAACGGTTCCCCCGGAGCCGCTGCTGCTCAACATGACCTTATCTCTTGATTGAATCGAACAAGATGGTTAATAATAACAATAATAATTGGGTTATAGTGAGTATGAAGTGAAAGGGGGTTAATCGAATTGAGTTCTCTTGGTGGTGGATGGTTTGGATGGGGTTGTGGTGGGGTCCGGCGAACAGACGGCGGTGATGCGGCAATGTGATCGGTTGGTGGAGATGTGTTTTGGGTTTAAGTTTTGTAACCAACAGAGAGAAGATGAAGACGGTATTGGTTCGCGGTGCTGGTTTCAGGTGGTGGTTCACAGTGGTGAACGTTGGTGTTTGGAGGTGGTGGTTGTGGTGGCCCAAAGATAATGGCTAAAGATGGTTGCTGGTGTTTTAATGAGAGAGAGAGAAAGAGGGGGTGAAGAAGAAGATGATGGCATCTCCTTTTGTTTCATATTTTCATTTTTATTTTTTTAACAGTTGAGGGCAATTTGGTCATTTAAAATCAACTTAACTGAGAAATTTAACAGAGGTTAGTGATAAGGACCACCCGGGTACAAAAATTACAACTATTAGGACCAACTCTGTAATTAGTGAACCATTAGGACCAAGTCTGCAATTTTCGCAAACCACAGGGACCAACCATGCATTTAACTCTATAGAGAATAAAATACTCGTTTTTATAATGTAATTTTTTTTTTAAAGGTGTTAATGTATGAAAAGTTATGACCCACTGATTATTAAAAATCCGTCAAAATCAAACAAAAAATGGACCTAGGTAATATTGTTATTTTGTTTTTAAATTTTGATGACTTCATCATCATCACTGAACCCGGTATAAATCAACTTCATCAGATTTATAAACGTAACGTTTGAAAACAAAAAGCCACGAATTATTATATTTAACAAGAAGGGTACATTAATTTTGAACCGGGATGGTTTTTCTTCTTGAATGAAACGGTGTGTTCCAACGAAGGTTCCTAAAGAGTGTGACCTTGAAATAAATAAGTCATTATTTAAGTTGCTAATCTGACTTTGAAATAAATAAGTCATTATTTAAGTTGCTAATTGTATAAGGGTATAATTTATGTTTTGATAACGTGTGGCTATTTCTGTTAACACATTATTGTACGAAAAAAGATTATTAGTTGTTATTTTTCTTCTTTAATCACTTGTACATTAAAGCATTATCTACTTGTACCTTTTAATCCGTGCGTCGATATTGAACAAGACAACTACCGAAACGTCAACAAAAATATGTAGGTCGTCATGCTATTTTTGGATTTTTTTTAAAACAATATAGTTTATAAGATATGTCAACAATAAGTAAAAAAATTATAAGTTTGTGGTGGAGGTGTGAATTGTAACTAATTATCTATAAATTTGTTAAAACCTTAGGGATTTAAATGTAATAAGTTTAGGGGCTAAAAAATAAATAGTGTTTAAAAGACCAAAATACCCTCATTTTAGGGGTCTTTCTATAAATAAAGAGGGGGGAAAAGTTCTTATTGTTTGGGTATCTTAAAATGTCCTTGTCTCATGCATTATAATTTAGTATAGATAATCAAGCAATTTAATATATGGGCTTACCACTCACACAGGCCTATGGGATCATGTTTATATGTTTATATGGGCCTATCCTCAAGCACAAAAGAATTGGGCTTTGGAATTCGTAATATAAGTTGGGCCGGGCTTTGGAACAGGTTCAGGTAGAGTATAATCCAACTGCTTCAATGAGTAACCGGTCCCATACCCGACTTGACGATTTTTCATTGGTACTATATCCTAAGATTAGAAACCAGTTATACCCTACCTGAACCGGCCCTAAGATTAGAAGCCGGTTATACTCTACCTAAACTGGTCAAAACCCGAACTAAACTGATTACTCCCCTCTCCAAAACCAACTCGTGTCCCTCTCTTTCTTGTTATTTATTATCATTATCATATATATATATATATATATATATATATATATATATAGGGGAGGGTTCATTGGGGAACACTAAAAAAGTGGGGAACTGGGGAACAAGGGCATTTTTGTCCAACTATATTTCATTAACTTCACGTATCAAAAACACTACTCCATCCACAGTTGCAAACCCTACCTCCTCTGAAGAACTACCACCACTACCACCACCAACGCCACTGCCATCGCCACTAAGAAAGCCTAAGTCGTAACCCTAGCTCCTCCACTGTTCGATCGTACCGACGCAAGGTTCTAGCGGATTGAGTTGTATTTACTCATCACTCCGTCGATGGAGACACGACATTTAGCGAATTGAGTTGAATTTCGTTCGATGTTTGGATGCATCAACGGTTTCTTGAACTAGGTTTGTCAATTTAAATTTAATTGCATCTGTCTACTAAATTTGATTGATATTGCAACTAGAAACATCACGATTTGTCTGGAATTGAAACTCTAATCAGTGTTGCAGTTAGTTACTATGATATTTCAGTTCAATTTTGGTGATTGACTGTGTGTGCTTGAAATTGAAGGACATAGTTTAAAAAGTTGACAAGGATTGGTAGATTTAAGTTTTTGAGATGAACTTTGTAGGTTCTTTGAAATTGATAGCGTTTTCAAAACTAACAACATAACTGTAAGTGGATTGTTCATTTGAGGAGGAGGATTTTGACAACATATTGTGCTTTCTATACTTCAATTTAGTTGTTAAACCCTAATATATGTGCCTGAACTACTGTATGGATGCCTAATAAGTTGGTTTGTTTGACAACTAGGTGTAGATATGCCTAATTAGCATATCATGATTTGGACCTGTGGATGGGCGAATTGAATTGTGTCTTTGATTTGTGAGCTATGAGATGGTGGTAGCTTAGAGTTCACTCTCCCAGTTGGTCTTACTTACTGAATTTGCCATATTAGGTTCTTACCTAAGGTTTTAGTCAACCATTGGGTGTCAGCCCAGTGGCCACCGGCCCCCACCTTAAACCGGCCCGAGAACACTCGAGGTCGCGGGTTCGAAACATGTTTCAGCCCCTCGGGTTGGCAAGGGTTTCACCGTCAGGCAGCGTTGTCGGTTCGCTAGCTTGGGAAGGGGGATCCCTTCCGCGGTCGGGGGTACCGTGCATCTACCATTTTTAAAGGTTTTAGTTGAAATATTAACGACGGCTCGGCTCGATTTAACGTGATGTCTGCGCTGCAACGCGCATGGGAATCATACTAGTTAGATCTAAATTTGAAAAAGGTCAACTGAAGACGATGGCGCAAGATCTGTTTGTTCACAAGGCTCTACGGTCTGATTGCTTATAGTTGCACTCTCCAATCGTAAATCCAAGGCCTTTATAGTTATAAGTAATTTTAATTTGGATCATTCTTGCACTAAGATAACGTTGTTAAGATTAGATTTTTCTATTTATAATGTGTTTTTTTTTTTTTTGAAATCATATAATAAAAATAGAATGATAGTTATGTTAGTTAAATTTGTGTCATTTTAAAAGATACATATACAAGATAAAGTGATTTGGATAAATGAAAAAAATAGAAAGTTACATTTACTTTTCCTTATGTTTTTTTTTTCACTTAACAAAGCTTAATTGTCAATGATGGAACCGGAGACCCTAGTACTATCAAGGTGGAGATAAGGGGATGATGTGATACGACAAATGGACGGAAGGTGACAGACTGAAGGACCAATTCCCGCAGATCTTCAATCTGGTGCAACACAAAAAAGTAGTCATACAAGACTGCTTCAAGGGGGTTAATCAAGGCATCTGTTGGGATCTAGCGTGGCGGAATCCCCCTGATTCTACAGCGGAAAGAAGCGAGTGGGTCGAGTTGCCGAGCCTTCTTGAGAAGCAAAACATCACAACAACTGGGGATGTGTGGAGATGGGTTACTGATGGTGTCAAGATCATGCCTTCGGTTAAACAGGCGTACATCGATTTAGAAAATAAAATAAACCAGGGGGCGCAACCCAATCCCATAATCTGGAACGATATTGCGGTGCCGAAAGTTAACTACTTTTGTTGGAGAGCGGCCCTTCACAAAATCTCGATGGTCGACGCTCTAACGAAAAGGAATGTGAAGAGAGGGGGGGATGCAAGATCTGCGGCATCGAACAAGAGACGACTGACCATCTGCTGGTAGGCGTCCACTTCGCCAAAGCAGTGTGGTGGCTTGTTTGTGTTTGGGTGAAGATTGCGATTCGGACAAATTTCGATAGTGTGGCATCCATGTTTTCTCACTGCAGTAGTCAAGACATGTGAAGACTTTGGCAACGATAAAATATTCAACTGGAAACACAAGACCGTAAGCATGGTGCTGGAAGAAATCAAATTCGGTTCCTACTGGTGGGTGGAGAAAAGCAGTCGGATCGGAGGGTTGTGAAAAGAGAACTGGAATGATTTTACCAATATAGACTTTGTTTAATTGGTAGGGGGTGTATGTTTTGTTTTGGCTATCTTGGTGTGTTCATGTGGTCTTAGTCTCTTGCTAAGTCTCGTTGTATGTTTGTTTGTTGGTTTTCCAATAATAGTATTCTTTGCTGGCCAAAAAGAAAAGCAACAAGGTGAGTGATGGTTCGTTGACTTAAAAAATGAAGTGAACAACGGTTCTATTTGTAATTTTTTTTTACAGAAGACAATATTATAGATAATTTTAACTATATATCTATCATTAATTAATATATTAAGTTGAATTCAAAGTAAGTAGTAGTACGGTACATCAAAACATCATCTAATCTCAAAATAGTCATTCTTTCTTTTTTTTTTCCTTTTCTTTTAAAGGGCTAACAAATCAAACTCGAGCACTCTTGGGTACTCACTAGACAAATCAAGTGCTCTGAGAGTAACCCGAGTCACCAAACACCAATTTCAGTGAAAACCCAGTAACTTGCCTGCACATAGGCACGACAGTGAAAATACCTGTAAAACCCGTTTGGCTCAAGAATCGAGCCCAAGATTCCCCAGATCTCTTATCATTGCCCACCAATACCTCTACCGCTGCAATGCAACGATATTGGACATAGTCATTCTTTCTATTTGGATTGTTTCAACTTTTAGATTACCAATAATGTTAATGATCTATGAAGGTACCAACCTATAGGACCAAATATTTAAATTTAACATGTTAAGTTATTTTATTTAAAGTTTACTTGCAAAAAAATTTGTTAAACATAATGTTAAAAGTTCACTTTCAAACAATTTTTTTTAAACATAACGTTAAAAATATTAAAATAAATAAATTTAACATGTTAAATGAAAGTTTGCATTGGTCAATTAGATTCGGTTCAACTTTATTGTACCACATTATATATTGAATTTCGGATTAGAGTTAAAAAAAAATAAAATAACGTTTGTGTGAGTATGGATTTGCGGAATTTGTGTAGCAGGAAAAAGGAAATACAATTTATGCGGGCTCAAAATATTTAAGTAAATAAATTTAACATGTTAAATGTTAAATGAAAGAAATTATTTGACTGCATTATATATTGAATTTCGTATTAAAGTTAAAAAAAAATAAAATAATGTTTTGTGTGAGAATGGATTTAGGAGGGTAGAGCATTTGTAGCAAAAAAAAGGAAACAGGGTCAATGCAGACTCAAAATATTTAAATAAATAAATTTAACTTGTTAAATTAGAGTCTGTATTGATCAGTTAGATTTGGTTCAACTTTATTTGACCATATTATATACTGAATTTCGGATTAGCGTTAAAAAAACATATAATAACATTTGTGTGAGTATGGATTTGATAGGGTTTGAAGGACTTGTGTAGCTGGAAGAAAGAAATAGAGTCTATGCGGGCTCAAAATATTAATAAAAATAAATTTAACATGTTAAACGTTAAATAATAGACTTTATTTGACCATATTATTAAATATTAACTTTTGGATTAGAGTATAAAATACTAAAATAAAGTTTTGTGTGGAGTTTATGCGTGCTCAAAATATTAAAATAAATTAATTTAACATGTTAAAAAAAAGTTTGCTTTGATCAACTAAACTTTATTCGGCTTTATTTGACCAAACATGTTAAAATAAGTTTTGTACATTAAACTTTATCATGTTAAATGAGAGTTTGCCTAGATCTACTAGTTTCGATTTAACTTTATTTGACCATAGTATATATTAACTTTTGGATTAGAGTATAAAATACTAAAATAAAGTTTTGTGTGTAGTTTATGCGGGCTCAAAATATTAAAATAAATCAATTTAACATGTTAAAGATAAGTTTGCTTTGATCAACTAAACTTGATTCGACTTTATTTGACCAAACATGTTAAAATAAGTTTTGTACAATAAACTTTATCATGTTAAATGAGAGTTTGTCTTGATCTACTAGGTCCGATTTAACTTTATTTGACCATATTATATATTAAATTTTGGATTAGAGTATAAAATACAAAAATAAAGTTTTGTGTGGAGTTTATGCGTGCTCAAAATATTAAAATAAATTAATTTAACATGTTAAAGAAAAGTTTGCTTTGATAAACTAAACTTGATTCGACTTTATTTGACCAAACATGTTAAAATAAGTTTTGTACATTAAACTTTATCATGTTAAATGAGAGTTTGCATTGATCTATTAGGTTCGTTTTAACTTTATTTGACCATATTATATATTAAATTTTGGATTAGAGTATAAAATACTAAAATAAAGTTTTGTGTAGAGTTTATGCGGGCTTAAAATATTTAAATAAATAAATTTAACATGTTAAATTAGAGTTTGCATTGATCAGTTAGATTTGGTTCAACTTTATTTGACCATATTATATACTGAATTTCGGATTAGCGTTAAAAAACTTATAATAACGTTTGTGTGAGTATGGATTTGATAGGGTTTGAGGGACTTGCGTAGCAGGAAGAAAGAAATAGAGTCTATGCGGACTCAAAATATTAGTAAAAATAAATTTAACATGTTAAACGTTAAATAATAGACATTATTTGACCATATTATATATTAAGTTTTGGATTAGAGTATGAAATACTAAAATAAAGTTTTGTACGGAGTTTATGCGTGCTCAAAATATTAAAATAAATTAATTTAACATGTTAAAGAAAAGTTTGCTTTGATCAACTAAACTTGATTCGACTTTATTTGACCAAACATGTTAAAATAAGTTTTGTACAATAAACTTTATCATGTTAAACGAGAGTTTGCCTTGATCTACTAGGTTCGATTTAACTTTATTTGACCATATTATATATTAAATTTTGGATTAGAGTATAAAATACTAAAATAAAGTTTTGTGTGGAGTTTATGCGTGCTCAAAATATTAAAATAAATTAATTTAACGTGTTAAAGAAAAGTTTGCTTTGATCATCTAAACTTGATTCGACTTTATTTAACCAAACGTGTTAAAATAAGTTTTTTACATTAAACTTTATCATGTAATGAGAGTTTGCCTTGATCTACTAGGTTCGATTTAACTTTATTTGACCATATTAAACATTAACTTTTGGATTAGAGTATAAAATACTAAAATAAAGTTTTGTGTGTAGTTTATGCGGGCTCAAAATATTAAAATCAATTAATTGAACATGTTAAAGAAAAGTTTGCTTTGATCAACTAAACTTGATTCGACCAAACACGTTAAAATAAGTTTTGTACAATAAACTTTATCATGTTAAATGAGAGTTTGCCTTGATCTACTAGGTTCGATTTAACTTTATTTGACCATATTATATATTAAATTTTGGATTAGAGTATAAAATACTAAAATAAAGTTTTATGTGGAGTTTATGCGGGCTTAAAATATTAAAATAAATAAATTTAACATGTTAAATGAGCGTTCACATTGATCATCTAAACTCGATTGGAATTTATTTGACCAAACACGTTCAAATAATTTTTGTACGATAAACTTTAACATGTTAAATGAGAGTTTAAATTTCAACTAGGTGCGATTCAACTTTATTTAACCAAATTATATATTGAATTTCAGCCTAGAGTTTAAAATACTTAAATAAAGTTTTATGTGTAGTCTATAAGGGCTCAAAATACTAAAATAAATTAATTTAACATATTAAAAAAAGTTTGCATTGATCAACTAAACTTAATTTGACTTTATTTGACCAAATATATTAAAATAAGTTTTGTACAATAAACTTTAACATGATGAAATGTTGCCTTGATCTACTAGGTTCGATTTAACTTTATTTGACCATATTATATATTAAATTTTGGATTAGAGTATAAAATACTAAAATAAAGTTTTATGTGGAGTTTATGCGGGCTTAAAATATTAAAATAAATAAAATTAACATGTTAAATGAGCGTTCACATTGATCATCTAAACTCGATTGGAATTTATTTGACCAAACACGTTCAAATAATTTTTGTACGATAAACTTTAACATGTTAAATGAGAGTTTGAATTTCAACTAGGTGCGATTCAACTTTATTTAACCAAATTATATATTGAATTTCAGCCTAGAGTTTAAAATACTTAAATAAAGTTTTATGTGTAGTCTATAAGGGCTCAAAATACTAAAATAAATTAATTTAACATATTAAAAAAAGTTTGCATTGATCAACTAAACTTAATTTGACTTTATTTGACCAAATATATTAAAATAAGTTTTGTACAATAAACTTTAACATGATGAAATGTTGACTTGTTCTACTAGGTTTGATTTAAATTTATTTGACCAAATTATATATTAAATTCTGGATAAGAGTTTAAAATACTAAAATAAAGTTTTGTATGGAGTTTATGCGGGCTCAAAATATTAAAATAAATTAATTTAACATGTTAAAGAAAAGTTTACATTGATCAACTAAACTTGATTCGACTTTATTTGACCAAACATGTTAAAATAAGTTTTGTACAATAAACTTTAACACGTTAAATGAGAGTTTGCCTTGATCTACAAGGTTTAATTTAACTTTATTTGACCAAATTATAAATTAAATTTTGGATTAGAGTTTAAAATACTAAAATAAAGTTTTGTGTAGAGTTTATGCTGGCTAAAAATATTAAAATAAATAAATCTAACATGTTAAATGAGCGTTTACATTGATCAACTAAACTCGATTCGAATTTATTTTACCAAACAAGTTAAGATAAGTTCGATAAACTTTAAAATGTTAAATAAGAGTTTGCATTGATCAATTAGGTGCGATTCAACTTTATTAAATCTAATTATATATTGAATTTCGGCCTAGAGTCCAAAATATTAAAATAAAGTTTTATGTGTAGTTTATGCGGACTCAAAATATTAAAATAAATTAATTTAACATGTTAAAAAAAGTTTGCATTGATCAACTAAACTTGATTCGACTTTATTTGACCAAAAATGTTAAAAAAAGTTTTGTACAATAAACTTTAACACGTTAAATGAAAGTTTGTCTTGATCTAAAGGTTCAATTTAAATTTATTTGACCAAATTATATATTAAATTCTGGATAAGAGTTTAAAATACTAAGATAAAGTTTTGTACGGAGTTTATGCAGGCTAAAAATATTAAAATAAATTAATTTAACATGTTAAAGAAAAGTTTGCATTGATCAACTAAACTTGATTCGACTTTATTTGACCAAACATGTTAAAATAAGTTTTGTACAATAAACTTTATCATGTTAAATGAGAGTTTGCCTTGATTTACTAGGTTCGATTTAACTTTATTTGACCAAATTATATATTAAATTTTGGATTAGATTATAAAATACTAAAATAAAGTTTTGTGTAGAGTTTATGCGGGCTTAAAATATTAAAATAAATAAATTTAACATATTAAATGTGTGTTTACATTGATCAACTAACCTCAATTGGAATTTATTTGACCAAACATATTAAAATAATTTTTGTACGATAAACTTTAACATGTTAAATGAGAGTTTGCGTTGATCAACTAGGTGCGATTCAACTTTATTTAACCAAATTATATATTGAATTTCAGCTTAGAGTTCAAAATACTTAAATAAAGTTTTATGTGTAGTCTATGCGGGCTCATAATACTAAAATATAATAATTTAACGTGTCAAAAAAAGTTTGCATTTATCAACTAAACTTGATTTGACTTTATTTGCATTTATCACTCGTGTTCTAGGAAACAATATTGAAACAAGACGTACCTTGCGATTAATAAAAACTAAAATATTAGTTAACCAATATAACTCGTTGTGCTTATATTAGATGCAAACTGTAAAGTTGAAAAATTGCATAGGTTGTTTGACATTTCATTTAGGTGATGTATGTTATAATATTACATGTATGCAGTTAGTAAAAACATTTATTTAACATGTTAAGAAAATATTTCGTATTAATTATAATTATTCGCAATGGTATATTGTCGGGAAAGCTCCTATTCTTCTACGAGGTGATGTATCTTTGATGTCTCCAGGATCACTCGTGATCTAGGAAACCATGGTGACACAAGAAGTACCTTGCGATTAATAAAAACTAAAATATTAGTTAACCAATATAACTCGTTGTGCTTATATCAGATGCAAACTGTAAAGTTGAAAAATTGCATAGGTTGTTTGACATTTCATTTAGGTGATGTATATTATAAGATTACATGTATGCAGTTAATAAAAACATTTATTTAACATATTAAGAAAATATTCCCTATTAATTATAATTATTCGCAATGGTATATTGTCGGGAAACTTCCTAACCTTCTACGAGGTGATGTATCTCTAATCTCAACCGGATCACTCGTGATCTAGCAAACCATGGTGACACAAGACGTAACTTGCGATAAATAAAAACTAAAATATTAGTTAACCAGTATAACTCGTTGTGCTTATATCAGATGTAAACTGTAAAGTTGAAAAATTTCATTTGTTGTTTAGAATTTCATTTAGGTGATGTATATTGTAAGATTACATGTATGCAGTTAGTAAAAATATTTATTTAACATGTTAAGAAAATATGCCGTATTAAATATAATTATTTGCAATGGTATATTGTCGGGAAAGCTCCTAACCTTCTACGAGGTGATGTATCTCTGATCTCACCTGGATCACTCGTTATCTAGGAAACCATGGTGACACAAGACGTACCTTGCGATTAATAAAAACTAAAATATTAATTAATTAATATTACTCGTTGTGCTTATATCAGATGCAAAATGTAAAGTTGAAAAATTGCATAGGTTGTTTGGCATTTCATTTAGGTGATGTATATTATAAGATTACATGTATGCAGTTAGTAAAAACAATTATTTAACATGTTAAGAAAATAGTACGTATTAATGATAATTATTCTCAATGGTATATTGTGAGGAAAAATCTTAACGTTCTATGAGGTGATGTATCTCTGATCTCACCCGGAAAAACGGAAAAACTTAGCTTTTGTATGCTTTTTAATATATTTAACATGTTTAGAAATTGTTTTTTTATGCACTAATGTTTAGTGTTAAATTATTTTTAAATTTTAATAAATATTTAACATGTTAATGAAAAACTTAACATTTTTCTGCTTTTTAATATAATTAACATGTTAAGAATTTGTCTTTTAATTTTTTTTTTACAAAGGTTTATTGAAATTTAAAGTGGATGGAAAGAATTATTTTTTACAAGAAGTTGTCTTCTAATATTTAACATGTTTAGAATGTGTGGTTTTAGACACAAATGTTTAGTCTTAAATTATTTTTAAATGTTAATAAATATTTAACATGTTAAGAAAAACTTAACATTTATTTGTTTTTTAATATAGTTAACATGTTAAGAATTTGTCTTTTATTTTTTTTTACAAAGGTTCATTGAAATTTAAAATGGATTGGATGAATAATAAATATTTAACATGTTAAAAAAATATTTAAGATGTTAAGAATTTGACTTTATAATTTTTTTTATAAAGGTTACATTTAAAATTCAAAATGGATGGAATGAATGATAATCCTATAGCAGGACCAAGTGTAGGAACAAGTGAAGGACCAAGTGAATTTGAAGGCGAGGGTATTAAAATTTTTTCTCTGTATCTTATAATTATTATTGTTATTAATATCATTATCTTTAAAATTATCTATATGTCTTAAAATAAAATAACATAGCATGCTAAATTTAAAATTATGAACAAATAATCATCTATAATCAAGTAAAATTAAATAAAATCATTAATTCAAGTAAAAAACAAACCTAACATCCATGATACACAATATTACTTGCTCATAAATTAACCCAAATTAGATTATACATATACACTGCTCAACTATGGCAGGTGAGCCATACCATGGTCTTGATTCATCGTCTGAACCAACGGGTGAATGATACACCCCGTCGAAGCTAATGTTTGAAGCTCCCTCAAGGTAAGCCGATACTTCAGGCATCACTCCATCGCCCCATACATCTGCCTACCCACACACCTGTGGAAAACAGAATACTTGCTATACCTAAGGTAAAGAAACCTGAACTTCTAACAGTTGATGTTAATAGTCATAATAAGATAATAGATGACAATTTTGACTCGTTTTTCAATTCATGGATCAACTCAGAGTTATATTTTAACTCAAACCAGTTCAATGCGTACAAATGTTTTTATATTAAACGTTATTTATTCATAATGATAACTATAAAGACAAAGTGTTTGGGGTTGACCTGACCCGACCCGTCTGACCAGCCCAATTTGTAATCACTGCTCGCTAGATTTGCCTATAAGAAGTTGGAAACGACGTTACCTGTTTGTATCACCGTCCAACGAAACGGGTGCGAAATGTAGCACCAGTTGAGATCAAAGTGCCTGACTCACTTGTAATACTAGCATCAGGAACAGTTTGCTTGATGGAAACTGGAATAGTTGTTGCAGGATCTGAGTTACCAAACAAACGACTGCCATAGATGTACCTGCAAGTTGCTCAAACCAGAAATAATACGGTTTATCAAAAATATGGCATGATTCCCTCTTGATGCATCATCTGAAGTTAGAACATTGGTTTAAAAAAGTGTGAAGCGCACAAAAGCGATGAGGTCAAAAACCGAGGATGCAAGAGCGGCGGGCTTTTCGATGCTAGGTGCTAGGAGATTATATAATTTTTCTATATATTCTATAGGTTTATAGGGTCATTTACCCAATATTTAGACACAAATAAACTTTATATATGTTTTAATATTGAAAATACATACATGTACAGCCTGAAAAGCATGATGTACAACAATCTGCTGCACAAAAATGTGGTATATACATGAGACGCATGCCTCAGAGGGGGGTTTTTCACCAAAAAAGTGTGCCTCAGTTGCGCTTTATGTACATAGTGAGCCTCAGCCTTGCGCCTAAGTGCACCTCGCGCCTAAGGCGCGCTTTTTTAAACCAAGGTTAGGACAGGTGTGTATTGATATCTTTTATTATAAATCCATTTAATAAAAACATCTGAATGTCAAACCAATCTAAAACCCTAATAATTTGTTTTTTCAAATGATAAACTAGACGAGCATGAGAAAGGGCATGATATTGCATACGAAGGTTACGACTAATATCAAGTACTACAACTGCTGCTCGACGCCTATTACCGAACTCCATTCCCTTTTCGCCTGATTTAACAGAATAAAAAAATCTACTTTTTCGAAAGAGTTAACAACCAGTAGTTAGTAAGTACTTGGTTTTGTAACAAAAAATATCGAATTGCAGGAGTCGTCGAAGCTTATAGATGATCGGACATAGCCTATTCGGAAGGCATCGACTATGTGAAGTAGTTTCTGGATTAACATGTAAACGCACAAAAGAACATATTACATTCAATTAGGCTAAGCATTGAGCAAATGATTAGCAAAACTGATAACTTCATGGTTCGAACTTCAGTTCATTCATTCTCCAAATAACAACGATGAAACAAAATGAAGGTTGTAACAGTTGTAGGCGTGAAGATGACGGAAACTGTATTCAATGTAAACGCAAAAAAAAAAAAACATATTACATTTAATTAGGTTAAGCATTGAGCAAATGATTAACAAAGTTGACAACTTCATGGTTCGAACTTCAATTCATTCATTCTCCAAATAACAACGCTGAAACAAAATGAAGGTTATACCAGTTGTAGGCGTGAAGATGACGAAAACTGTATTAAATAATCCACGCTGCAACTTATATTCAAAATTCCATATCATAAAGTTAATCCTCATATTCAAAATTCCAAATCTTAAGAGTCATTTTCTGTGCTTCATGAACTACAGAATCTACACATGCCACAACTTATGGTCTAGGGCTTATTATCATGTACCATATCAAACTTTCAACTACAGGACCACTATTAACCCTAAGCAGTTCAAATTGACCACATTATTTCTACAATTGCTAACAACTACAAAATGTAACCATATTGATTTAAGCCGCCTTTTTACGAAAACACATATAATATTTACCTCAATAAACTAGAAATCTACACTAAACTGAGATCGGCAAGAGTTCAAAAGTTAGGGTTCCAAACGTAATCTAAAATACAGATAATATTTACCTTAATAACTAACATGTCTTGTAAAACCTGTTAGTTCATTCATTTATTAAACAACTGAGACTATAAGTAAATAAATTACCTTAACAGAAGCATTAAATTTTATTTATACAAATAAGGAATTCAAACTTAACATGTAAAACCAGCAGCGATTGTGTTCTTGAATTAATCCACTGACCTGAATGATGATTTAAGCACATTTTTTCTAAGTTAAATTACCTTCTGCACCGATGTAAGATTTTTTTTTTCAAATTACTGACTTCTAAAATTCCAGATCTTAGTCTTCGTCTTTCAATACCTCAATTACGAGGTCTTCCGACTTGAAGGAATCTAATGGAGCTTAAAATCGAACAAAAGAGGTGGAGGAGGGACGGCGGCGAAAGGTGAAGAATGGACGGTGGCGAGAGGTGGTGGAGATCAGCATGTGTGTTTAATCGAACAGAAGAGGTGAAAGAAGGACGGCGGCGAGAGGCGGTGGGGGCGGTGGGGAAGCCAGAGGGGAAAGCGCGGTGGAGGAGAGGTGAACGGCAAACTCCAGAGATCTAATTCAAACTTTTCAAAAATGCCAAAACTACCCCTCCGCCTTTATTAAGCCTTGCAAAATTTAATCTAATCTCAGCCCTTGATTAAGTTAATCCAAGGGTGTTCCCCAGTTCCCCACTTTTTTGGTGTTCCCCAATGAACCCCACACTATATATATATATATATATATATATATATATATATATATATATATATATAACTAGGTTAGAACCCCGTGTATTACACGGGTTGATTAAATATATTTTTATATAATAAAAAAGTTACATCTTTAATTACCCGTGTATAACATGAGTTGAATAAGCACGTGTACTACACGACTTGAATAAATATAATGTAATCAGTTAACACACAAAGTCGTCAAAATACGTTTTTAGTAAAAAGAACTTTGATATACTATTTACATATTAGAACATTTTACTCTGTTTTTTTTTATTTTTCTATTATTAGATTATAAACTTGTGTATTACAAAAGTCCATTAAATCCACTTATTTCTTCTTTCCCCCATTCATGACCCATTGCTCTGTACCTAAATATTAGTTTTTATTCTTCCCTACTTAATACATGCTATCTCAATCAAGTAATCAAAACTAAAGAGGAAAACAATTACAAAAAATGATATGTACTTTTTAATTTGAATTCACATACAGAACTAACATGAAGCTATCAACCTGCAAATATGGCTTGTTTGGCATTTAGTCAGCGAAACGCGAGCTGGATCTCTCATCCGAGTGGATTTGATAGCTCGGAATGAAAAAGGGGTTTGCTCCATGTGAATGGCCCCATAAATTTAAAAGATCCAATTGTGTTTGGACTACATCTCCGGTGAGAACAGAGGCAATTTTGATTGGGTTTCAGGCAGTGTTGCGTTTGCACCACATCCCCATTCCATTTTGCGAGTCAGTTGATGTCGGTCATCAAACGATAGTGGGATCGTCACATGTTAGGCATGTGAGGGAAATAAACTGAGATAATTAACTTGGTTAGTCATAAAGGATTAAACCAGCAACAAAAATAAACTTAAAGGATGTTTTTAGCAAGTTTTAAACATTAAGGCTGGAACCTGCAAGTCTGAGTAAACATAAAGGAAGTTTTGTGCAATTTACTCGCAAAATAATAAAGATAAGTATAAAGAGGGTAGGGATATGGTAAAAAGTGTCTAAAATGTGAGAAGGATAAGAAGTGTTTTAAACCATTGGATATTTGATCTAATGGTTGAGATCAATAGGGTATAAAAATATAAATTGTGTTTTAATTAGAAGGACCTTATGTAAAATTGAAGGGCAATAGTGACTTTTCCAACATTTCAAATATGGTAACCGTTTCAAAACCCCCATCAATCTCCTATAAATCAGCGAATTTATGGTAACTGTTTCAAATCCCCCATCAATCTCCTAAAAAATCAGCGAATTTCTCGTACTGAATAAATTCTTCGATTTCCTTCACAACAACTTTTATAACACTATAAGAACAGTATATTACATGATAAAACACTATAGGAAGATATAACACCATCTGTTTACTGTAAGACACTATACATAAATAAAACACTGTTGATGGGGGATAAAACACTATGAAAAGAAATAGTATATTACATGATAAAACACTATAGGAAGATATAACACTATCTGTTTACTGTAAGACACTATATAGAATAAAACACTATTGATGGGGATAAAACACTATGAAAGGAACAGTACATGATAAAACACTATAGAAAGATATAACACTATCTGTTTACTGTAAGACACTATATAGAATAAAACACTATTGATGGGGATAAAACACTATTAAAAGGAGATTAAAGATGCTTGTACATAATATAACACTATTAACTGGGGAATATAACACTACAACAAGAACTTACCGTAAACAATTAAATGTATAGAACAATTCGAATTCGAATCAAATCCCTGATATATCGCGTGATATATCTCATCGCCAGTTTTTGGCAGTTATATTTGGAAATCAATTAATTGATAATAATGGAAAATTACTAATACACCCTTTTGAATTAATTAAGATAAATGACACTTGTCATTCCCAAATTATTTCTTACACTTCTCACAAAAGTCTCACTTTTTACAGGATCCTCTACCAGTATAAAGATTATATTAGAAGATAAATATAAATATAGAGATATAGTTATAGATAAACGTTGACTTAAAATATGGGATAACTTGATAAATTGATTTAAAACTTGTAATTTTTAAGATAAAAATAAATATAAATATATGGCAAGAAAACTAAAAAATAGATGTCTCTCGTATCAACACGTGTCTATTAATTGGTTTTTTTATTATATGTATAGATGAAAAGTTCTTAACTATATTTATATTTGTGGATTTTGACTTTTAAGCCACAAAGTTGCTTTTCTTTTGATTTGGATACCATTTATCCTTTAGCATTTTCATGTGTACCTAAAATGATGTTTATAATTATGAAAATTTTATGAAGAGTTGTTTCAATTTTTAATTAGAGTAAATTGCCATTTTTTCTGAGGTTTGTCTCAAATTGCCACTTTAGTCCAAATAGTTTTTTTTCTTCTCTAGGTCTCTGACTTTTCACATTTTTTACCATTTGATCACATTGTCTAACTCAGTCTAAACACCCCAGTTATAACAGAGGTATTTTTGGTATTTTCATTAAAAACTTTTTAACTTGTCATTTTACTCCAAACCTTATAACTCAGTATATAAAGTATATATATATATCAGTGTATATACAAACAGAGTAGGGTTCGCACGGAAAGTGTGTTTTTCCTAGAAAGTCTAGGAAGTGATCTGGTCCATCAGATTGGTGTGTTTAAGGGTTGAGATTAAATCAATGGCAATCTTGTAATATTTGAGTTATATAATTACAGACTTTTAATATAGTGAGGGTATTTTGGTAATTGGAAGTGTTTTAAATAAGTCAACAAACTGCCATATCAATAACCAATACCTAAATTCATGCAATTTCCCCTCTTTCTCTCTCTCTTTCTCTCTCTCCCTCTCTAAACCAGGCGACGCAAAACAAGACCCCAAGATCATTCAGATTTCGGTTCCAAGGCTTGTTCATACCCCTTTTCTTCACTAGGTATTCATATCTTGTGTTGTGATTAAAGTTCTTGAAGTTCATATACGTTTTTGGTCTTAATCTGCTTGTAACTTGGCTGCGTTTTTTCTGTTTTAATTGATGATTGTAGAGAGGATTGTACCGCTGTTTCTGAGTCGTTCTTGATAAATGGAAGGATTACCAGCATGGATGGTAAAACACAGCGTCAAGAAATCTGCTTGCAGTTAAAACACAGCGTCAAGAATCTGCTTGCTGTTAAAACACAATGGCAATAATCCTCCAGCAATCTGCTTGCTGTTAAAACACAGCGTCAATAAATCTGCTTGCTGTTAAAACACAATGTCCAGATTCCTCCAGCAATCTGCTTGCTGTTAAAACACAGCGTCAAGAATCTGCTTGCTGTTAAAACACAGCGTCAAGAAATCTGCTTGCTGTTAAAACACAGCGTCAAGAATCTGCTTGCTGTTAAAACACACTGGCTTGCTTGCTGTTAAAACACAATGTCAAGAACACAATGTCAAGAAATCTGCTTGCTGTTAAAACACAGCGTCAAGAATCTGCTTGCTGTTAAAACACACTGGCCTGTTTGCTGTTAAAACACACTGACTTCAGATTTGAATTTAGTTAATGAAAAATAAATTCGATTTGAATTTGACTCCAGATAAACACATTGACCTCCAGATTTGAATTTGAATTCGAAAACAACAAAAATTCCAAAAATCATGGAATGTTAGTTAATGAAAAATAAATTCCAAAAATAAAATTAAAATGTGAAATTACATAGTTGCCCTTTTAGTTAAAATAACTCAATGCCACATGTCCAATTCTCATTGCTTCCTAGACTTTCTAGGAAAAATAGACTTTCCACCCAACTCCTACTCTATACAAACACAACCATATACACACTTTCTCTCTCTCACTCCTATCTTCTCTCTATCTGTATCTAGAAAACCACCACCACTCCATCATAACTTCCGCCTCCACCGCCGCCTTCACCACCGTCACACTCACCACCCACCGCCGTCTTCCCCACCTCCCCATTCCCGTCGCCGGAAAACGTGTAGCACCCTCAGAAAGACCTACCTCCGTCGCCAAAATCTGTCCACCATCATCCCCAAAATATGTTCAACAAATCATACCAAAATCATAACACTTGAATAGCATCCTCTGAAAGACCTACCTCCGTCGCTGTCGCCGCTACAGATCTGCAACCATCGTTACATTTGCGCATGTAGGGCTGTAAACGAACCAAACGAACACGAACAAGACCTTGTTCATGTTCGTTTGTTAGGAAATATATGTGTTCGCGAACCGTTCACGAACACTTATCGAACGAGATTTTATGTTCGTGTTTGTTTGTTAAGGAAATGAACTTGTTCGTGTTCGTTTGTGTTTGTTTGTTAATTTTAGGCAACGAAAGTTGACGAACACAAATGTGCACAAACTAATGTTCATGAACATAAATGAAAACAAACGAACACAAACAATCGTTCATGAACAGAATATATAATACACCGACACTTATTAGATATTTAATTTGTCGGAATTTTAAATTATTTAAATAAAAATTTAAAAACACTAATGAAGTATCGAACACAAACGAACACGTTACCGAATGTTCACGAACATAAACGAACGAACACGACCTCAGTTCATGTTTGTTCATTTAACTAAGCGAACGAAATTTCTTGTTCGTGTTCGTTTGTTTAGTAAACGAACGAACACAAACGAACTTCCCGCCGAACGGTTAACGAACTGTTCGCCGAACGTTTGGTTCGTTTATAGCCCTACGCATGTGATATCAGATCACTTTTGATTAATAGAACATCGGGTGGTTCGATTTTACCTCGATTCCAGATCTGGAACACTAACTTGACCGATCGGAGCTCTTGGGTCTTCGTCGGAATACTAACTTGACTAGAATAACAACCTCAACCTTACTAGCCGTCACAATAAACGAAACCCTAACGCTGTCGATCTCCTCCCCTGCATCTCTGTCTCCATCTCCGATCGTCTCTGCAGGTTCGCCGGAAAACAGTCGTAAAGCTGGTGGCGAATGCGGGTAACGTGGTGGAGGTTATTGCAGACCATTACATGCTCGTTTATCTGGTGGTGGTGGTGGTGGAAGGGATGGATGGTGGTAAAGGTGGGTGGCGAAGGGGAGGTGGGTGACGGTGGTGGAGGTGCAGGAGATGCCATGGTGGTTTTTGTGTTCTAAAGAAAGTGATAATAAGAATAGAGAAGGAGATGAGACCAGAATCTGTGTATATGTAAAATATATTTCTGTAATAATAATAATAATATATAAATGAATAAAAAAGAAAAATGTAAAAAGAGTTTTGGATCAAATTGGCAACAAAACAAAACGTATAAATGTAATCTGACCAAATTACCCTTGAGTTAACTGACATTTCTTAATAGAGTTAGAGGGTTGGATCAAAATGGCAAAATAATGAAAAAGTCAGGGACCCAGAGAAGAAAAAAAACTATTTGAACTAAAGTGGCAATTTGATACAAACCTCAGGGACTAAAATGGCAATTTACTCTTTTAATTAATATATAGCTTTTTTCTAATATTTTTATTATTTTAATATTATAATAAACAGTTATTTATTTTTAACCTTAAATATATTTTGATTTTTTATTTTTACTTTTAATATTCTTTTTTTAGTATCACTGATGTTGTGTGAACATCGGTACGGGTACCATATAACATCGGTTTATTTTTTTATATAAAATGATGTTGATTACCTTTTTTCATTTTTTTTAATGTAATATAACGTTTTATAAAATTTTGAATATATCGTTACGATGTGTTTTTTTCTACAATTTGATAAAAGTTCTATTTAAATGAGTCAAATATAGGTGATTATCTTTTTTATCTTCACAAATCGATCATATACCGACCAAACATCGGTATCGTTACGGTATTCATTTTTATGGTTTTCTCGATATGGCGATATAAAATTTATTGAATGTAGAGTTGTATTTGCAATAAAGTATTTTTTTGTATTGTGAGCTGTATTGAGTGTCGGTACCATACCGGTATCGGAACGAATCAGATCGACACAAACAATGCTGATACTGGTACTACGGGTATTTGTTTTTATGGTTTTTAATCGATGTAAAACACGTGCCAATTGCTATGACGAGTTTTGGTATCGTACTGATACCGTAATAAACCGAATTGATACCGACCAAAATAGTTATCATGCAAGTTTCATATATGTTATATTTAGCTAACAAATATGAAACTTTAAGTAACATTTATAAAAAAAAAAAAATCACATCATCTCAACTTAAGTGATTTTGTAGTTTGAAAGAAAGTGTAAGCGACTTTAGTAAAACACTAAAGAAACTTCCTTACCAAAGTAAGTTTCTATATAGTATACAACTATGACAACAATCTACTCATCAAACTTTTCTGATCTTCAAATATATACAAATACTACTAGTAAGCCAAAACAAACAAATTCCTAAAATAACAATAACACCCCCAACATCTTTGACACTTTACCATCACTCAAAAGCTACAAACTTTGATCACACATATGTGGTGATCTTAATTAAACATCCGACGGGCTTTCAAATTGTTTGTTCCCGGGACTTTTTGAGCCAGCAGGACCGTTCTCGCTGACGTTTGAGTTGTGTAGTCCCGCTTCTTGTACGTTGCCAGTTGACCTTGGTTGACCATTAGTGGTTGGGTCCATCCTACGGCTGTCATCTGCGCTTGATGGGAATCTGACAGCCGAACTGAACATGGGTTGCATTAAGCACCTTTTGTCAAAAACTTCACGCAATGAGACTCGACATACGGGGCACGTGCAGTGCTGCTGCAGCCAGATGTCGATACACGATGAGTGGAAAAAGTGTCCACACGAGGGCAGAATACGAAGGGTGTCATCTGCGTGGTATTCTGAAAGACAAACTATACATCTACAAGAGTTAAAGAAAAAAAGAAAACGTTAGTAAGAAGTGAGTTCATGGGATATGGTCAAAAAGTCAACTAATCCAAAAGTCAACGCATCGTAGATTGAGTAACCCATAAATTCCGTTGACCAAAACTTCTTTAGATGGAATATGTTGGGTAATTTGCAGTTGATTACTTCTGATTAAAGAGAATTAATGTACTAATTTGATATAAAAAATGCACTTCAAGTGGCATGAATACCATTCAAAAAAGTTGACTTTTCCAAGTCAAATTGATATTTATGCAACTGCAATTTTGGGTTGGTATTACAAGAAAGTTGAAAGGCATTATTAAATCTTTATGAAATAAGATAGAATTTGTATAACTCTTGTATTTAAAAATCATTAAGATTTTTTTTCTTATCAAATTAGCCAAGAATTAAAAAAAAAAACCATATACCATCTCGCCTATCGTTGTGCGCGATACATTCTTGTAAGTTGTAACACATCAAATCAAAAACTCAAAATATCAACTTACTGAGCATCTTTTGAGCACGAAAAAAACGGATCGCTATATTTCTTTGTAGGGAAGCTTGCTGCAACAAAAGGTTCACCTCCGCGTACGCCACGCTCCATCTAACAACATGAAAAAAGGCGAAAAATCGTCATCAAAAGCTAACAAGTGATGAGATACAATTATTGAAGCCTGAACCAATTGTAAAAAAAAAAGTAACAAGTACCAAAGAAAAAATATGAATGAAAACACCAATACCCTAACACCATCCGTAGTTCCGTACACAAAAAAAGGTGTGGTATAGCTGCTAAAGATGGATAAAGAACAAAACTAACATGGTAGCATTATTGATTGGACCCCATATCTTTACCCAACAGAAGTACCACTTCAAGAATAATCAAATCACCAGGAGTTTCAAATTTAACCCCTTTTATACACTTTTTTTTTTATTTTTTTTTCTTTTTCAGGCCATTCACCGAAAGTTGTTGCTTGAGAGTTGAGACCACTTGTCACATACCCATATCCACCTTACCAAATTTGTCAAAGACAATCAAAAAGCTTGAAATTTAAAACTGTTTTTAGAAACACCTGTACCAGATTTGGGAAGTTTTTTTTGGTAATCTTTCGGAATACTCAAGAAACCGAAAATACACTGCTAACCAACGAGATCAGGTAAATTCAGCTTCCGTCGATAGGTAGCCTCAAGGGGGTGTAAAAGGGATTAAATGTATAAAAATTAAAAGTAAAAAAAAAAAAAACAGTAGAAGCTGGATTCAAACTTGAAACTCGAAAGCAAACCCATAAGTCAACCTTAACTTTAAAATTGGAATCTTTTTTTAAAAAAAGGGGATTAAATGATAATTGGAATAATTTAATTAATGGTGTTGAATGTGAGATGAAAACATAGTACAGAAACACACTTACAGCGTTGAGATCAGATCTAGAAGACATACGAAAAGATCTTCTGGAAGATATGTAATGAATTCGAGCACAGATAAGTCTCGTACACACGAACACAATAAACATAGTACTCACTGTAAATCCGATTACAGTCATCACCAAGTTAATTCCAGGGGACATCATATTTCCAATTTCTCAACAATTTTTTCTACAAATTTAACAGGTAACAATTGAAGCTCACATCATCTCAACGAAAACTAAAGTTGTAAAATCATGTGATGTTTTTCTGTCTTCTCTCACCGGAGCCAATTGACAATCTATATTTGTCTGTTCTCCTATCGTGGTATAATATATCTATCCAAAATCTCATTGTTTGTCTCGTGGACAAACGACGAATCAACAACAATTCAGAGCTTCTAATGTTGGATCAGATTTGTATGTAAAAGATTGAGGTTTTTTTTTGTGGGTGTTGATGAAATATTGAAAATAGAAAAATCTATAAGGAAAAAAATGGTGGGGTTGTGAGATATTGCTGTGGAGTGTAAAATTGGAAGGGATTTAGAAGGGAGAGAATATTTTATAGTGGGTTTCTGATATTTATTTCAAATGGAACCTTTGATTAATAAAGTATTTTGTTTTAGTCCTGGTATTATTGGATGATTAATTGTAGCCCCCATACATATTGTAGTTATTTTTTTGAAGTAATGCTTAATTTTTACCCTACATAAAACATTTTATTATAAAAATCTATATAAATATAAATAAATATTATATATGTAGGGGAAAGTTACTGTACAAATAAAGTTAACGTACTAAACGTACGAATAGCATGAAAAAGCAAAAACCAAACGGTGACATTTTTGTAATTATCTGCTTGTAGGGTAATTATCAAAATTACTGTACAAATGATACTGTAGAGTAATTTTGATCTTGTAGAGTAATTTCGTAAAATGTTCTTGTAGATTAATTTTGATCTTGTAGGGTAACTAAAAACTAAACCATAAAGCTAAACCCCATAACTAAATGCTAACAAAATTACTCTACAAGATCATTTTATAAAATTACTCTACAAGATTAAAATTACTCTACAGGATCATTTGTAGAGTAAATTTTGAGCTGTATGTTGTTTGATAAACTTGTAGGGTAATTTTGATTCACTTATAAAATAATTTTGATGCAGAGTAATTCTGATACACTTGTAGAGTAATTTTGATAATTAGCCTACAAGAACAAAATTACTCTACAAGAACATTTTACAAAATTACTCTACAAAAGATCAAAATTACTCTACAGGATCATTTGTAGAGTAAATTTTGAGCTGTATGTTATTTGATAAACTTGTAGGGTAATTTTGATTCACTTATAAAATAATTTTGATGCAGAGTAATTCTGATACACTTGTAGAGTAATTTTGATAATTACCCTACAAGAACAAAATTACTCTACAAGAACATTTTACAAAATTACTCTACAAAAGATCAAAATTACTCTACAGGATCATTTGTAAAGTAATTTTGATAGTTACTGATAATTACGAAAATGTCACCGCGCTTTTTTGTCTTTTCCTTCAGTTCATACGTTTTGTACGTTAACTTTATTTGTATTTGATCTTTTACCTATATATGTATATATATTAATTATATTATATATTATTTATTTATTTTGTGAATGGCCATGAATAGTAAATCTATTTTTTAAGTATTTGTTTTACTTCTTTCTAATAATATTTCATTCATAATTAAATTTGATTTTTTCTAATAACTTGCTTACGTTAATTTTAAAATATATATATACAACTCTGCAACTATGTTTATTTTGCGATAAAATTATTGAATATGGATATTGTGTCGTTGTCCTATCAAACTATGACAAAACATTAATATTAGTATCATTACCATGACGATAATCCCTGCCTCATCTTCCTAACCACCATTTACTTTTAAGAGATTGAAATCGAGGACAAAAACATGAGTTTGAATAATGCTTGTAGAGTTGTAGGTGTCTTCTCTTTCATTCCATACACCTTAAAGTTTTACAACCACATGTAAGGGGACAGTGTTACCTCATGCCTTGGATAAGCTCGTTAAAAATAAGGTTTTAGATAAAGTTGTTTCAATTTTTTTATATCCTTTTCTACTATTTAAGTACGGATTTCTATTCATATTTGCAACCAAAAATCAATTTTGGATGCACCATTTGGATATAAGTTCAATTCAAAGCTTCTTATTTCTTTAATATATGTGTTTAACCTAGTTTTTTTCTTGAGATGAAGAAGGTATGGTGGTGGTTATGGATTATTAAGAGTGATGAAGATTGAACATCAATAATAAATTGAAGAATCCAAATACTTATTAGAGGAACACCTAGAAAAATTTTGAAAATTTTGTGATGAGAATTTAAATGATAAAATGGCCATCAAGCGTAATTTAACGGTTTGTTGTTAATGAGCATTTAAGTTCTTTTTGAACAACTACTAATCTTGATCTACTCCCTTACTACATATACATACATTATGCAGACTTTGAATACTCAATCTTTAGAATACACTAGGGATGAGTAAATGGTATCAAATCCCGAAATCGAACCCATACCATACGGGTACTGAATTTCTCGTACCAAATGATTTTCGGTACTGGTGTGCGTTAGGTGTAATATGTTTTTATTGATATTTTAAGCCCATTTTACGCATTAGTCAAGTTTTAAATTTATAAAACACGATATTCTACTAACACTAAACACACACATGGGCAAGTGCATCTATCGTGAGCGTAGTATAGCGTTGGTAAGATATCGAGGTCGTCTAAGGACACAAGAGCTTTTAGTACTGGTTTATCCTCAACGTCTAATCGATCTAAAATTTTTGAGAAAAAATTTTAAAACATGAAAATAAAAACTAAAATTGCAGAAATAAAAATAAAGTAAAAACAGATAGACAAGATGAATCACTTGGATCCGACTCGCCTTTAATGTATCCTTTGATGATTTCCGCACTTTTGCACTTTTTAAGAGATTATCTTAGTTATAGTAGTAGGCCCCTCTTTTGAAGGTGACGTTACCCTCAACCTAGTGGTTTGAGTCAGCAATGATACAATCCCAAAGGGTCGGAATATTGAAAGATAATTAATTAAGTTATTAATGCGAAAAGTGGTACGCCCCCTCTTTTGAAGGTGACGTTACCCTCGGCTAAGTGGTTTGAGTCAGTAGGGATACAATCCCAAGTAGCCGGTTTAATGTATTAATAGTAGTTTACATATGAGGGGATCAAGCCATTCGCACCCCCGCCATCCAACACCAGTGAGTGTTGAAGGAGGTCCTAGTAAGCTTAGTGTGACCATTAATTTATTCACGACATGTCATGTTAAGACGGTGATATGGCAATTCGTTAGTAGATGGAGTGGTATTCCCGGCATCTATACTTTTCGGTTAAACATTTGATTAGTATTCATAATACTACCATGGTGGAAGAGAGAGGAAAAAAAGGTACCCAGGCTATTATTTTTATTGCAGCTTAGTGTATTTAGAGGGCAAGGAATGAGATGGTTTTAATCTAATAATAATTCGGTGAACATCCCGAAGATTAAGGAGGACATCAAATCTATGGGCTACTAATAAATACAAAATATATGTCTTCATAGGTTTTTATTGTTGGAAGTTTTGGTGTGAATGAAAGTCTCAGATGGTAAGTGGTAAAATCCTTTTGTCCCACATTGGTATGGGAATAAAAGGAAAGGTTCTTTCTAATGGAAAACCTTGGCCAAACAATTGTATTCTTATAACATGTTTTACCACATGCCCTACCCCTGCGCACGTAGGGGGGTTGCAAAAATTGAGTTTCGGATCTGGAATTTGGTTGAACTCGTGCGTGCCTGCATGTCCTGCAGACACGAATACAGATCCGAAAACCCTGGCCCGAGTGAGGCTGTTTTTGCACTCGAGACTAACTAATTTTTTAATTAGTCTTTAAAATTGAAACTGTTGGTCTTGTTAAATGTGTTTTAAACTGAAATGATTATTCAGTATTGATGATAATCATTATTGAGTTTCAGTTTTAAACGATTATTATTATCAGTTTTAAAATTGTACTAATGACCATTATTTAGTTTTTAATTCGTTGCAATTAATGTCCAGAATTCTGTTATGAATTCTGTGACTATAAAACCAGATCAAACCAACACAGTTGAGACACACCAGCAAATATATTCTCCTCTCTCAATCTCTGTAACATTTCTTCTGTTTCTGCTCAGGCAAGTGTTCAAGTCCGGCAGTACGCTGTTGCTGCTTCGAACCGGCATACCCTGGGAACAGACCGCGAATATGTTTTAGGGAATTGTGTCAAATACAAGCCCGGTTCACCATTACTGTCTCTTTTATTTCACTGTTTTCTGTTTCAGCTTTCTTGTTCATATAAGCAGGTTATTAACAAACTTAAACAGATTATATTACTGAATGTTCCTTCCTTCTCTTTTTCATAATGGAATCCCAGCCCATGAACATTGCTGTTTCTGCGATCATGACTTCTGCTGTTGCTGTGACAACTAGTTTGGTTGCACCACTGCCTAATGCAGTGACTTCTGTTGGTGCATATTTTGTACGTCTGCCACTGTGCGAATAGTTAGATAGAGCGTGTGTTGAATATTGTATAGAATAGAGAAAAGTTGGACAGGTTTTGTAATTGTCAAGGCCAATCCGATCGGATGGCTGTCCGATCGGGTGGCAATCCGATCGGGTAGCAATCCGATCGGGTGGCAATCCGATCGGGTAGCAATCCGATCGGATGGCACATGTGTGAAATGTCTATAAATAGGGACCTTGGGGTCCATTTGGACAAGCTTTTGGTTCCCAGAGGGGAAATGCTGTCCAACTGGTCTCGCGGTGCTGTAAACGTTCAATATTCAATAGAGACCAGATTATAAGTGACTGCTCGGTGTCGTATTCTGTTTCTACTCCTTTCTTAGTCGTAATAAATGCACCGAACACCTCGTTTCGGGACCGAAGCTCCGTCGAACTCACTGGATCCTGGAATCAGCAGTGGTATCAGAGCTACGGTATCGATTTAATCGATCTAACAGTCGGTTAAATCACCCAAAGCTCATCAATTTTTGGGTTAAACGGGAGTTTTGACGTTAAACAGAGAAAATCATCAAAATAAAGGTCAATTCACGGATGGATTTTGGAATTGAACACATCAATCTGTGCGGAATTGACTCGTGAACAATCCTGTGAAGTTTCATCATCAAATTCACAGTAATAAAGATTTTGGATCGAAAAAACATGATTTGGAGTGTTCTTGAGCTGTTAGAAGATTTCCAATCGGATGGCAACCCGATCGGATGGCAATCTGATCAGATGACTATTCGATCCACGTCACTATCTTTGTTGAAGGACTATAGATGGTTTCAATCGGATGACAATCCGATCGGATGGCAATCCGATCGGATGACCATCCGACACTTGTCACCATCTTGAAGGCTTATTGGAGGATAACTGTCTTTCAATCGAGTGGCAATCCGATCGGATGACCATCCGATCCATGGTACTATGGGATATTTAAGAGATAAGCTGTTGTCAATCGGATGACAATCCGATCGGATGGCAATCCGATCGGATGACCATCCGATCCATGTGACACCTTGTTCTTTATGCCCTTCAATCGAGTGGCAATCTGATCGGGTGGCAATCCGATCGGATGACCATCCGACACTTGACACTCGACCAAATGATCATATGCCTAAAAAAAGGCATTTTTTGATCGCAACGACGAGGAGAGTCTCCAGAAAAAATTTGGTGATTGTCAATTTTTTTCGAGTTTTTAACGACCAAGCTGGGTTGTTCGGTGTCACGGCCCCTGACCTGGTTTAACCCGTTTCAGAAGCCGCGGGACAGAAAATCCCGTGGTATTTATTTAATTAATTTAACAGCGGAAGTTTCTTCAGGATCTTTTTAAAACTGTAATTTCCCGATTATTTTATTTCACAACTCGGGATAAAACCCCGGTAATTTACATTCATATGATTTCTCTCAGAAATCATTTATTTTACAAAACTTGTTTCTTTATTTTTATATTGAGCCACTTCCTTAAGCTTGTAGTGTTACGCGGCACTTTTCCTGGATCACAACAGATCACCTGAAACATGTTTGAAAAAGGTTTTGTCAGCGGGAAATACTGGTGAATCATTCATTTTATGAAAACGACCCGTTTGTTATAATTTACAGTATTAAGAGCGATTACAATGTTTCTATATCATCCAACTACCCTCGGTATTTGTCACTCGACTCGTTTCTGTGACTATGGTCATATCACTCATTGGCTAACTCGTTGTCCAATGGTGAAGATTATCAAGTAATGTATACAAAACCCCACATACCGGCTGTAATATGGAGATTACAAAGACTTAATCCCTGTAATTATAACTTTGAAAATAAATATGATTTTGAAAGTAATTTGATAAAAAGAGAATGACTCACATTGCAGATTTAATTTGAGCAGAGCCTAGCCTACTGATTAGCCTTTTAACCTAAATTTAATAACATGCACACAACTCGGTTAGTAACTTAATACAACATTTACGATAACTCACGAGATTAAACCCTCACATCGAATGACAAAGTGCGATACTTAAACATGCATCGAATTAACGACGAATGACAAAGCATAAACCCTAATGTGGGCAGCACTTAAACATCCATTGGATAGTTTAATCAATCAGACATTGAATCGTAGCAGCGATCGAGTTATTACCCTGTATTGCGGCAGCGATTTGTGAATCGTGTGTGTTTTGATAGTAAACAGAACGTAACTTAGTGCATATTACGAATTTCTTCGTCGTTTTAACTCCAGAATGCAAGTCCCAAAGCCCACTATTTATACACAAAATTTGACCCCCTCGCGTGACGCGAGGGGTCCCTATTTACCATAGGGTAGCTACGTGTGTTTGTAGGCTTGCTGAGTCGACGGATTCGTAAAATTCAAGTTTGACAGCGTTTTATGTGGATAATCGTAACTAGGGTTTTACCCCCCCCCCCCCCCCCCGAGTTTTAGGGGCCCTGATCCTGATTCTGATTATTCTGAAAATTTTAGGGTTTGTGCAGAATCACTTGGGTTTCTCAATTAGGGTTTCCTATTGGATAAATTAATATAATAATTAGGACTTTTAATTAGAGTTGTTACATCCTCCCCACCTTAATAAAAATCTCATCCTCGAGATTTATTGGAATAAGTGAGGATACTTTCGCTTCATCTCTGATTCCAGCTCCCAAGTGTATTCAGCTCCTCTCTTTGAATCCTACTTTACTTTAACCAGCACTAGTCGTTTGTGCTTGAGAAACTTTACTTTTCTGTCTTCTATCTGAAGAGGTTTCTCAATAAATTTTAACTTTTCGTTTACCTCTATATCCTGAAGAGGTACTACCAAAGATTCATCTGATAGGCATTTCTTGAGGTTGGATACATGAAATACGTCATGTACTCCAGCTAACTCCTCTGGTAGTTGTAAACGATAAGCAACTGGTCCTATACGTTGGATCACTGGAAATGGTCCACCGTATCTTGGACTTAGCTTTCCTTTCTTACCGAATCGAACAACTCCTTTCCAAGGAGAAACTTTCAACAATACTCTGTCTCCAACTTGGAATTCTAACGGCTTACGTCGATTGTCGGCATAACTCTTTTGACGATCTCGGGCCGTCTTTAATGTTTCCTTGATTTGTGTAATCTTGTCGGTCGTTTCTTGCACTATTTCAGGACCTGACAATTGACTTTCTCCTATTTCTGCCCAACAAACTGGAGTTCTGCACTTTCTTCCATATAGTGCCTCGAATGGGGCAGTTTCAATACTTGAATGATAACTATTGTTATAGGAGAATTCGATCAGAGGTAAGTGATCGTCCCAATTTCCACCAAAATCTATCACACATGCTCGAAGCATGTCTTCTAGAGTTTGGATCGTCCTTTCACTTTGTCCGTCGGTTTGAGGATGATATGCAGTACTTAGGTTTAGTCGAGTTCCCATTGCTTCTTGGAAACTTTTCCAGAAGTGGGAAGTGAAATGACTATCCCTATCTGAAACAATGGAGAGTGGAACTCCATGTAAGGATACTACTTCATCTACATACAACTTTGCCAACCTTTCCATGCTAAAGGTTTCTTTCATAGGTAGAAAATGAGCTGACTTGGTTAATCGATCCACAATTACCCAAATCGCATCATTACCTTTTCTGGTTTTGGGTAACTTAATAACAAAATCCATTGTTATGAGTTCCCATTTCCATACAGGCATCTCTAACTGTTGTAGTAGACCTGAAGGTTTTTGATGTTCTGCCTTAACTTGTGAACAAGTAAGACACTTAGAAACATATCGAGCTATATCCTTTTTCATGCCTATCCACCAAAAGTTATTTCTTAAATCTTGGTACATTTTGTTGTTTCCAGGGTGCATAGTATACCTAGATTTATGGGCTTCTTCTAAAATCTTATCTCTTAAATCTCCCTGCTTAGGTACCCAAATCCTTCTTTTGTGGAATCTCCAAATTCCATCAGTTCCTTGTTCTAACTCTTTTATTCTTCCTTTCATTCCTTCAGCATCATCCTTAATTGCTGTAGTTTGAACATTCTTCAATTGTTCTATTAAATCTAACTGTAGATTTAATCTGAGAGCACGAACTCGTCGTTGTTTCTCATGATACTTACGACTTAAGGCATCTGCGACTACATTTGCCTTTCCTTCATGATATTGAATATCACAGTCGTAGTCACTTAGGATTTCTATCCATCTCCTTTGCCTCATGTTTAATTCTTTTTTCCAAAATATATATCTTAAACTCTTATGATCTGTATAGACAGTAAACTTACTTCCATACAGATAATGTCTCCAAATTTTAAGGGCAAAAATTACTGCTCCTAATTCTAAATCATGAGTTGTGTAGTTCTCTTCGTGCTTTTTTAATTGCCTTGAGGCATACGCAATTACCTTCTTGCGTTGCATTAGCACACATCCAAATCCTAGTTTTGAAGCATCACAATATACTTCAAAATCTTCAGTTCCTTCTGGTAAGGCTAGGATTGGAGCATTTGTTAATTTCTGCTTCAAAATCCTAAAGGCTTCTTCTTGTTTAGGTCCCCATTCAAACTTAACTGCTTTACAGGTTAGCTTAGTTAATGGTACAACTATCTTGGAAAAATCCTTAATAAACCGTCTATAGTAGCCAGCTAAACCTATAAAACTTCTAATTTCCATTGCTGATTGCGGAACTTTCCATTTGGTGATTGCCTCTATCTTAGCAGGATCTACATGAATACCTTTAGGATTCACCATGTGACCTAAGAATTGCACTTCTTGCAACCAAAATTCACACTTCGAGAATTTGGCGTACAGTTTTTCTTTTCTTAACAAAGTTAAGAGTACATGTAAGTGCTGGCAATGCTCGTCCTGACTTTTGGAATAAATAAGTATATCGTCGATGAAAACAATTACAAATTTATCCAAATACGGTTTACAGATCCTATTCATCATGTCCATGAATGCTGCAGGTGCATTCGTTAATCCGAAGGGCATGACTGTAAACTCGTAATGACCATACCTAGTTCTGAAAGCAGTTTTAGGTATGTCTTCTTCTTGTACCTTCAATTGATGGTATCCGGAGCGTAAATCTATCTTAGAAAAGTATCTAGCTCCTTGAAGTTGATCAAAAAGATCATCAATCCTAGGTAATGGGTATCGATTCTTAATTGTAACCTTATTCAATTCTCTATAATCAATACACATTCTCATTGAACCATCCTTTTTCTTTACAAACAACACTGGCGCTCCCCAAGGGGATGAGCTAGGTTGTATGAATCCTTTACTTAGTAATTCATCTAATTGCTTTTTCAGTTCTAATATTTCGGTAGGGGCTAACCGATAAGGTGCCTTGGCTATTGGTGTAGTTCCAGGAATTAGATGAATCCTAAATTCTACTTCCCTATCAGGTGGTAATCCTGGTAACTCTTTAGGGAATACATCTGGGTATTCTGAGACTACAGGAATCTCCTTAAGTTCTTTACCCTTAATGATTATTGAAATCATATATACTATTCCTTGCTTCCGTTCATAATTAGCAACTTTCATTACTGATATGAACTTCATGGGTTTACGTGGTTTATCTCCTGTAATTATGATTACTTCTCCAGTAGGTGCCTGAATTTCTATAGAATTTTGATCACAAAGAATTCGAGCATGGTTGGCTACTAACCAATCCATTCCTAACACAACATCAAATTCAGCTAATTTCATAGGTAATAGGTTTGCAAAGAATTTATGACCTGAAAGTTCTATATTTTCCTTTTTCAAAACTTTATCTATGCTAACAGAATTTCCGTCTGCCGTTTCGACTGTAAAAATCTGCCTAAGGTTGGTTAAAGGTAAGTTAAGAGCTTGGCAAAATGAAGTATTGATAAAACTTTGGTTTGCACCAGAGTCAAATAATACTTTGGCGTAAATGTTGTGAACTAGGAACGTACCAGCTATCACATCTGGAATGAGTTCTGCTTCTTGAGTAGTTAGCTGAAATGCTCTGACATTCTTTTTAGTAGCTCCGTCGGTCATCTTGGCTTTGTTATCTACTGTTTTGACTAATTTAGGACATTCTGGTTTAAAATGTCCCTTTTCTCCACAGTTATAGCAGATCGTTGTTTTCTTTCTGCAGTCTTCTTCACGATGTCCTACCATTTTACAAAAATTGCAGGTTACACTACATCTTCCATAATGTTTCTTTTTGCAATTCTTGCAGAATGGCAGAGTTGAGGATTGTCCAGTTCCTCTTCTTTTGAAATTGCTATTATTACCCACACGAAATCCTTGGGTAATTTTCTGAGCCAGTTCCTTTTTCCTATTTTCATCTCTTGTGCGTACCAGCTCGTCAGTTAGGGTATTAGCTAATTCCACAGCATCGTCAATCGTACGAGGTCTCGCAGCTTTAACGATGTTGCGGATTTCACCAATCAATCCCCAAATATAGCAAGAAATGAGTACCGGTTCTGGCGAAGCCAGTGTTGGTACCACTCTAGCATATTCGAAGAATGTCGAAGTATAGCCGCAACAATCTACACCCATCATCCGGTGGTTCAAGAACTTATTCGCCATTTGATCTTTTTCATATTCGGGACAGAACTTTCTTTCTACAAGACTCTTAAATTCTTCCCAATTCATGGCATACGCCATCATCCTTCCTTTTGCTTGTAACACCGTGTTCCACCATTCTAGCGCCCCTTCCTTAAAAAGGTTTGACGCGTACATGACCTGATCGTCCTGGTTACATTTGCTTATGGTAATTACTGCCTCGGTTTTCTCTAACCAACGCAGTGCCGCAGTCGCTCCTTCATTGCCTGCAAATTCAGCGGGTTTGCAATCAAGAAATTCTTTGTAAGTGCAACCAGGCGTTGCGGCTTTCATTTTCTTAGGGAGCGGAGCCTGCCGTGGATTATTATCGTGATGAGTATGATTACCGCCTCCATTTATGCTATTACTGAAGTTATCTTCAGAAATACGTTTGCTAGGAATGATTTGTTGAGGTTCGATTGGATTTCTAACAGCAGCAACAATTGCTGGAATAGCATTGGCTATTCCTTGAGCAACAATATTTTCTATATCCTACCTATTTAGAAATTGATCCTCGGGACGTTGCTCAGATTGATTAACCTCATTAACTGGTTCGTTATTAGCGTTTTCCATCTGATAATATATATAATTTATTAGAATCGATTAAATAACAATTATACACAAAACAATCATATAAATTTCACAAAGCACATATAGCCAAAACTATCGATTTCTCGATTCCCATTTTATATATTTTATAGTATGCTTCAATACACACCATTTATCTTACAAAGTTTTATTTTAGGTTATTTCACAAACTCTATACTACTTATTTATTTTACAACCACAGTTTCACATTCTCACACCATACTATCCCTCTTCAGATGGTATTTCAGTAACGACGTTCCCTCTCGTCATATTTCCAGGAGATCTATTCTCCTACTTCCCTGATCCTATTTCCGGCATCCATTAACTCCTCGCCAAAGTGGCGGAGTTCGATCCTATTTGGTAAAGGTTCTGGATCGAACTGAGGGAAAAACGTATAGGGACTGTTGATAAGGTTTTGGAACTGCCAATCATTTGTCCACCACTCGTCCATTCCTAAAGGTTGGGTGTGGATTATAGGTTCTGGGATTGCTGGTTCTAAATTTATTGGAAGTTGAGTTTCAATAGGATGAGTAAAAACATTTGTATTGACAGGCTTAATAGTATCACAACTCGCCAATATAAAATCTAGCTCTTCCTGTAATGTCATTTCCTGGATTTGTTTAGAGCTCTCTCCAATTTCTATCTGGGTTTGTTTAAAACCTCCCCCAATCTCCATTTCTATTTTCTTAGAATATTCCCCGTCTTCAATCCCCAATTCCTGCTGTCTAGAACTTTCCCCGGTTTCAATTTCTTTTCCTTTTTCTAAGGGATTGTTTATTTTAGGAATCTTCCTAGTGGCAGGTTTTCTTCTATGCACACGCCTCCATCCTACCAATCTTCTCCTCTTCTTAGGCTTGGGTTTCTCCAGAGGTGGAGCATCAAATTCTATGGGTTCTTCTATATCTGATATATACCTATTGAAATCTCTGGAAACCTCTATTTTTACCGGATAGAGATTTAAATTCTGAAGGCTTCAGACAAGTCACTCATGCTGTTTATCACATATGCAAAATACAAAATTTTACTAAGTTAAAATTTTATAACAAAATTTCATAAATAACTTTTAATTATTATTTCATACCGTGTGACTGATATAACACAAAGATAATTAAAAATTTAAACACACCGGGGTTTACTGTAACTACCAAATAATCAGTTAATAAAACACATAATCACATCATGGTAATCAGGAAAAATTAAGTATTTCTAAATACTTAATTGGCTTAAATCAGTGGCTCTGATACCACCTTTTTCTGTCACGGCCCTTGACCCGGTTTAACCCGTTTCAGAAGCCGCGGGACAGAAAATCCCGTGGTATTTATTTAATTAATTTAACAGCGGAAGTTTCTTCAGGATCTTTTTAAAACTGTAATTTCCCGATTATTTTATTTCACAACTCGGGATAAAACCCCGGTAATTTACATTCATATGATTTCTCTCAGAAATCATTTATTTTACAAAACATGTTTCTTTATTTTTATATTGAGCCACTTCCTTAAGCTTGTAGTGCTACGCGGCACTTTTCCTGGATCACAACAGATCACCTGAAACATGTTTGAAAAAGGTTTTGTCAGCGGGAAATACTGGTGAATCATTCATTTTATGAAAACGACCCGTTTGTTATAATTTACAGTATTAAGAGCGATTACAATGTTTCTATATCATCCAACTACCCTCGGTATTTGTCACTCGACTCGTTTCTGTGACTATGGTCATATCACTCATTGGCTAACTCGTTGTCCAATGGTGAAGATTATCAAGTAATGTATACAAAACCCCACATACCGGCTGTAATATGGAGATTACAAAGACTTAATCCCTGTAATTATAACTTTGAAAATAAATATGATTTTGAAAGTAATTTGATAAAAAGAGAATGACTCACATTGCAGATTTAATTTGAGCAAAGCCTAGCCTACTGATTAGCCTTTTAACCTAAATTTAATAACATGCACACATCTCGGTTAGTAACTTAATACAACATTTACAATAACTCACGAGATTAAACCCTCACATCGAATGACAAAGTGCGATACTTAAACATCCATCGAATTAACGACGAATGACAAAGCATAAACCCTAATATGGGCAGCACTTAAACATCCATTGGATAGTTTAATCAATCGGACATTGAATCGTAGCAGCGATCGAGTTATTACCCTGTATTGCGGCAGCGATTTGTGAATCGTGTGTGTTTTGATAGTAAACAGAACGTAACTCAGTGCATATTACGAATTTCTTCGTCGTTTTAACTCCAGAATGCAAGTCCCAAAGCCCACTATTTATACACAAAATTTGACCCCCTCGCGTGACGCGA
Organism: Helianthus tuberosus; assembly: GCA_030545235.1. Lineage (NCBI taxonomy): Eukaryota > Viridiplantae > Streptophyta > Magnoliopsida > Asterales > Asteraceae > Helianthus > Helianthus tuberosus. The sequence continues at coordinate 176,357,636 of CM060429.1, forward strand.
GGGGTACCCCTCTGGGCGTCGCGTGACGCGAGGGGTCCCTATTTACCATAGGGTAGCTACGTGTGTTTGTAGGCTTGCTGAGTCGACGGATTCGTAAAATTCAAGTTTGACAGCGTTTTATGTGGATAATCGTAACTAGGGTTTTACCACCCCTGAGTTTTAGGGGCCCTGATCCTGATTCTGATTATTCTGAAAATTTTAGGGTTTGTGCAGAATCACTTGGGTTTCTCAATTAGGGTTTCCTATTGGATAAATTAATATAATAATTAGGACTTTTAATTAGAGTTGTTACATTCGGGGACACCGTCGGGGGCTTCAGTGAACATATTTGATGATGCGATCACGGATTATGGAAATTAGTGGGGTAGTCATGATATTGGTGCAGAATGTTTATCATTCAGGATATCTGACTATTTGTGGGCCAAAACGTAAAATTCGCAAAAGCGAAAAAACTGACAATTGTGGCGAATATTGTGACATTCTAGTTTGGTCAAGTTTTTCGGAAAAGAGAATTAGAAACTGAATTCAGTTTGAGGGGGAATTCAGTGATAAAGACGTCAGAATTTGCAAAAATGAGGGGGAATAAAAATTTCACTGTCGTATGTTGAAATTCTGGCATTTTTTGAAATTCGTGACACTGCAACAGTATTCGGGTAGTTTTCGACTTCAGATTGTCAGGGGGAATGTGAATCTGATCGTTAGTGTAAGCTTCCGAGATCTAGATGATCCGAGGTGTTGATATTTGATCGTAGATGAAAGCATCATAGATCTGGGAGTGATCGGGGGTGAAAGCTTCCGAGATCAAGATTATCCGAGAAGATGAATCTGATTGTGGACGAATGCTTCGGAGATCGGATTACATTACCAGATGATTTGTTTTCCGATGAAGATTTGCTGATTGCGGAGAATGCAGTTTACACGGATCTGTCATTCTTATGGTGCGTTAACGTGGATCACAGTAAACGGGATATCAGATCTTCAGGGGGAATCACGAATTTGAAATTAACCAGTGGAGTATTTGAAGTTTCTATCATATGCCGGTTGAGTTTTTGTACATTCTTAGATCGAGCAGGCGGAATGCGAGATCGTGGTGCTTACTTGTGATATAAAAAACTGAGCTCGGATGTGGTTAAAGTTGAAACAGAGGATGCTGCATTGATTAGTTTCAAGTTGGTGATTGTTCGTGAAGGTTGCAGTTTAGCAAATCAGAGGAGAGTCGTGAACTGTGCTAAAGACCTGAAGATTCATTCCAGGGGGAATTCATGCTTTATCTTGGCAAAAGCAAACCCGAATCATCAATCGAGGGGGAATTTGGATAGTCAGATTTCAAGATACCTGATTGAAGTTGCAGAAGAGTTAAAGATTGTAGAATATTCAAACACGGCTCAAGGTTCTCAAAGTTTTAAAGATGATTCGACAGTGACATCCGATGGGGAATCTGTTGGTGCATATTTTGTACGTCTGCCAGTGTGCGAATAGTTAGATAGAGCGTGTGTTGAATATTGTATAGAATAGAGAAAAGTTGGACAGGTTTTGTAATTGTCAAGGCCAATCCGATCGGATGGCTGTCCGATCGGGTGGCAATCCGATCGGATAGCACATGTGTGAAATGTCTATAAATAGTGACCTTGGGGTTCCATTTGGACAAGCTTTTGGTTCCCAGAGGGGAAATGCTGTCCAACTGGTCTCGCGGTGCTGTAAACGTTCAATATTCAATAGAGACCAGATTATAAGTGACTGCTCGGTGTCGTATTCTGTTTCTACTCCTTTCTTAGTCGTAAGAAACGCACCGAACACCTCGTTTCGGGACCGAAGCTCCGTCGAACTCATCAGGATATACATTTTGTGTATATCCTATTCGATCAAGAACCCCAGGAGCGACCCAAGTTATCTCAAAACCCTAATTTCCTCAATTCCAATTCAAACTCAAGAAAGAATTCAATCAGGAGTCACTTTTAAGCTAGAATCTCGATCACTAACACTAGGGGATAGAAAGGTATGCTTAATTTTGATATATGAAGAATTCTTGATGATTCTTAAATTCTCATAACAGCAATTAGTGATGGATTGATGGATGTTATGGTTAATTTAAGATGAATATAAGTCTAGGAGCAAGTCCTAGGCAATAATTTGATTAATTCATGGCATAACCTAATTGTTTTAATGGTTGTCATGTTGATGTGATATGGGTTTTGTAAAAATTGCTTGAATTCTTGTGGTATTGAAGTTAATAGATAGATATGATGCAAATTCAAGTGTTAATTTGGTGTTCTAGTCATATTAGCATGCCAATGATACTTTGATATGGTTAAACTAGTTAATCATGAACATGATAATGGTGTTATAATGATTATGTCCTTAAAATGTTTGATGAAATGTCTGAAAGAATTGGATTGCTTGAAAGATATGAAATAATCGCTAAATTGTTTAGCTAAAAGTATGATAGGTTGAATATTGAAACATGGGTTCTAAGTGATATATTTGAATCCAATTCTATAGGTGATTTGGGTGGATCATCAAGTGGACAAGGCGGATCGGATAACCGCTTAAAAGGAAAGCTTTGAAAAGGTACGCAACTATTCGCTTCGTAATATTTGTTTTAGCATTTTATGCTTAGTTGTTGATCAATAATCAAGTTATTATAACGTTGGATAATACTAAAAAAAAGCGAAGGATTTCGTTGTGGTATCCAAACGAGGAAAAATAGAAATTTCGGAAGTATAGAAACGATGAAAATGGTGGATTCCATTTGAAATTGTAAATGGGTCAAATCGACTCAATTCCTATGCGTTTGATTCTAAAAAGGCGATGGATTTCGCTAAAGAGATCAAACGGGCCAAAATCACTAAGTATTAATCCTTGGTGAGTTAAATCAATGAATATAATTAATTTGGATAAACAGGTTGATCAATACATGTATATTTCGTTAACGACACTTGAGTTTATTACAATGTGTCATAAGAATATAAGTATGTTGAGGTGAAAGCTTTTATAAATGTTTTGGAGCTCATAGGTAATTTCTATGGTTCATAAATTGAAACGGGTCGAAAATTTTTGAAAATGTCAATAATCCGAAGGTTTAAATGAAATAAATTTGTTTAGGTGAAAGTAGGATTTTGATTCCATGTTATAGAACCTTGAATTACGGTCACATAGGAAGAAACGGGACTTAATTCGGATCATTAACGTACGAGTTATGTCCGTTTTAGTAAATGTGAGTGGAGCTGGGAATGTGCAGGTTGCAAAACTGAACTTTCTGCCGAAATAGAGTGGTCGCGTCACGCGACGCCGAAGGTTAAACACCGTCGCGCAGCGCGACTGCCTTCGCACCCCGCGTAAGCTAAAGGGGTACTCTGTCGCGCCCCGCGACAGCTCCCCAGATGCAGAAAAATTTGATTTTTGTTTGTTTTGGCCAAGGAAACTTGTTTAAACCATCTTATAACTTATCTAACTGATGTTTTGAATGGTTTTTGGTCATAGGTAGTAATAGCAACTTGCGGATGAAGATCAAGCTATATAGTAAACCGAACACGCACGCAAAGAAGCTTCCGCAATTAAAATCACTTCTTTTGTCATATAACGTTTTGATGATGTATTTTCATACTTTTGCTTAGACAGTTAGTATGGATAAAAGTTAAGTATGTTGGGTTGAACAATATGTTTTAGAAACAATGGTGAAGGGTCATATGTAAAGTTTTGAAAGTTTATATAAAAGTCGTTAGTTCGCCCTTTTATTTTAAAAGAAACTAATAAACATGTCATTTAAAGTAATAATGTAACACCCCAACCCGGCTCGGGCTAACGTGTTACTTATACAGTACATCAGAGGTCAAAATTTCATTCCATAAATTGTAAAACTTTACATTATTTCAAAAAGTCAGAATTATTATACAAAACATTTTAAAATTTATGAAAATCCATGTGCGTCTTAAATCCCTCGAACCATCCATCCAAATCTTCATCACAATCCTTTCAACCTAACGTACATAAGAAGGCAAATGTACGCCTGAGTAAACGGGGTTTACTCAGTGGGACAACAACAATGCAATATATATTTTCTTAATAATATCTATCAAACAATATATATAACACATTCGGTTAGTGGAAATCTAAATCCGTACACATATGTGGGGAGGGATCCGTACCTTAAGAGATGATCACAAATAAGAGAAAATAGTCTCTTGGATCTGAAAGTCCTCACTGTCTTTGTCTTTACAAGAGGCTAGCTCGTTTGGAAATATTAAATCTCTTTGATAGAAAAAAAAACAAGATCGTAAGGTTGAAAACTTGAAATTGAAATTTATTTATGTCTATGTAAAGAGATGGTGAGACAAAAATAAGTCTTAACCCTTGTTTTCTTTTATAGTGTTTTTCCTTGGTGAAGAAGGTAACATTGTGACAGGTGTGATCTTCAGATTAATTCATATTCCATGACTCATTTTACTATATTCTATGACTCATTTTTTTTTTCTAATTTGCCTACACGTTTTAACCTTATCAAGATATTCTATCATTTGGGATTTCATCTATATTCTTTTCCATATATAGAGAGATTATTTATAATTTGTTTACGTTTTTTTTCCAGAAACTTTGTATATCTATTTTTTTTTGAACTTCAAATGAATTTGTTAGTTCCTTTTAACTATATAAACTTGTACAATATTTATTTTTTTACATACATAAATGTACATAGATAATACTTTTAAACTTGATTAGTTTCAAAACCAACGCTATAAAATATAAAAAAATTTCCGGGTATTACAATTCTACCCTTCTAAAAATAATTTCGTCCTCGAAATTTAAATAACAATTTAAACATAAGAGACAGCTAGTATTACATAATTTTAATAATATAGTCTTATATTTCATTTTTTAAGAGAAAACAAAATTTAGCAAAACTTTAGATCAAACTTTGAACGGTGGCTTAGAAAAGTATATATATGGACTAAGCTAATGCTTTGATGGAAGACTTAAGTCCTAATCCAACTTCTACCCATTACCGCACATGTTTTATTTTGAGAAAAAAAAATTCGACAGTAAAGAGCCCGAGCTCTGATACCATAACTGTAACACCCCAACCCGGCTCGGGCTGACGTGTTACTTATACAATACATCAGAGGTCAAAATTTCATTCCATAAATTGTAAAACTTTACATTATTTCAAAAAGTCAGAATTATTATACAAAACATTTTAAAATTTATGAAAATCCATGTGCGTCTTAAATCCCTCGAACCATCCATCCAAATCTTCACGACAATCCTTTCAACCTAACGTACATAAGAATGCAAATGTACGCCTGAATAAACGGGGTTTACTCAGTGGGACAACAACAATGCAATATATATTTTCTTAATAATATCTATCAAACAATATATATAACACATTCAGTTAGTCACCTTCAATGCGTCACATTCAGTAGTTCAATGCGTAGTCAGTTCACATTCAGTGCGTCACATAATCACATTCAGTAGTTCTCATTCAGTTTTTCAGTGCGTCACCTTTCGGTGCGACATAATCAGTAGTTCAGTGCAACATAATTGAATATTTGCTAAAACAATATAACTATAAATTTAAATATAATAGCACACAATCTTAAAGATCACAAAAGCATACAATAACGAATCTAAATTTTCAACTACGAGGTAGTGGAAATCTAAATCCGTACACATATGTGGGGAGGGATCCGTACCTTAAGAGATGATCACAAATAAGAGAAAATAGTCTCTTTGATCCGAAAGTCCTCACTGTCTTTGTCTTTACAAGAGGCTAGCTCGTTTGGAAATATTAAATCTCTTTGATAGAAAAAAAAAACAAGATCGTAATGTTGAAAACATGAAATTGAAATTTATTTATGTCTATGTAAAGAGATGGTGAGACAAAAATAAGTCTTAACCCTTGTTTTCTTTTATAGTGTTTTTCCTTGGTGAAGAAGGTAACATTGTGACAGGTGTGATCTTCAGATTAATTCATATTCCATGACTCATTTTACTATATTCTATGACTCATTTTTTTTTTTCTAATTTGCCTACACGTTTTAACCTTATCAAGATATTCTATCATTTGGGATTTCATCTATATTCTTTTCCATATATAGAGAGATTTTTTATAATTTGTTTATGTTTTTTTTTTCAGAAACTTTGTATATCTATTTTTTTTTTTCGAACTTCAAATTAATTTGTTAGTTCCTTTTAACTATATAAACTTGTACAATATTTTTTTTACATACATAAATGTACATAGATAATACTTTTAAACTTGATTAGTTTCAAAACCATCGCTATAAAATATAAAAAAATTTCCGGGTATTACAATTATATATAGATATTGTTAAGATAACTGTAACACCCCAACCCGGCTCGGGCTGACGTGTTACTTATACAGTACATCAGAGGTCAAAATTTCATTCCATAAATTGTAAAACTTTACATTATTTCAAAAAGTCAGAATTCTTATACAAAACATTTTAAAATTTATGAAAATCCATGTGCGTCTTAAATCCCTCGAACCATCCATCCAAATCTTCAACACAATCCTTTCAACCTAACGTACATAAGAAGGCAAATGTACGCTTGAGTAAACGGGGTTTACTCAGTGGGACAACAACAATGCAATATATATTTTCTTAATAATATCTATCAAACAATATATATAACACAATCGGTTAGTCACCTTCAATGAGTCACATTCAGTAGTTCAATGCGTAGTCAGTTCACATTCAGTGCGTCACATAATCACATTCAGTAGTTCACATTCAGTTTTTCGGTGCGACACAATCAGTAGTTCAGTGCAGCATAATTGAATATTTGCTAAAACAATATAACTATAAATTTAAATATAATAGAACACAATCTTAAAGATCACAAAAGCATACAATAACGAATCTAAATTTTCAACTACGGGGTAGTGGAAATCTAAATCCGTATACATATGTGGGGAGGGATCCGTACCATAAGAGATGATCACAAATAAGAGAAAATAGTCTCTTGAATCCGAAAGTCCTCACTGTCTTTGCCTTTACAAGAGGCTAGCTCGTTTGGAAATATTAAATCTCTTTGATAGAAAAAAAAAACAAGATCGTAATGTTGAAAACATGAAATTGAAATTTATTTATGTCTATGTAAAGAGATGGTGAGACAAAAATAAGTCTTAACCCTTGTTTTCTTTTATAGTGTTTTTCCTTGGTGAAGAAGGTAACATTGTGACAGGTGTGATCTTCAGATTAATTCATATTCCATGACTCATTTTACTATATTCTATGACTCATTTTTTTTTCTAATTTGCCTACACGTTTTAACCTTATCAAGATATTCTATCATTTGGGATTTCATCTATATTATTTTCCATATAGAGAGATTATTTATAATTTGTTTACGTTTTTTTTTCACAAACTTTGTATATCTATTTTTTTTTGAACTTCAAATGAATTTGTTAGTTCCTTTTAACTATATAAACTTGTACAATATTTATTTTTTTACATACATAAATGTACATAGATAATACTTTTAAACTTGATTAGTTTCAAAACCATCGCTATAAAATATAAAAAAAAATTCCGGGTATTACAATTCTACCCTTCTAAAAAAATAATTTCGTCCTCGAAATTTAAATAACAATTTAAACATAAGAGACAGCTAGTATTACATAATTTTAACAATATAGTCTTATATTTCATTTTTTAAGAGAAAACAAAATTTAGCAAAACTTTAGATCAAACTTTGAACGGTAGCTTAGAAAAGTATATATATGGACTAAGCTAATGCTTTGGTGGAAGACTTAAGTCCTAATCCAACTTCTACCCATTACCGCACATGTTTTATTTTGAGAAAAAAAATTCGACAGGAAAGAGCCTGAGCTCTGATACCATAACTGTAACACCCCAACCCGGCTCGGGCTGACGTGTTACTTATACAGTACATCAGAGGTCAAAATTTCATTCCATAAATTGTAAAACTTTACATTATTTCAAAAAGTCAGAATTATTATACAAAACATTTTAAAATTTATGAAAATCCATGTGCGTCTTAAATCCCTCGAACCATCCATCCAAATCTTCACGACAATCCTTTCAGCCTAACGTACATAAGAAGGCAAATGTACGCCTGAGTAAACGGGGTTTACTCAGTGGGACAACAACAATGCAATATATATTTTCTTGATAATATCTATCAAACAATATATATATATATATATATATATAACACATTCAGTTAGTCACCTTCAATGCGTCACATTCAGTAGTTCAATGCGTAGTCAGTTCACATTCAGTGCTTCACATAATCACATTCAGTAGTTCACATTCAGTTTTTCAGTGCGTCACCTTTCGGTGCGACACAATCAGTAGTTCAGTGCAGCATAATTGAATATTTGCTAAAACAATATAACTATAAATTTAAATATAATAGCACACAATCTTAAAGATCACAAAAGCATACAATAACGAATCTAAATTTTCAACTACGAGGTAGTGGAAATCTAAATCAGTACACATATGTGGGGAGGGATCCGTACCTTAAGAGATTATCACAAATAAGAGAAAATAGTCTCTTGGATCCGAAAGTCCTCACTGTCTTTGTCTTTACAAGAGGCTAGCTCGTTTGGAAATATTAAATCTCTTTGATAGAAAAAAAACAAGATCGTAATGTTGAAAACATGAAATTGAAATTTTCTATGTAAAGAGATGGTGAGACAAAAATAAGTCTTAACCCTTGTTTTCTTTTATAGTTTTTTTCCTTGGTGAAGAAGGTAACATTGTGACAGGTGTGATCTTCAGATTAATTCATATTCCATGACTCATTTTACTATATTCTATGACTCATTTTTTTTCTAATTTGCCTATACGTTTTAACCTTATCAAGATATTCTATCATTTGGGATTTCATCTATATTCTTTTCCATATATAGAGAGATTATTTATAATTTGTTTACGTTTTTTTTTTCAGAAGCTTTGTATATCTATTTTTTTTTAACTTCAAATTAATTTGTTAGTTCCTTTTAACTATATAAACTTGTACAATATTTATTTTTTTACATACATAAATGTACATAGATAATACTTTTAAACTTGATTAGTTTCAAAACCATCGCTATAAAATATAAAAAAATTTCCGGGTATTACAAATAAGGATACAATAAGCATGAATGGTCTTACATTTCAAGAACTATCTCAAGCATAAGCGAAAGGAATGACCATTGAAGATCTTGTTGTTCGCCTTCGCATTAAAGAAGACAACAAAGTTGCTTTGAAACGGATTGATGGTCCTGAAACAGCAAAGGCCAATGTAGTTGAACATGGCCAATCTTTGAAGGGAAACAAGAATGGTGGAAAGGGTGGAAAGAAAGCTCATGGGAAACGCTCCAACCTTGGTCCTAAGGGGGGAGTTGGGAAAAAGAAGTTCCAAGGAACTTGCTACAATTGTCAAAAACAAGGTATAAGGCCAATGAATGCAAGCTTCCAAAGAAGGAAAATGCTTGACAAGTTAACATGATTCATGCGGTTGATAACCTCATTGCTATGATCACGGACCTTTCGATTTTGGTCACGGAAGTTAACTTGGTTGGGCAAAACCACAACGATTGGTGGGTTGATACGGGGGCTACCCATCATGTGTGCTTTGACAAGAACCTGTTTAGCACCTTCAAGGAGGTGACTAATGGAGAAAAGGTTTTCATGAGAAATTCCGCCACGGCCGAAATCAAAGGCGAGGGGAATGTGGTTTTGAAAATGACTTCTAGAAAGGAACTCACCTTGTCCAACGTGTTGTATGTTCCAGAAATTTGTAAGAACCTTGTCTCAGGGTGGCAATTGAACAAGTTTGGTTTCAAAATGGTGATTGAGTCGGATAAGGTCGTGCTGACCAAAAATAGTGTGTATGTTGGTAAGGGTTATGCCCTTAATGGTATGTTTAAACTAAATGTAACCGTTGTTAATGGAATGAAAGAATCTACTAGTTCTGCTTACTTGCTTGATCTTCTAATCATTGGCAAGGTAGACTAGGTCATTTTAATTTTAATTCCATACGTCGTTTGATTAAACTTAATTGCATACCATTTTTGATGTCGACTCAAATAATAAATATGAAACTTGCGTAGAAGCAAAACAAACGAGATCATCATTCAAAAAGGGTGAACGGATCACCGAACCCCTCGAGATGATCCACACGGGTGTGTGTGATCTAAAAGCAATCCCTACTCGTGGTGGGAACAAGTACTTCATCACGTTCATTGATGATATTACAAGGTATTGCTATGTGTACTTGCTTAAGAGTAAGGACGAGGCCATTGATAAGTTTATCTTGTTCAAGGCCGAAGTTGAGAATCAACAAAATCGAAAAATCAAAATCGTAAGGAGTGATCGAGGAGGTGAATGTGTTTCACCTTTCATTGATGTGTGTGCAAAATATGGAATCATACATGAACTCATGGATCCTTACCCCCCCCCCCCAATCAAATGGCATAGCGGAACGCAAAAATCGCTCTTTGAAAGAAATGATGAATGCCATAATGATAAGTTCTGGGATGAGTCAAAACATGTTGGGGGGGGGGGGAAGCAATCTTATCGGCAAATTATGTGTTGAACGTGATACCCAATAAGAAGAAAGATGTAACGCCATATGAATTATGGACGAGAAAGACACCACCATATAAACACTTGAAAGTGTGGGGGTGTCTAACCAAGGTGGTGGTCACGCCACCAAAGCGCCTACTTATAGGACCCAAAACAGTGGATTGTGTATTTATAGGATACACCCGTCCTTATGGTCCATATCGTTTTCTTGTGAATGACTCTAAGAACCCTGGAATATGAAATGACTCCATAATAGAATCTAAGGATGCATCATGGTTTGAACATGTGTTCCCATGCTTAGGTAAAAGTGAACCAAATTTCACTAGACTGGTTGAGGAAATTGTTCCAAAAATTGAGGTTGCAAATAATGAACCTCGAGAACAATCTAAGCTTGAGGAAGTTGAAATCAGAAAGAGCAAACGACAAAGGACTGAAAAATCCTTTGGCCCCGACTTTCTTACCTATATGGTAGAAGAGGGACCTCAAACGTACCAACAAGTGGTAAATTCCTCAGAAGGACCTCAGTGGAGGGAGACCATCAAAAGTGAGATAGACTCTATTTTACAAAATCATACATGGGAACTAGTGGATCTTCCTCAAGGATGTAAACCACTAGGATATCGATGGATCTTCAAGAAGAAGATGAAACCAGATGGAACCATCGATAAGTACAAGGCAAGGTTGGTGATCAAAGGATATAAACAACGAGAAGGTTTCTATTACTTTGATACATATTCGCCAGTTACACAAATAACATCCATCAGGTTGGTGCTTGCCATTGCCGCCATTAGAAATTTGGAAGTTCACCAAACGGATGTGAAAATAACTTTCTTAAATGGAAATCTAGAAGAAGAAATTTACATGGAACAACCTGAAGGCTTCACAACCATTGGGCAAGAAAAGAAAGTGTGTAAACTTGTGAAATCCTTGTATGGATTGAAACAAGCTCCAAAACAATGGCACCAAAAGTTTGATCATGTCATGCTTGATGCTGGGTTCAAAATCAATGAATGTGACAATTGTGTATACGTGAAGGACACATCAGATGGATATGTCATTCTGTGTCTATATGTAGATGATATGCTCATTGTTAGAAGTGATGAAAAAAATCATAAAGTCTACAAAGAACATGCTAAAAGCAAGATTTAACATGAAAGACATGAGTTTGGCGGATATGATTCTGGGAGTTAAAATCACACGAACCCAAAGTGGACCTGTTTTAAGTCAATCCCACTATGTGGACCAAATTCTTGAGAAGTTTAATGCAAATGACTCTAATGTAGCTAGAACTCCCATTGACACAAGTCAACATCAAGCCAAGAATAGAGGTGAACCTGTTAACCAGTTGGAATACTCTAGAAATATTGGTAGCTTGATGTATCTTATGAGTTGTACTAGACCAGACTTAGCATATGTTGTGAGCAAGCTAAGTAGGAGCAACCCAAGTTCAATTCATTGGAACGGTATCATTCGGTTGCTTCGTTACTTAAGATACACTCGGGAATAAGGGTTGCACTATAACAGATATCCAACCGTTATAGAAGGACACTATGATGCAAATTGGATATCTGACACGAATGATTCTAGGGCAACAAGTGGATATGTATTCACACTTGGAGGTGCAACTATATCGTGGAAATCGTCAAAACAAACGGTTATTGCTAGATCCACGATGGAATCAGAGTTCATCGCTTTAGATAAAGCAGGTGAAAGGGCAGAATGACTACGTCAATTTATTGAGGATATACCAAGATGGCCTAAGCCGGCATTGGCCATTTGTATACATTATGATAGCCAATCGGCAATTGGCAGAGCTCATAACACAATGTATAATGGTAGGAACAGACATATCAGACGTAGACATAATACGATACGACAACTAATCTCTACAGGAATTATCACTGTTGACTACGTGAGGTCAAAGGATAATATCGCGAACCCGCTTACAAAAGGCCTAAGTAGAGAGTTAGTTCAGAAGTCGTCTATGGGAATGGGACTGAAGCCCTTGAAAAATTAAGTTAATATGATGGAAACCTAACTCAATAGACTGGAGATCCCAAGAACTGAGTTCAATAGGAAAACCTAATTGTATGAATGAGTGAGGTCACTGTGGGGGATAACCCTACGTATTTAAAAGGGAGTTTATTACAAAGCTTAGTAAACTTCCTAGTCCATTCCTAAAAGTGACAAGTATGAGGCTAAGCCTATGGCTTTTAATGATTCGACTAAGGTAACCATACTTAGTGAATCACCTATGTGAGAGAGAAGTGGGTCGCTTCGAAGGGTATTGTTGGGGCACAATACTTAATGGCTCTCGCAGAACCAGGCTCATGTTCATGACCATAACGAACATAACTATGAGGACTTGACGTTGTCTGGGAGAGTCTTGTGTGAAGTATATTGTCGTCTACACAAATGGCAGACGAATTCAAAGTCATCGATGTCTACTCAGAGCCAGTGGGCTAAGTGCATTTCATGAGCGAAGGTTCAAAGGGTAACACCTACCTATCGTATGCAAAACTCAACTGCTAAAATGAAATTAGAATAATGTTGTTTCTGAGATCGACCTCCATTCATGTGGGGGATTGTTGGAAGTTTTGGTGTGAATGAAAGTCTCAAGTGGTAAGTGGTAAAATCTCTTTACCCCACATTGGTGTGGGAACAAAAGGAAAGGTTCTTTATAAGGGAAAACCTTGGCCAAACAATTGTAGTCTTATGACATGTTTTACCATAAGCCCTACCCCCGCGCGCGCAGGGGGCGGGGGGCAAAAATTGAGTTTCGAAAATGGAATTTGGTTGAACTCGTGCATGCCCGCACGTCCTGCGGACACGAATGCAGCTCCGAAAACCCGGGCCCACGTGAGGCAGTTTTTGCACTTGAGACTGACTAATTTTTTAATTAGTCTCTAAAACTGAAACTGTTGGTCTTGTTAAATGTGTTTTAAACTGAAATGATTATTCAGTATTGATGATAATCATTATTGAGTTTCAGTTTTAAACGGTTATTATTATCATTTTTAAAACTGTACTAATGACCATTATTTGGTTTTTAATTCGCTGTAATTAATGTCCAGAATTCGGTTATGAATTCTGTGAGTATAAAACCAGATCAAACCAACACAGCTGAGACACACCAGCAAACACATTCTCCTCTCTCAATCTCTGCAACATTTCTTTTGTTTCTGCTCAGGCAAGTGTTCAAGTATGGCAGTGCGCTGTTGCTGCTTCAAACTGGTGTACTCTAGGAACAGACGACGGATCTGTTTAAGAGAATTGTGTCAAACACAAGTCCGGTTCACCATTAGGTAGCGTTTGGTATGCAGAAATAAGAGGTGGAATGGAATGGACCATTGTGAAGGAATGAAGAAAATAATGTTTGGTTGGTTGATGGAATGGAATCGTCCATTCCAAAATGTATTTCATTCCCTCAAAATCATTCCATCCGCCCCCCTGTTTTTTTTCCATTCCATTCTCTCTTCACCCTTCATTAACAACACCACAACCCACCACTATTGATACCACACACCATCACCGCTACCACCTCCGACCACCATCGCCACCGCCGCCACCTACCTCCACCGTCATCCACCACCACCACCACCGTTGTCACCATCCGCTGTCGTCTCCACCCACCACCACCGGCAACCACCGTCGTCGCTACAACTGACACCTAGCACCACGCCCCCTCCATCTGATTTTATTCTTTCGTCTTTTTTCGCATACCAAACAACAAAAAGTAATTGTTAATTACATTCACACATGGTAACCAAACAAGACATGGAATGTTAATGATCAATTTCATTACCTTATTTATTCCATTACCTCATACATTCTATTCCTCCGCCCATTCCATTACCCCATATCAAACAGGCCCTTACGGTCTCTTTTATTTCACTGTTTTCTGTTTCAAATTTCTTATTCATATCAGCAGTTTAATAACATTTATCATGAAAAGGTTGGTGTAATTTTGAGTTGTAAGTTTGTTTGGCTAGTATTTTTAATGAAAGTATTTAAGTTTGCATATTTGACAAACATGTATGTATTACGTCATGCGGTAACATACGTGGCAAAATTCCTCCTTAATATTTATTACGTATGCATTTCTTCTTGAAGTTAAACAAAATGAATTTCACACGAGTCGAAGTGCATGTACAACAGTTTATTTCACTTGGAACTAAAGATAATGATTTATCATATTTTACTATAATAACTTTGTATAAGTTGTTAGACAAGATCACCAATTGTATCCTCAATAAACGTTAACGTATAACTTAATAAGTTATATATATATACTAGGTTATAACCCCGTGTATTACACGGGGTAAGTAAATAAAATATCAAATAGTTAATAACGAAGATTTAACAATTATAAAACGATATTTTAAGACACTTTTCTGATATCCGAACAAAAATTTGTTTTATGTATGATCAAAACTTGTGATGTTTGTCAAGTTTATAAATAAGAAAGCATTTGAACCCTCGATTAGAAAACAAATTGTATCATCGACTTTCTCACGACGTGAACCCAAGTTTTATTTAAATAACAGTGGTCTTAATTAGTTAGTTCTAAAAATATTGTTAGATAAACTTATAGCTACAAAATAATATTTAAATTAATTAGTTAAGTATAAATTATCGGTAATTATTAAGTTATATAACTTTAAAATTTAAGTATATAGACTTGAGTTGCATCTTAACAGGATTGTCGTTTCTTAATAAATTTATTAGTGTGATAAACGTAGTTATTATTCTTCTTGTATTTTAAATATATTAAATAAATAAACTATTTGTTAAGCAAGAAATTAATTAAATAGTAATTAATATTAAATTTTAACCTACTTAAATATAAATACTTATTTTTTATTAAAGATAATACTTGAGATAAATGTCTTTTTTTTTCAAAAACATTTATCCAAACGATTATAAATATCTAGAATTTAAACGATTTTAAATAAGTTGAAGTATTTATATGTTTCCATGCTAGCCGAACTCTTAATTTTTTTAGAAAGTGTGGAAATTTTAAATACACTCTTAATATTTTGTTTTTGAAAGTTTGGAGTTTTTAAGTTTCGAAAATCTTAATCATTAAGTTTACAAACAAATTTAATATGAAACTAATTATTAATTTTTTACTTGAAAGTTTCATATATTAAAAAACAAAAAGCAATAAGGATAATTATTATTATTGGTGATTTCTAATACTATAATGGAGATTATCTGCATATTAGTTCGAATTTGTGAGGTTGACAATTTGGCATTTGATATTCTTTTAAATTCGATTCATTTGGAACATATTTTTAATAATTTAAATTAAATAATAATTATCTACAATTAAGTAAGAGTAGATGGTCTCGAATAATAACCTAGTAATTATTATAAATAAATAATAAGATAATTTATGGAACTTTATCCGTAATTTCTTAAATGTTTGAAACATATATTATATTTAATAATTAAATTAAATAATAATTATCTAATAATAGATGGTCTAAAATAATGACAAGTGTCATTTTATTGGTTTCTTTTATTATATAGTATATATATATATATATAGGAAGAGGATCATGAGAAAATTACATCTAAATGAGAAAACTAGAAAACTAACTAAAAAGCCTAAAAAAACTAAAAAAACCTAAAAAAACTAAAAAACATACTTTCTAGATTAGAGTCTAGTGGGTGGTTATTTGTTTTGTTTTTGACGCTTTGTTTACTTTCATGGGGCATGTCTCATGATTGAACTAGTGTAAGTTTTTCTACACTACTTGTTTTGTTTGGTTGTGAATATATAGAATCACCGGGGTAACCCTTTACCCAAAAAAACTAAAAAACATACCAATTTTTTTTATAATTTTTTATAAAAAAATCCCTATTTTTTATATATTAAAAAAAATTTCAAAAAAAAAAATAATTTTTTTTTGTTATACTGCAAATGTGCATTATATGTGTACTACACATGTGCACTATAAGTGCACATGTGCAATACAACAAATTTTTTTTTAAATTTTTTTCCATTCATAAAAACTAGCGATTTTTTTATAAAAATTTGTAAATTTTTTTTTGTTGGTATGGTTTTTAGACTTTTTTAGTTAGTTTTTTTTGTTTTCTCATTTAAACTAGTTTTCTCATGATCCATCCCATATCTATTATATTTATATATAATAAATGAAAGTTATTTGGGCCACGTGTCAGTAGATGAGGGCATCGTTTTTCCCCTTTTCCCGCCCAACAGTTCCACTGCCCTCTTCTATTTATATCCTCCCTCATTTACTGATTTAGGGCTTCCCACTTTCTCTCTCCCTCTGCTCTGCTCTATTCCGATCGATGTTCAGATTAATGCTCCGAATCAAGGTTAGATTATCAATAACTTCCGTTCTATATGTGTCAATCTTTGTTTTCATTGTTCACTCATTCGATCTTCATGCGTATTTACTTATTGTTGTGCTTTGGCTAGCTTTCCGCTGCTAACTTGATGACGGAGATGATTTGAGGTTGTCGGCTCTGCGTCCTGCAGTTTTTTTTGTTATGCTGTAATGGATTTGAGGTTTAGGGTTAGTTATAAATATATTTTTTCATTTTTCCATCTTGAGTTTTAGGTTAGGGTTTGTTTTATTTTTGGGCTTTTATATGATTTTCAGGTCGATTGTTTGGTGACTTGCTATTGTTGTTTGCTGTTGTTTGTAAATTAGCTGCTGAGATTATCGACCGACTCCAACGACTTTGAAAGGTTGTAGGACTATGAGGACCAACTAAAAGATTTGGATGACAAATAGCAGGTGTTTGGTTTTTTTTTATGTTTTACTTATGATTTCATCCCTGTTGAAATAAGGTAAAAATAGCCATTCTAATACCGCAAGTATCTTATGGTTGGATGGTTGAATTAGTTTTATTTAGGGTATTTTTGGATGATTTCATCCATTTATTTAAATAGTTCATGATTGAAGATGCAGTTGAACATATCTTTTCAGTGAAATGAATGTTGATTTATCAGAAGATGCAGTTGAAGATATCTTAAATAAGGTAATAATTGCAGTACATTCCTGTTGAAAAACAGAGTCGATAAATTTAGGGAAAATGAGGTTGAAAGATGATATGCCAACAGCGGACGATATCATTCTACAGTTTCGATAAATTCAGGTGTATTCTCAAATAATGTTTCCTAGATGCTTCTAAACAAGCAGCACTTTGGACATTTGTCGGCCTTCAAACATCTATTATGTATTATCTATTATCTAATATCTATTTTCTATTATCCATTATATATAATAAATGAAAGTTGATTTATCCACTTTGGGCATTTGGAGCAATCACCTTTCATTTATTATATATAATAGATAATAGATAATAGATTGTAGAAAATAGATAATAGATGTTTGAAGACCGACAAATGTCCAAAGTGCTGCTTGTTTAGAAGCATCTAGGAAGCATTATTTGAGAATACACCTGAATTTATCGAAACTGTAGAATGATATCGTCCGCTGTTGGCATATCATCTTTCAACCTCATTTTCCCTAAATTTATCGACTCTGTTTTTCAACAAGAATGTACTGCAATCATTCCTTTCAGTTAAATAGACCGACACTTGCTTCCTCTCCAAGGGTTATGGAGTGGTTATAACAGCTGATCATGCTAAGGACTGTTATAACTAACCACTGCTCCTTATACATATTGATGGACTTAAAGACTGATGAGGCCTATCCACTGTTGATGACAAAGCCCTGTTAAAGACAAGCACTTATGTACCTAGAGTTTGATTAACCAAAGGAAAACGACTGTTCAGTAGCAGCAGTGGTTCAGCATCTACAACGGATTCAACTTTAGTATTTAATTATCAGTGTTTCTTATGTAACAGTGTTTAGTATAGCAGTGGTTCGCTAGAATTTATCTCTCAAGACAAACCCTTTAAAACCCAATGAAGAACCACTGCCTATCCACAACAGTGATGCAGCATCAACAGCAGATATTCTACCTTTGTTTATGTTAACAGTGTTTATATGTAACAATATTTATCACATCACTGTTTTATACTCTGTTAGATTGTTAGATGTCATATTACTGAGGTGTTTATATGTAACAGTATTTATCACATCACCTCATTTGTTTGATCTGTATTATAAATACAACAGTTGTTTGATCTTTATACTACTAAATAAAAATGGAGTACACGTTAAATAAGCTCCTCATTATGATTGTTTGGATATAGTATTCTTGAAATTGGTTTTTTTTTGCAAACAGATGTTTATGGGCAAATTTCTTTTTAAGGTCAAACATTTGTTTAAGCGCAAACATCTGTTTATGTCCAAATATCTGTTTAAGGTCAAATATCTGTTTAACTCCAAACAACTGTTATAGAAGGTCAAATATCTGTTTAAGGTCAAAGATATTTAAAATAGTTAAAAATGATAGTTTTCATTAATCCTTAAAAGTCCTTAGAACCACTGTTTTGGTTCAAACATCTGATTGTTAAATGCTATCCACTGCTGAAAGACAACCTCTGTTTCTTCATTCTTTATGTTGACCACTGACTGTCCAAACATCAGTGTTTCAATCACTGTTGGCTATCCACTGATATTTAAAAAATAGTCACTGCTCACATTTTTATTGTTGATATCCACTGATATTGACCGTCATTGGTTTTTCTAAAAAACATCCACTGCTCACATTTTTATTGTTCATGTGGTTAATTAATTATAGAATGAAATTATCAAATGAAAACTAGAATTACAATGAAATTACCATTTAATCTAATTGTTACATTCCAATGAGATAAGAGTTCCTCCAATATTGTTTTGGTGATAAAAATTAAAGTTAACATAAAAAATAAATGTTGATGACATTTTGTTGCATATAAAATTAGTAATTAATGGTAATTTCTTGAGCTTTGGACATCTAAAATATGCAAAATGGAAATTTAAAATTGACAGCTATTTTCTCTTAATTAAAGTTAAAATAAAAATTAGAAATGTGATGATGACAATGGTTTTTAAATCAAATCAGTAAATACTGACAATATCGATAACTTTTGAAATTCAAAATATGCAAAATGGTAATTTAAATCACTGTTGGCTATCCACTGATAGTTAAAAAATTGTCACTGCTCACATTTTTATTGTTGATATCCACTGATATTGACCATCATTGGTTTTCCTAAAAAACATCCACTGCTCACATTTTTATAATTTATGCGGTTAATTAATTATAGAATGAAATTATCAAATGAAAACTAGAATTACAATGAAATTACCATTTAACCTAATCGTTACATTCCAATGAGATAAGAGTTCCTCCAATATTGTTTTGGTGATAAAAATTAAAGTTAACATAAAAAATAAAAATAACTGTTGATGACATTTTGTTGCATATAAAATTAGTAATTAATGGTAATTTCTTGAGCTTTGGACATCTAAAATATGCAAAATGGGAATTTCAAATTGACAGTTATTTTCTCATAATTAAAGTTAAAATAAAAATTAGAAATGTCATGATGACAATGGCTTTCAAATCAAATCAGTAATTACTGACAATATCGATAACTTTTGAAATTCAAAATATGCAAAATGGTGATTTAAATCACTGTTGGCTATCCACTGATAGTTAAAAAATTGTCACTGCTCACATTTTTATTGTTGATATCCACTGATATTGACCATCATTGGTTTTCCTAAAAAACATCCACCGCTCACATTTTTATAATTGATGCGGTTAATTAATTATAGAATGAAATTATCAAATGAAAACTAGAATTACAATGAAATTACCATTTAACCTAATCGTTACATTCCAATGAGATAAGAGTTCCTCCAATATTTTTTTGTTGATAAAAATTAAAGTTAACATAAAAAATAAAAATAACTGTCGATGACATTTTGTTGCATATCAAATCAGTAATTAATGTTAATTTCTTGAGCTTTGGACATTGAAAATATACAAACTGGTAATTTCAAATTGACGGTGTTTTTCTTTTAATTAAAGTTAAAATAAAAATTAGAAATGTCATGATGACAATTGCTTTCAAATCAAATCAGTAATTACTGACAATATCCATAAATTTTGAAATTCAAAATATGCAAAATGGTAATTTAAAATTGACATTCTCTCTTTTTTTTTTCCTACAAGCGCAACATAGATTCATAAGATTAAAATTTTTTCATTTATTCATGACCCTAAAAGTCCAATTATTACATAAATAACATACTGAACCAATAAACTTTTAAATCTAACAATAACCGTGAGAATTAAGAAATGACAGCTTCAACTCCATCGATTGCTGAACTTCTTGATGTATGTCCTTCAGCATCGCCATGAACTCCACGTCTCTATCACCGCACTCTATATTGCTGACAACATAAAGCTCACGAACTGAAGTTGAAGGCATTCGCATAAGATCTCTGGAAACCTGCTCTCTCGTGAACAGGCCAACTTGCAATCCATCAAAACATCTCTTCAGCTGTTGAAGAGTAGTCCTATCTTCATACACCTGTTCCTCTATATGCTTGACAAAATGTTGCTTTAAATCATCTAATTTTACAGTAGTGAATGACGCCATATCAACAATAAACTATATTACTCGACTTTGTTGAAAGTATGAATCTTCGTAGGAAATCGTGATGAAAAACAGGTGAAGTGGTCATGAGTTTATATACTTAATTAATCTAAACGTGTAGATTTAATATAAACAGATTAATGTATATTTCATAGCAGCAGTCTTTTAATGCAAAATCGTTTCCAAACCCCAATTTTTATGGGAAAACTTTAAAATTAAATACCAAGAAACCCAAGGGACAAATTTTGGAAGTTCAAAGAACAAAAGCAGATTATCATAATTACAATTAACCTCTTCATTTACCATGTAGACGCGTTTTTAAACTCTATAAAAGATCGATAATTACATTTCATTCAAAATATCAACAAACTGTCCTACAAATCACTGTCTGTGAAAGATTGTTCCACATCAGAAAATTCAACAAAAAAACTACATGGCAAACTTCAGCTTCTACCACTGGTCAGACACCAGCGATGTTAAAACCCAATTCTCGATGTGGTCACTTAAAGAAAAAAGAACAGATGAAGAACTAAACAGGAAAGTCGACATAATCAATGACACTAATTACAAGAAAACCTGGAACATCATAGCATTGCTTGATGAAGTCCTCCACTCTCCTCCATCAGATTTCCAGAAAAATACAGAAGAGTTTGTTACCCAACTTCTAAAATAGGATCAGAAAATCTGCAACATGCTAACTGATCTGAAAAACAAAAGAGACCATGAAATCACATGGAGAAAGGCCAGAGTTTACGAAATCCTAACAAGTGTTAACTCTAGCGTGTAATAGTTTATAAATATTTCATTAAATTTCTATTTTTCTATGTAATACTTTATTTTAATAATCTCAGTGTGAATAAAAACTCTCAACATGATCAACAGTTAATCAAAATAAGAATCAAGCCTAAAATGCAAACGTCTCCTCTCAACTGTTGTATCACATTTAACTTTTCACCATTTTCGTTTAAAGTTTTATGATACTTCAGTGTTTATTCATTCATATTGTTTAATCTATCATGGGTTTCCAAACATCTGTTGACCAAACGTCAAACATCTGTTCATCAAAAGTCAAATTGAGGTTCACCAATAGTCAAATACATCTTGACCTTAAACAGATGTTTGGTTTAAGAACTTCTGTTTAAGGTCAAACATTTGTTTAAGGCTAAACATCTATTTATGGCTAAATATCTGTTTATTGCAAATATCTGTTTAAGGTTAAACATCTATTTAACTCCAAATATCGGTGTTTCAATGACTGTTGGCTATCAACTGTTAGTTAAAAAACAACCACTGCTCACATTTTGTTAGTTGACATCCACTGAATAAAAATGAAGTACATTTGGATGATTATTAAGCTCCTCATTTTGATTGTTTGGGTATAGTATTCTTGAAATTGGTCTTTTCTTGCAAACAGTTGTTTATGGGCCAACTTCTTTTTAATGCAAACATTTGTTTAAGCGCAAACATGTGATTGTTAAATGTTATCCACTGCTGAAGGCCAACCTCTGTTTCTTCATTCTTCATGTTAACCACTAACTGACCAAACATCTGTGTTTCAATCACTGTTGGGTATCCACTGATAGTTAAAAAATAGTCACTGCTCACCTTTTTATTGTTGACATGCACTGATATTTACAATCATTGGTTTTTCTAAAAATCATCCACTGCTCACATTTTTATTGTTGATGTGGTTAATTAATTATAGAATGAAATTATTAAATGAAAACTAGAATTACAATGAAATTACAATTTTACCTAATCGTTACATTCCAGTGAGAAGAGTTCCTCGAATATTGTTTTGGTGATAAAAATTAAAGTTAAAATAAAAAATAAAAAAAACTGTTGTTCAAAATCAGTGTTTTAACACACTGATGGCTATCCACTGCTAGCTTAAAGTTAGTCACTGTTCTCATTTGTAACCGTTGCAAACCACTGATATTGTTCCATCAGTGGTTTCCTACCAACTGTCCTCCATTATCATCATAGGTTGGCACGTGGACAGTACATAGTGGTAAGATCTTTTAGTAACCGCTGCCACGTCAGCATTCACTTTTTCACCAAAAAAAACCCTGATCAAAACCCCCAAACAGTGTTTTTACTGTCGAATCGAATTCTAAATTCCATTTTCAAAGCAGTTATCATCCATTTCTCTCAAAATCACTCATCCTCTTCATCGTCTTCTTCCTCTCGCAGTCATAATCAAATCACAATGTCTCTCCCACACAAATCCACACATAACTGCTTGGGTCTACTTGAAAAACCCAGTCACACCGAAACCTTCAATTCCATCATTGATGCTCTGTCGTCTTCAAAGTACAAAACTTTGTTGACTTGTGATGCTCCGATCTACATGGATACCCAGCAAGAATTCTGGAAAAATGCTAAGTTGGAAACTAAGGATAAAAAGCCCTTAGCCATCAATTCTTCTATAAAGGATGTTCCAGTCACAATAACACCTCAAACCATTTCAGAGGTTTTTGAACTCGATGATCTTGAAGGTAAAACATTTTTCCCTAAAGAAGAGTATCAAACGTTTTTCATTCAAAGGGGTTATGAAGAGGAAATGAAGAAAGACACTTTAGAAAAAGGCAGTTTTCCTCCTGCCACAAGGTTTTTGTTTCATACCCTATTGATGTGTGTCTCAAACAAGACCACTGCTTTCAATGAAATCCCATTGAAGATTCAATATCTGGGTTATGCTATCTTACATGGTGAAAATTTTAACTATTCCCAGGAAATCTTCAATTATCTTGTTACAAATGTTAATAAAAAGGCATTTTTGCTCTTTCCAAGGTTTTTAAGTTACTATTTTAAAAAGAAATTTTCAGAAGATAATGCCCATGTGCTTATCCAGGGCAATCCTTTTTCAATTAAGAGCCTCACTTCTGAAACCTTTACAAGGATGTCAAAAGTTTCCAAAACACAAGCAGAGGTTACTGAGCAGACTTCAGCAGCTACCACTGCTCCTCAGGCACCTGCTGTTGAGCCCACTGCTCAAGGTGATGATAGCAACAAAACAACTGTTGTTAAACACCCACCTAAAACCACCAAAAGACCAAAACAGAAAAAATCACAAAACCCCCCAAACCCAAAACAAAGGTAACTCTGGAAGATGAGATCCCAGAGCAACTACCAGTGACAACACAAAAGTCACCAATAACCACTGCTGCTACTACCTCACAGTAGTTGGAAGAAAGATCTCAACCTGAGCCTCAAACTCCTCCTGCTTCTTCTAAAAATGAGCAGGTTGTAATAATAGGGACACCAAATTATGATGCTCTGGAATCACTTGATTCCATCATCCACAGCCCACTGCCTGGGGCAAATTCGCTTTCTACACCTATCCTCACTTCTCAAATTCCCACACAAACAAAACTTTTGTTGGATGCAGTTGATTTAGCCCAGACACAAACCAGTTCTTCTCAAACACCTGTTAATGAGAATATACCTCAACAAGTGACTGGGTCTGGTGTCTCAATCATTGCTAACCCACCAACAAGTGAGGAGGTTACACTGCAGGAAATACAAGCACTTCCTGTCAGTAGTTCAATTGGAGCAGCGACTACAGGTGTTGGATCCACTGATCTACACCTGGCCAGTTGTTTCATCAATAAGACTCCCTTGAAGGCAATTTCCTCTCCAGCAACTGTGATATCCGCTGGTGTCTTTGTTCCAACCCCTGGTTCTATTAAAAGGGTGTCAATTGCTGAGGAAAGAAGTCCCAGTACCAAGAAAAAGGGGCATCTGTGGATGACTTTTGGGAAACTTTCCCTAAGTCAACTGCTGATACAACCACTGCCAGTGGGAAATCAGATGATCCCATTAACTTGGGTGATGGTTTAATGTACAAGGAATTGACGGAGAGGGTTAACAAATTGGACACATCTGTTGCAGATATTAAGTCAATGCTGCAACAGTTGTTACAAGCACAAAAGGCAACACCCACTGCAGCACCAGATACAACATCTGCTCCATCATCTGCTCCTACTCCCACTAAGCTTTGGAGTTTATTTCAACCTCTGCTTCACCAACAAAGGGCATATGTTGATCAGCAACATGAAATACAGATTCAAAAGATCAGAAATATGATGGAAGCTAGGTTCATGGATACACAAGCAGATATAAAGGCAATCAAGGCCCATTTGCTGCAAACCACTGATTTTGCTCCTCCTATCATCTTTGTGGACAACCCACCACCAGCTGATGCCAAAAAGGGGGAGAAAATGAAGCAGCTAAAGAAAAAGGGATATGAAGATGGTTTGTACATTGCACCAGACAAATCCACTATGCTTGCAGACATACCTAAGCCAGATGGTACTAAAAAGTTTGATGTAACCATAAATGCCATTGTTGATGCAAAAGCAAGGGTAAAAAGGGATATGGAGGTAAAGGATAAAGCAAGGTGGGAACAGGAGAAAAGAGTTTTTATGGAGAAGGATGAGCAGGGTGTTTCTGAGCCCAAGAATGAAGAAAATCCTAAGCCTAAAAGAAAACAACCCACTAGTAAAGTTAGGGAACCCAAATCCACACCTCCCAAAAGCTCCACACATAAAACCTCAAAACGAACAGATGTTAAAACATCTGTTGTATCAACAGCTGTTGGTACTTCAGTGGTTTCAACATATGTTACACCAACAATTGCCACTACTTCAACACACACTCAATCCACTGCCTTACCACAAATCACATTACCATAAAAAACATCCTCATTACCACCAACACCAACTTCCAAAAAGCAAAATACTTCAGGTGACACATCATCTGTTGTAATGGCAACAGTTGTTGAAACACTAGTTGTTTCAACAACTGTTAGTCAACCATCTACCACTCAAATCACAACCACTCAACCCACCAAAACACCACCAACCTCTCCAAAACATAAAAGGAGAAGGATAATTCTGAATGTTGACCCTTCACCACCGCAAACATCCACCCAACCACTGTCCCCTGTTACCATTCCCAATCCTATCCCACTCTCTTCAGCACAAGTCTCAAATTCAAACACTGCCATTTTTCCTGCAGGAGTCCAGTATCCATTAGATCTGGAAGCAGTTAGAGAAGAGATCAAATTCTTCTACTATGAAGATGACCCTGCTAAAAGGAACTTGCCATCTGTTCAAGGATATCCAAGGCCTAATACCATTGAAGAACACTTGAAGTTAAAGGCTCAACAAGCAGAGGATATCTCCAAAAGAAATACAGAAGGAAAATCTGACAGAGAGATTCAAACATACTACCAATATCTGCTAACCCAAGTCAAAACTTTGGAGCAGTTTTCAAAAGATCTCTGTCAAAATTTATCAGAAAGAGCTAATGAAACCTTGAGGAAACATTATCTTGACTATATCATGGCTTACAAAACATACAAGGGAGAAAAGTACCAGTACAAAGAATGGACCATCAGTGAGCTAGAAAGTGAGACCGCCAGAATTCAAGATATGATAAAAAATAAGGTGAAGCAGACTCCTCCTATCTGGGCAAAGTTTAAGAAAAATGTACCAGATAGGACTCTGCAGCTGAAGAGAATGAAAGAAGAGTTAATAACAGCTAATTTTGGGTCAAAGAACCAAGTGGCAAGGTGGAAAGAGGATAAAGTGTTCGCCTCTTATAAAAAGCTGGAAGAACTAAGAAAGAAAAATCCTAATGTTCCTCCAAAGCCTGTTTACCCTGAATCAGTGGTTCCAGCTAAGCCACAAAAGCTACAAATCAGGAGATCCACTTCTCCACCTGCTGCCATCCTTTACCAAACAAGGAAACAAAAGCAGATGGATGCAGAAACCGAAGCAGATAAAGCAGCAGGGGATTACGTTGTAAAAATAGGCCTTAAGCAGATGATAGGAGAAAAACTTGAATTGACACAAACTACAAATACTGCTCAGCCAGTCATTACCAGGCCACCATCTCCAAACTCATCATCGATAAAACCTCTCCCAAGAAACCCACTGGAATAAAAAATACTAAATTGGATATCTGACAAACAGACCCAAGTATTGACTCTGATCAAATCCAGTGGTGTGGTGAAGAAAATATCAAGGGAACAAGCACTGGGCCTGGGTGTTGAAGATCTGCAAGATCTCCTTGATCTTACATTGTGCAGGGATGAGGATGATACAGATTCCTTGGACTTTGAATTACAATTCAAAGGTCAAGTCAGGGAATTATTGATGAGGCAATAAAGATTCACAATGGAAATGTGATATTTGGGTTTGTGTTTTACAGTTTATAGCAGAGTTAAGATTACTATGTGTGTTAATGTTTGCGGTTATATAAGAAATTTTATGTATTTGTGAATTTGGTAAGTAACTGAATTGACTTTGAAAGTCAAAGGTGAAAGAAACATGGTTGACTTGACTGTTGGCATTGTTTGTTAATCCTGTTTTGCAGTAAAAATACTCTTTGAGCTTTTTTTGAGCCGTTTAATATGTTATCCTTTTAGTGAATTTTCTTTTCGAGTTGTCCCATCTAAGATAAAACACACGATTAAATCATATGGTCAAATTGTTAAGGGTCTTGATGATTTAAGTTGCTAATTGTGTGCCGTCTATTAGCTAATTATTTGTAATTTATGTTAACAGTGTTTATATTTTAACAGATGTTGACCAAAAGTCAAACAAATGTTGGCGAATAGTGAAACAGATATTGACCTTAAGCAGATGTTTGGTTTTAGGCCAAATATCTCTTTATGAGCAAACATCTGTTTAACTTCAAACATTTGTTTAAGGCCAAACATATCTTTATTGCCAAACATCTGTTTATGGCCAAACATCTGTTTAAATCCAAACATCTGTTTAAGTCCAAACAACTGATATAGAACGCCAAACATTTGTTTAAGCCCCAACATCTGTTTAAGTCTAAACAGATGTTTAAACATCTGTTCAAAACACTGTTCAATCTAACATGGGTTTCCATCCATCTGTTGACTAAAAGTCAAACAGATTTCAAACCACTGATTGACTTATTCAAATTTCTGTTGAATACTAAATGAGATGTTGACCAAAACTTAAACAGCTGTTGACCAAAAGTCAAACAGATGTTGACGAAAAACTAAATGGGATGATCCGACCCGGTTACATGGGATATTTTTGATCTTCTAACTTTTTAAAGATTCTCACAAAATCTCGGTTCGTTTCTCTCTCCACGTTTCTTTCTACACTTTCTCCAACAAACTCTGTCATCTTCTTCGATTTCTTCCGATCTTCATCAATATCATCTTGTATAATAATAAAGGTATTGTTAAATAATCTGATTTGTTTTGTATTTTTTCATGTTTATTCTTTTAGTAGTTTTGAATTCTATAGCCGATTATGGTTCTTGCTATTTTAATGAAGAAGTTGTAATCGACGGTGGTGTATTCATGTATCTCCCTGTTTTTTCAATCCATTGTTGGTTATGATTGCGTTTATTGTTGCGGCTTATACTGGAACAATTTCTGATAGTCCTAATTTTTTTTGTATATCCGATTACTATGTAGTTATTATGCATGTTATGATAGACATATATGATTCTAAAAAAAGGGATCTGCATTTCCTGTTTCTACCATTTGTCTTATCCATTGTTGATTTTATTGGATTTTACTTTGCTCATGTATTTATCTTATTCTGATTTATATTTGTAAAGTTATTTATAAAGTTGTTGCTGTGATTCTGATGTATGCTATAAAATTTCAATCTTTACTAATGTATTGTCACGTTTATTTGTAAAGTTGTTTATAAAGTTGTTCATGTAACGTTGTTATTCTGAAGTATAATATAAATTTCTGATTTTATCTGATGTATTCTCATGTGTATTTGAAAAGTTGAACTTATTTTGATTAGTAGTTTGTATACTGTTTTTAAGTTTTTGTTTGGAATAGACACAAGTCACTATCCTGTTTTTCTATACAATTTATTCAGCTGATGATCCTTCATGTCTATTTGTGATACTTAATCGGAAAAGTAGTTTTTAAGTTTTAATTATATGATTTGATGTAAAAAAATATATATTTCGATATGATAAGAAATTACATGTATTCTCACCTTTTTGATGTTGTCTATTGTTATTTTGATATATATTAGTTGTATCATCTTTTATTTAGATGTATTGCATACCTTAATGGATTGTATTCATTTGTTTCTTAATGTTATTGATTTTGATTCTATATGATTGATACTATTACAGTTTTATGTGAGAATGATTTATGGATTTCCGTGTTACCTTGAAAGCAGTAAAAGGAAATGTTTGGTTAGTAGTTTTATCCGATCTTAGTTTAACACTTAATTTTAATTTTTTGGTATGATAATTAGCAATAAAAGGGTTTCTTTTATTTATGCTTAGATTTTGCCAAAACAGTATCAAAATTAGATTTAACAGTTTAATTATCCAATTGGAAATACAAACATCCGGACCACAACTGGAAATGTTTTTAAAGTCAAGATCTATCCTCTAAGCAATGGCAGATATTATTTTTATAATGGTTGGTGTCAGTTGGTAGACAGTTTGAAAATACCTTCAGATTCATGGTTGATATTTCATTATGAAGAAGCATTACAAAGTTTCAGAATATTGTATTTTTATCAAGACATTGCTCTTGCTCCTTGTGAAGAGTTTTACTACAAACCATCTGGTAACGAAGATTATGTGGTATGTAACTTCGAATATTATTCATCATGTAATTTTATTGGAGATACAGTTGTTTAATTGTTGTGTTTTATTTTTTTACTTAATTTTTTGATATATTTTTACTAATGTACTATATAATGTGTTTTATTCTGATTGTAGAGTATTAATCGTTCTTTTGTTCATCACAAGATGTTAAACACTATTCCTTCATATCCGGTTCTTATTAAAGGATCTGAAAACCAGAACTGGTCTGTAGGGATGGAAGATATCAACAATGAACTTTACATAATTACCGGATGGAAGGAGATAAAGAATGAGTTGTCATTAACTGCTGATCATCTCATTGTCTTTGAGATGATAGATCTTCAGACTTTTCATATCACGGTTTTCAATTGTGCTACCTGTGATTTAGTGCTTCCACCGGAGGTTTGTGCTGTTGTTAAAGAAAAGGTGATAAAAGAGATTGTGTTGAGTTCAGATACTGAAGGTGTACAGGACATCGTTAATGTCAATGAAAGTGGTATGGTTGTTGGGAATGAAGATAATCAGATCGTACATATTTCTTCCGTGTGGACGGTCATTTTGTAAGTTTGTGATGATGAGTTTACTAATATATAATACTTTAGTCAGATTTTAAAGATGTGTTAATTCTTTGTTTATTGAATTGTTCGTTGTTTGTTACAGCGCCTTTTTAAAAAACAGGCTGAAGATCTTGGACTGAATTGTAAGATGGATTTGAAGATTGTGGACGTGGCAGGTGATGTTTGGAATATTCAAGCTGCTATAGGTTCATCTCGAGGTCAACCAAGATATTATCTGCAAGGAATGAGAAAGTTTGTGAGAGATAAATGCATGGTTCCAGGTCAAGCATTTACACTTAACTTTGTGAAAGGTAAAAAGCTTTTTATGTTCGGATGAATGTTCGTGGGTTGAAGAAGGCAAATGCAGAAGCATACATTGAACCAAATTTTTGGGTTGTAGTTGTTTCCTTTTCGAAACTGATACTAGACTTGTTTGTTTAGTTTTGAAGTTGTGATTCTAAAACTATATATGTACATGTAAATTATTAGGTCCATGTCTAACGAAAACGATGTGGAGATGTGAACTAAAGATAGTATACTTCGTTTGACTTTTGGTCAACATCTCATTTAGTATTCAACAGATGTTTGAATAACTCAAACAGTGGTTTTAACATTTGTTTGACTTTAGGTCAACAGTTCATGGAAACTAGGGGTGTAAACAAGCCCAGAGGCTCGAGAGCTACTCGTGATCGGCTCGGTTAAAAGCTCGAACGAGCCGAGCCTTAACGAGCCCGAGCCCGAGCTCGAGCCTGAAATAGAGCTCGTTTTGTTATCGAGCCCGAGCTCGAGCCTGAAATACAAAGCTTGTTTAGGCTCGCGAGCCTAAACGAGCCCATACACATTTTTAATTTTTTTATATATAATATATTAATAATGATGATAACATTGATGAGCCGAGCTCGAGCCGAGCTTTGCCTTGTTTAAGCGATGTTGAAGTGAGTTCGAGTCGAGCTTTTAGCTCATTTAAGGTTGTTCTCAAAATAGTTCGAGCCGAGCTCGAGCTTTGGGTTTTACTCGCGAGCCGAGCTCGAGCTCAAAGAAGTAGGCTCGAACCGAGCCGAGCTCGAGCTCGAGCTTCATAAAAACCTAACGAGCCGAGCTCGAGCCTGGTCGAGCTCGGGTTCGGCTCGGCTCGTTTACACCCCTAATGGAAACCCATGATAGGTTGAACAGTGTTTTGAAAAGGAAAACAGTCATAAAATATAAGAAGACAATAGATCTGGTTGAACATCTGTTTCACTTTTAGTCAACAACTGTTTGACTTTTGGTCAACATCTATTTGCTCGATCACATTGGGTGTTAAACTATAGTTCTTTTAGTCATTGTTTTGTTTTCTTGAATTCTATATATTTTTGTTAAGAAGTACAAGAACAAACATTTTTACAAAATCCCAAATCACCCCATCATTTAAGTGCATTGAAGTAAAATTGGAAATGATGTTATTCATGTGGTCCTGTTGTGCTTTTGTTTGATCTATAATATGGGTTCATGATCTAATTCGGTGATTTTAAGACAATGTTGTTGAATAGAATAAGATTTTTGATGTAATGTGGTCGTATTAATAATAAATAGTAATTAATCTAAATAACTTTTCCGAGCCCGGGAAGCAATCCCGGGTAAAAACCTAGTATATATATATATATATAGGGTGAGAGTTGGCTACAAAGTATATTTTTCCTACAAAGTGTACAAAGTCATAAAATACCACAATTTCAGCTATAAAACACACTCAAAACCCACAAATAATAAAGTGAAAATTACTAAAACGTCATATTTGTGGGTTTTGTGTTGTGTTTTGGATGATAAGGCTTTGATTTTTGAATGACTAACATTAGTGTGTTTTATATTGATTATCATGTTGTGTTTTATATTCATAGTTCTACGATGGTGTGTTTGAAGTTTTTATTGACTGTTAGGGTTTCGATATTGTGTTTTAGTGATCTTTACTATGTTATTTGTGGGTTTTTAGTGTGTTTTATGGCTGAAATTGTGATATTGTATGACTTTGTACACTTTGTAGGAAAAATGGACTTTGTAGCCGAACCCCACCCTATATATATATATATATATATATATTCATCAAACGAGTAAATACATTTTTTTTATCTTTTTAGTTATACTTAATTTTCCATTGATTTTAAGTTCTAACAGAAAAACAAATTGCATATGTAAGCCTTTACGGGTCTTAAAAAGACGAGAAATTCATATTGAATACAACTTATAAGTAGTTTTTAATGTTGGTACATTTCCATTATAAGGCGACAAAAACACCACCTCATAAACGTGACCCATGGAATAAATAGCTAAGACCGTGGGGTATGGTGGGGCTTGGGTTGGGGCTTGGGTTGGGCATTGGTTGACACATGGAATGGGAAAAAAAAACCCACGCCCATGGGGTATGGTGGGGCTTGGGTTGGGGGCTTGGGTTGACACATGGAGGCATGTGAAATGGCTAGTTTGGTTTGGCCATTGAGAGCCCGACATGTCATCTTGCTAGCCCGCCCCACGCCCGGCTTCAAACCCACGCCAAAGGGGGCCACGCCCAAACCCAAGCCCCAACCCAAGCCCCCGGGGTGGTGAATTGGGCGTTTTCCCTCAACCCACGCCCAAACCCCCGCCCCATACCCCATGGCCTAAATTGGCGAGTCCACTTAAATAGAATAGAGTAGAGTTTAAACAAAAACTTTCCATTTCAACATGCATAAGAAGGTATGTAAACCATCACAAAAAGGAAAATTCTTACCAAATGGGTTTTACGGTTAAAGCATGATGCTCTACAATAGACATGCACTATTTTTTCTCTTATAAATAGCTGGTTTAGTTCAGGTATAATGTATTAGATATAATAATATACTAGTTATTATAAAGAAAAATAAGTGACAAATACTATGTAATTTATAGAAAAAATTATATGTGGTTTTAATGTCAGTTCGGTTCAGTAAGTATGATTGTTTACAAAAATATAGTTATAACTGAACCATAAAAATCGGATATAAAAAAAAGAATCAAACCATCAATTTCTAATTTCATTAAGGTAGCGTTTGATATGAAGGAATAGATGGTGGAATGTAATGATGGATTATTCTGATGGAATGTAAAGAAACATGTTTGGTTATTTGGTTATAGAATGGAGCATTCCAAAGGAATGTAACCCTCTCTAAATATAACAATTAACATTCCTTAGTAAGGGGTGTTTTTTTTCATTCATTCAAAGAATGGAAAGAAATCTATTATTATTTATATTTATATTAATACTAATATATCAAAACTTCTATTATTAATTTTTTACTATTATTATTATTATTATTATTATTATTATTAAGGCAATTATATTTTTGTCGTTTTTAATACAACCGTGTTTCGTTAATTCGTCTTTTTTTGTTTATCAAATTTTACAAAGTAATAATTCATTCTATTCACATGTAAGTAACCAAACATCACATTGAGTGGAATGATTCATTTCATTGCGTTGTTCATTCCATTATCTCGTCCATTCCATTCTCTCATTCATTCCATTACCCTATACCAGATAGACCCTAAGTTGTTTTGGTATTTGATTTTTCTGCTTACATCTATCATGATCTTATTATTATAATATCAAAATAGATTTGATTCATAAAGTTAAATAAATTTATAATATAATAGTATAGAAATAGATTTGGTTTGATACATTACATCTAAAAGAACATAACTTGGTATTTTTTTTATTTGATTGACACTTAATAAGGATTTTTTCTATGAAAAGGGAGTGGAATGGCTTGGAAATTTTGGAACAGTCCAAACCACAAAGATGCGGTCTTCGTCTCCTCCATGTTCTATGTTTGATTCGTACCAACTCTTTTTTCCTCAAGTCACTTTCTTCTTATCTTCCTTCACTATATATTCATTGTCTATATTATAGTCTCGGTTTTGGGTTTACATCTTTGGATGTTGATTTTACTATATAAGATGGAAATCTATGGTGGTGGTTATGATTATATTCGCTATGGTGGAAATCGAAATCAAAATCGCATTATTTTCTTTAATAAACCCTACACGTATAATATACGGTGGTGGTGTAAGCTTATGATCAACGCAACCATTTTTTCTCTTGTGAAAAGAATGTATAGAAATGTTTATGCGTGTATGATACGCGTTTGTTTGTATATATATTTTTGGGAGAGTTTAAATGAGAACTACCATGTAATTAGAACCGGAGAATCACTAGTCAGAATTCATGATGTGTAAGAGAGATGCAAAAAACTCACACTCATTTGTTAAAATATGATATGAGGATTAAGAAAGCAATTTCTTGGATTCTTAGTGTTTATAGGTTCTTTTGAACCTCCTCTCTGGATATAACTTACAAAATTTAATAACAAACAAATATATATATACAAGTAAGAAAAACAAGAATGGCAATCAAAAGAGATATTTTGTAAGCCACCATTCATTACCTTTCATGAATTGATAAATATCTTAAAAGTGTGTTTATTAGTGTGCTCAAAGAAGTGGATGTCATAGTCATGGTTTGTGGCCATTTACAAATCAACATGATGAAAGTTTAGTTTTACCCAACTTGATCCTATTTCTAGTTATTATTAGTACCAATTGTTTTTACAATCATTTCCTTTTGAAGACTTGGTGCCAATTGGGGGACAGGAAACAAATAGATATTTTTTGTGTATATATTAATATCTTACAAAAAAAAATGAGTAAAAGTGATACAATAAAACATAAATAACAATAAAAAAACAATAAAATGTTTAATGCTTGAAATAAGAATAGACTAAAATTTATTTTAGCATTATGATAAAAATAAGGAGGGAAGGATCACTTGCCCTTCCTATCTTAACATTTGCGTCACGTCACTCACTTCATCCACTACCCTAAACTGTCATTTTTGGTGGCACCACTATCTTAAACTACCCTCCTTTTTTTTTCTTTTTTTAATTAGAAGTGCACACGAAACCATCAAACACATGCGGCAACCACACAACCCAACCCCTACCCGCCGATAATTACCCTCCCCACCGGCAGCGGTGTTGCTCCTGCGGGTAAGGGGTACCCGCTGCCAAAAGACCAATTGGCCCGAGCCCCCTAATAACATAACAATAAAGGACATGCGTTGGAATGGGCAACATGTGGGCTTGCATAATTAACTAACTTCCAATGATTTTTCAGATTGATATATAAGCATTTGGTCTACGTCACCTGTGCTCAACCTTTCCATGAAAGCTTAGCACAAACTCCTTTTAACAAGTTACCTTTTGTAATTCGCCTTTCGACGGTAACTAGTTAGCGCTGGTCGCTCAAGTTGTTGCTAACGCATAAAGATATTGTTGATCGATATTTATTGTTATTCTAATTTAATATCAAACAAATTCAATTATACTAAAATGATAGTTATGACACTAAAATCGCAAACATTTATCTACTCCAAATGAATCAAAAGAGATTACCTCATTTCTAGGCAACTTGTTATAATCTAATGATGCCAACCAAAATATGACAATGGCTTTTCTAATACACCAATTATAAAAATAAGGCTATGTATTCTTATTACAAGGCATCATTAGTCGTAATCAAGTATGAATGGTTAGCTTAGAGAACTCAAGATTTAATAAGCATAGTTGGTTTGAAGAGTACGGCATCGTTTAAAACTCAATGTTGTTGTTATTATTATTATGACTGTTACTGTTGTAGTTCGTCATCAAGAGGAAAATATCTGAACATTTTAAATATTTTTTCTAGAGTGAATTGCAAGAATTGTCCTTTATCTTTATACCTCTTTGCAGGCGGTGTCCTTTATGTTTAAAATTGACGAGTTTTGTCCTTTATGTTTAAAAATCAAGCATGGTTTGTCCTTTGAGCCTAACTCAGTCAGATTTTTTGGTTAAGTATGATCATGTGCTTTCCACATGAGGGCATACTTGTCATTTCACCTTCCAGGGGTTTATTTTGTAAAGACTTATTATTGAGGGATTGTATCGGAAAACTAAAAAAAAATCTAAACTATTTCACTGTCACCACAACCCAATCTCTCTCAACCCACCATCCCACAACCTGCAACCACCCTGCAGCGGCATCGCCGGAATCATTTACACAACAGCAGCTTTAGTCACCTCTTCATTTCGACACCAAACCCCAAATTCTAATACAAATTCTGATCTGAACCAGTGCCTCACTAACCAATGATCTGTAATCAATGAATAATATCAACAATCATCACCAAATTCACATCAAATACACACCAAAAACACACACAAATCCGAACAAATTAACCAACTACGGTCCTAACAAAGTCAAAATCGGCATAAGTTTAGTCAAAACCACATGAATTCGCAAGAAGTAATGATTGCAGAATGAACCTGCTCGATATCCACCAGCTGCTGACGTCAGCTGTCGGACCCTAACCACAGCAGCCACCGCCGCCACCTAGGGTTATGACGGAACCCTAGATGCGCCGCCACTGAACACCATTATCGTTGTCGTCTCAGGACACCGGAAACCACCACTGAATGCCTCTCCCCTTCTCTGTTCTATTCGTCGGCCACGCACCACCACAGCGCATCCGTCGCCTGTGGTGGTTCCTTCGCCATCTCCACCTTACGCCGTCACCCAACCCCACAAAAACACCTCTTCCACCACCTGTTGTTTCGTCAGACGCCACTACTCAGAATGATGGCCGACGGTCATCTAGGGGCACAGAGAGAGCAGCCAGATAAGAGATGGGGGCAGTGTGTTTATTTAATCGAGCAACTGAAGGAGGTCGTGGTGTTGTTGAGAGGTGATTTATTGAGGACGACAGGTGATATAGAGAGAGAAGAGAGAGAGAGAGGGAGAGAGAAGAGAGAAGGGGAGAGAGAATTTATATCTTTTTACACATTTAGTCCCTGCTTCGTTAAAATGACAAAATTGCCCTCATGTGCAAGGCACATGACAAGATTTAACGAAAAAAACTAACTGGGTTAGGCCCAAAGGGTAAAACGTGCTTGATTTTTAAACATAAAGGACAAAACTCGTCAATTTTAAACATAAAGGACACCGCCTGCAAAGAGGCATAAAGATGAAGGACAATTCTTGCAATTCACTCTTTTTTCTATGAAAAGTTGGATATGAATCCCAGGCTATGAGATTCATTCAACTAAAAAGTATACTAATATATAGTAAAGAAGGGACCTAACATTAATAAAGTTCTAATAATATACAAA
The DNA here is from genome assembly GCA_030545235.1 of Helianthus tuberosus. Taxonomy (NCBI): domain Eukaryota; kingdom Viridiplantae; phylum Streptophyta; class Magnoliopsida; order Asterales; family Asteraceae; genus Helianthus; species Helianthus tuberosus. Next base: position 176,395,113 of record CM060429.1, read on the forward strand.
TTAATAATAGGTTTTGATGGAATGCATGTTGTCACCCAACATGATATTTGTAAATATATATATATATATATATATATACTACTAACGGAAAGAAATTAGTAATATATCTAATACGACTCGAGTTCCCAAAGGGATATGGTACGGTGTTAAGCGTCTCTCCTCTATCCATAAGATAGAGGGTTTAAATCCTGCAAAATGAATGTATAAGAGTATTTAGGAGTAGGTTATTTTGTCGTTAAATTAAATCTAATACGACTCGAATAATTGAGATGTGAAGCATTTGGAGGTTGAGTTTCATTCATCCAAGGAGGAAAATGTTACCATCAAGTTTGAGGCACTACAAAACGCGGCCAAATAGATGTGATTGCAATAGAGTTTTATTAGTCAGCGAAAAGCTACTTGAAAATTGAATAGAGTTTGGTTCAACTTGTTCTTCTAACAAATAAAACTCTGTTACTACATAAGAAATTTAGAAGTAAAGAACCTAACACTATTTTCTTATATTTCTTGTACATTCTATATATGTGATTTGCTAGTTGAAAATCATGAGATTCAAATGACGGTATACTATGCTATTAGAGAAATAGACAGAACATAATATCTAGAGAAAGAATAATGTAGATTTGGATAAGAGTTAATTGCCCGGATAGTTCCTGTGGTTTGCCATTTTTTCACGTTTAGTCCCCAACTTTTTCAAAATACCATGTTTGCTCCCAGTGGTTTAACAAATTGTTACTCGGATAGTCCCTACACTAGATGGGGGTTAACTTTTGGTGTTAAGTGGGTGTGAAATAACCAAAATGCCCTTACTAATAAATAAAACATAAAAAGTAAAAAAAAAAAAAAACAAACCCACCCCCACCCCCTGCTCTCTTTATTTCTCTCTGCTTCTTGCCCACTTTAAACAGAACCCCTTCATGAATACACAAAAGTGTTAATGAACAATTGTGAGAAAGTACTTAACGTTTATAAGCCAAACCAAAACACAAATTAACCCGATCATCAACGTCAGTGTTTCTCCGAACTCGTTTCAGTTTTTTCTTTAACGGTGCGCCTTCTTCACTCTGTGCGCCCTCGTGGATCTGCGAGTGCACTTTACCTAATCCGGTATTCATCCCTGTGTTCGTAGCCAAACAGATACAATTCCCGTTAACAACTGTCATCCCGGAAAATACCATACATTTCTTTCCCTGGATATCGGATTCCACAGGAACGGGTTTCCTAGTTTTGAATAAATTAATGCAAGAATCAAACGAATTACAGGGTAAACTAGTAAGAATGATACCTTTGTGCATGAATTGGGTGAAAACCAGAGGTTGATTTTGATGAATTTTGAGAGTTTGTGTGTATGCACACTGACGACGGGCCTATGGGTTGCCCCATTTACCCGTCTTGGGCTATTGTCACATGGGCCCAACAAGTAAAAGCCCTAAACGCTGAAACTTGCCCATTAAGGGACTTTCTCATAGATTGAGCGGGAAAAGGAGATATTTAACAAAAGAAAGAGAAACATTAAATGCATGATAAGAATGGTATCTCCGGTTGGCACTGTACTATCAAGCCGGCACCATTAAATGAGGGAAAGATCTTACCGTTGGGGCTCAGACACATGTCTGAGCCCCCCAAAGTCTGATAAAACCCGTTGGATCATCTCGGTATAATCCCGTTGAAGAGATAAGGGCTTTCGGCTATAAAAGGAAGGTAAAGAATGATCTCAAAGGCAAGTCTAAGGTATCACACTAAATGCTCTCACATTTATTCCGACCATAATTCCTCTACATTAAATACACACACATATTTATTAGATTCACACCATAGAGATTGTTCCGGTGATCACGCTCATCGGAATAAGTCACTCTCTTATCCTCCGACAAGTTTACTTATTCTCACGCCGGAGCTTGGTCGCGGATCCCCCCCCCCCCGGGCCCTCCGTGACGAGGCTAACGGTTTACTTTTTTGTAGTAACGAAGGCTGGGATATTCCGACGTCAGCGAAGATCCTTTGAACGTCATTAGGGATTTGGGTATTCGACATTGGCGCCATCCGTGGGACTATTCAGTCTAGCTGGTATTCCCACTCCAAAACTCCGACGTTGTAATAACCCATTTCAAGAAAAACAACATGGCAACGCCACCAAGCTCACGAACCATCCAAACGGTGCAGAACGATCGTGATAAGGTCACAGTGGAAGACATCACCCATGAAGAAGAGAATGAAAACCAGGTGGACACCCTGGAAAGGGAGGAAGCCATTGACGTGCTGTCATAGTACACGCAAATTTAATCCAAATAACAACTAATAGATAGTGGTAAATGGGTATCGAACTCAGGGAGTATGTGGAAAATGTGTTGATTCTATAGCTTTGCACTTTAACTAAAATTAAACTACAATTGCATAAATTAAAATTCAAGAGTTGATTGTTTTGGTTTTAAGACTAATAGTAACTAATTAAATTGCAAATCAAAGATTGTTTTTGTAAACAGATTAGGAACAAGCAACCATCCTAGATTTCAGGTTTTAATCCACACTAATGTTTATGCTTAACTAGAAAGAACCACATAGACATGGCTCATGTTTGATTATCTGTTTGTGATGAAAGAGAACTAAGTACTCGGATTAGAATGCGAGGTTGTTACTCGATGATCAATTGATAATTATCCAACCCTAATCCCTCAAATGATATCTCGATTGCCAACGGCACCAAGAACGTATGGTTTAGATTAACATCAAACAATAATCAACAATTTACAAACAAATATCCAAACACCATAATAACTCAAACAAACATTCAAAGTTATTATTCTAGAAATTCAAGCACAAACATAGTGTTTCAAAAGCAAACCTTACATCTAGGATGATCACCAAAAGTTTAGCCACGCATGACTTGGTACATCATCATCACACAACGACTAATGTTCATACGAATCGAAAACACAAACCAATTGTTTAGAAATGTTTGGAACCAAGAAAAACTAGCCAAAATCGCCCCCAATCTACTAAGAAAACGTCCAATGATGAGATATGTGAAAAGACACATCAAAAACCATTTTAATGAAGCAGTTACGAATCTGTCCGTCGCCTCCACCGTAATTTACGATCTCCACCGTAAATTACGGTGGAAATCAAATTGTTACGGTGAAGATCTCCTGTGTTACGGTGGAGAAAACATGAGTTTCAGGGTCACCGTAATTTACGGTGCCCACCGTAAATTACGGTGGAGCCCTGAGTTTTGGGTTTTGTTTCTTCTTTCCTTCCATGCACGACCCGTTTCCCTCCAATCCTTCCAAAACAACGTTTTATCCATTTTTAGCTCCCGAACTGTACCTGAAACAAAAGCAACTGTAGTCATCGAATTCAAGATAATTACGCGATTAAGTGAAGGATAAATTCATCTTTTAACATCGTTAGGGGTTGTCCTATGGACCACCCGTCACATCCCCACACTTAACCGTTGCTTGTCCCAAGCAACTCATCAAAACCATTTTTCAAAACAAGCGATCACATAAACCAAGCATAAACATGTAGTCCTTTTACTAACCCCTTCTTAACACCCAAAATAACGCACCCCTCGCTATGTCTCTCCTCTCGGCAACAAGTAAGCACTAGCCCTATGAGCTAGACACACAAAAGGCAGACGGGTGGTTGAACAACTATAGGCTTGTACCTAAATCGATCCTTCTCCTAATAAGTGCCAAACATGAATGCAAATAAAAGGGGCTTTAAGGTTGTAACGTGGCTAGGTGTACGGGTAGGAAATGGAATATATATGTAGTAGCGAAAACTTAACCCGAACTTTTTATTACACAAAGAAACAACAACTAACTACCAAACTTAAACTTCTATGTACAAGATAACTAAACATCACTTCTTTTTCTTTTTCATTGCTTTTTTCTTTTTCTTTTTTTTTTCTTTTTCTGATTTTTTTTTATCAAACAAACATAACATCAAATAAATCTACATACTACTAAAACAACCACTAACACTATAAGACCGGGTCAAGTTGGGTAAATATTTAGGTAACTAGCTAATGGGGGTAACAAATGATAGGCTTTAGGCACAAAATGGCAACTAAATGTCCAAACCCCCGCCCCTCTCGGAACCATGCTCATATATATAATTTATGAGGTCCAACCCCCCAAATCCCACACTCACACACACTAAAGACGAGACTACCTAAATGCCCTTATCCTTTTCGCATTCATATCCAACTAAGGACTCAAACCGTATCAAGGCACAAGTTCTAATGCACCCCCACCCGTTGCCACTCTCATCAAAGACAAGTATTATTTATTTACATGTGTGGCTTCAACTCTCACCAAGAACAAAGGGTATTAAGGGTTGCCAGTGCATCATTTGGGTTTAGTCCAGGTGTTCAATTTCTCACATTGTTTCGCTTGATTTAAATTTTTTTCAAAAACTTCAAAATTTCCCCCCATCCCCACACTTGGGATACATTGACCCCAATGTATGGTTTTAGGAGGATTTGATCGCTAAACTCTTTAACACCAACTAAAAGCTCAACACTCAAACCACAAATTTCTTTTTGGCATTTTTCATTTATATTTTTTATATTTTTTTCTTTTCTTTTAAACATCACACCGCCAACTTCCACCACCCAAACATAACATCAAAAACTCAACACCACCCAACCACCCGACCCTAAACATATCAAACTAAACACATATTCACAAAATGTACAAGAAGGAGCACGACCTGACTAATAGTAGCGCGGTTGAGGCGGTCCAAAAATGGAAGACATCATCTCGTTCCATTCTCCAAAGCCGAATGCACCGCTACCGCTTCCACCTTGTTGGGATGCTCCTTGTTGTTGACGCAGGTCTAGCCATTGTGAATGATGGAGCGGCGGGGTTGGATACGATACACTACCATCGTATGGTGGTAGAGACGCATAATCCACCGGAGGTGGATCCACAACCACGGGCCGCCCGGCATGCCAATCCGCATGCATTCTTCGCGCTTGATCATCTTCATACCTATTATTCATCTCTAGCTCATGAGAGTAAGCGTGTGCACGATTCCATGATTCTTGACGATCGAAGTTATGCTTCAAAGACCGCTCCATGCTAGCACTCGTCATCGTTTGTTGATCAAACAAAGTACGCTCCGAACCCGACCATGACTCAAAAACGGGTGCCGGAGGACGTTGGTTCTCAATAACCTCTTGCATAGTGCCATTGTAAGCCCAATTCGGCTCACAGGAACGCTCCGTGTAATCATAGAAGGCACCACCATAACCCCTACCTAGGCCCCCTTGGCCCACATTCACATTCTCACCACCATGAGGCTCATCCGCATAATCATCATCACCACTCGGAGCTTCCGCCTCACTCTCCGGTTCATCCTCTTCACCCGGTAGAAGATCCCTTGCACCCACTTTCAATGCTCGCCATCTTTGACCCTCCGGCTTGAGCTTATGATACCTTTCCGATTACGTGTAGGTCCAACCAATTCCCAACTTTTGTAAAGTGAAAGGCTGATGCCTTTTTGGTGCCTCTTTATCCTCTGACGTGATCGACTTAAACTGCTTCATCAATCCCGTGATAATTCGGCAATACGGGATAATATCTCTCCCCAACTTGTTTCGGCAAATCCAGAGATGGTTCATGATCAAATATCGGATTGGAAAATGCGGAGACCCATTGAGTAACGAATAGAGGACGGGTACTTCCGGGTACCTCACTTGCTCCTTATCTCCTATTCGCGGAATGACATTCAAAATGCAAATCGCTAGCAACAACTTTGCTTCTATCTTCAAGTTCCTCCGGTACAAAATTCCACTATAAGTACCGGGCAAAAATAACGCCGCTAGCATATCATTCCACCTCGGATGTTTCTCCGGTTTAAGCAACAAATCATCAAGGCTAGGGAATATATAGTCACGAGCCGGTAGATTGTCATATTTCCCCAATTTCTTTAGTGTGTCAAATGACATCTCCACCTTTATTCCATTTACCTCACTCGTCAACTTCATTTGTGATGGCCTATCATACTTGTTACACTTCAACGTCGCCATCCATTCTTGAATCTCGGTCATGAACAGATTCTTATTATCTTTATCATAACAACTAAGCGCCGCCTCCCATCCTAAGGCGCGAAACTGGTTAAACACATTGAATGGCCCAAACTCCACATCTCGAACTTCCCTCTCACAAATAAACGCGGCAACCCTGTTTTTTAACCGGTTCATACTGTCATGAAAAAGTGTCGGTTGCCAATGCTCCGGCTGCTCATCCAATGGACCCGATTCCCATCTTGGCTTTTCAGCCGGGTCCAACTCTACCATCTCTTCATCCTCGCTTTCACTCTCACTAACTCTACCCAAGTATTGTCTTTTCTTCGGTTGTTCTTCCGGCTGTTTGCCTTTGCCTTTAGACGAAGAAGATGAACTAGCTCCCGCTCTTTCCTTCGTTCGTACCATTTTTCTACACACATAGCAAAGCAAACAACACAACCAAACACAAAAAGTTAGACCCTTATCTCCAAAATATCCCCACACTTGCTTGTTTCTATGGTTGTAGATGTTAGTGAACCAAGAGTTATAAATCTTTTTAAAAAATTGGGCATGGTGTCTCTACAATGTAGAGATTCCCAAAAAGTTCACAACTTTACATCAAACCTACATCTACAACCATAACAATGTTCAAGTAACTATTTTCATGACAAAATCTAAGAACAAGCAAGTGGGAATGAACAAGTAACAAAAATAACCTTACTTCTCACAATGCATCATCAAAACATAAGAAATAAACTTCCATACCTTTGTTTGAAGATGCTAGAACACGAGTGAAACAAAGACTTCAAAAACCCCCAAAATTTTTCGGACCTAGGGCTTGTGAATCGGACCAGAAAACGTCGTTTTCTTACAAATCTCTTCGCAAAATCAGCAAGTACGTGAAAAATTAGTCAAGATAGACCTAGATTTAACTTGATTTGACCAAAAATTGAAGGAGTTATGAAGCTTTGAAGGTTGAAGAAGGTTATGGAGATTTTGTGGGACTAGAGAAAATGATAAATGTGTTTGTGGTTAGGGAAGAAGAAAGGAAATTGAGTGGTCAGGGTTATTTCACGTGATATGTTGATTTATTTATTTATTTTTTATGTAAATGCTGCACCGGATCGACCCCTCAACTCGCCAGGTCCACCGTAACTTACGGTGGACACCGTAAATTACGGTGGATGCTGGCACCATATATTCACCGTAACTCAGGAGGTTTTCACCGTAAAGCCCCAACATTGTCATCTCCACCGTAAATTATGGTATAAACCGTAAATTACGGTGGCCTCTGGGCCTTTTTGCTTCGCCAAAAACTCCAATTTTAAGTGTCTTTTTTATATTTTTTTTTTCAGTTTTTCCAATTTTTTGTGTTTTTTAAATTTTTTCAAAAACATGTAAAAATTACCCTACCCCTTCGAAAGTCCCGTGTTGTCCTCAACACAATGTTAGAGCAATTCGTGACCCGAATATCCCCACACTTGTTTCAAACACAAGCTTCAAGCGAGTACGGTAACTATGCAAACTATACAAAATAAACTAACCAAAATACTAACTATTTACACTACCAAACCTGGGCCTCTCATGGTTGTTCCTCATCGACCGGGCGTAAAATGTAGCCTGCTTTATCAAGCTCCAAGTTGTTGATGTCGTTCCCCTCCAAGTATGGCTTCAACCTATGACCATTCACCGTTTGTTGTTTATTTGTTTGCTCATCTTGGATATCTACATCACCAAACCTCCCAACTCGCCGAACGACATACGGGCCCATCCATTTACTTTTAAGCTTGCCCGCAAACATCTTGAGCCTTGAATTGTACAACCAAACCTTTTGACCCACTTCAAAGGTTTTCTTCCTCAACTTTGCATCGTGTACCTTCTTAAGCTTGTCTTTGTAAGCCGATGCACACTCATACGCCTCGTCTCTAATTTCTTCAATTTCGCTCAATTGCAACTTCCTCATCTTTCCCGCTTCATCATAATCCGCATTCACCGTGTTGATCGCCCAATGTGCCCGATGAGCTAACTCCATTGGCAAGTGACAACCCTTTCCATAAACCATCCGATAAGGTGTTGTGCCAATTGGAGTCTTGTAGGCCGTTCGGTATGCCCACAACGCATCATCCAACTTGCTCGACCAATCCTTCCTATCCGTTCTAACCGTCTTCATGAGGATTTCTTTGATTTGACGGTTGGACACTTCGACTTGTCCACTCGTTTGCGGATGGTAAGGTGTGGCAATCCGGTGATTCACGCTATACCTCTTCAATAATTTCCCGAAATTAAAGTTCTTGAAATACGAACCACCGTCACTTATGATAACTTTTGGAATGCCAAAACGGGAGAATATGTTGGATTGAACGAATTTACAAACAACCGAGTGGTCATTTGTTCTTGTTGCAATAGCCTCAATCCACTTAGAGACGTAATCCACCGCCACCAAAATATATAGAAAACCATTCGAATTCGGGAAGGGACCCATAAAGTCAATGCCCCATACATCAAATATTTCTACAACCAAGATTGATTGTAATGGCATCTCGTCCCTCTTTGAAATGCTTCCCATCCTTTGACAATTTATACAGTTTCTTGCAAACTCACACGCATCCTTGAAAATAGTGGGCCAATAAAACCCACATGAGAGAACCCGGTAACCCGTTTTATGCCCACTAAAGTGACCTCCTGTAACACCCTTGTTATTATTTTACGTTTTTCGCATATTTTAAGTCCATAATCATGTAATTACAGTCACAATTACAATGAAAGTACGGGTTTGTTAAAAACTTTTACAATTTAAAGTGATACAACATAATGTGATTTAATTGGCCGTTTTAGAATAACGACGAAACAACATTTGCGGAAGCTTCGTTTAACGTGTGTTCGGTTCTTGCTCGACGCTTGATCTTCATCCGGGCTCTCGACATTCACCTGTGTTCAAAACCAACTTAAAAGTCAGTTTTGATAATTAAATAACTAGTATCACAAGGAAAACGGGCCGAATAATCGAATTAGAGAAGAATCAGGAAATCCCAACATTAATTTCTTGATCCCAGAAGCAAGGATTCAAATCTGACCTCCACCGTAACTTACGGTGGGCACCGTAAGTTACGGTGGCCCCTGATTCAAAATGTCCCCACCGTAAGGCAGTAGAATTCTGGCGTAACGTTTTCAGCCCCACCGTAACTTACGGTGACGGTGGCCCCTGTGTCAGACTCTTCCTTTTTGCCGTTTTTGACACGAAAACTTTCGTATCTTTCAATCCCCTTGTCCGTTTAACCTACCATTTCTTCCTACGTGTTTGTAATTTGTTTCTCCATCATATGGAGTTAAAATCCGACATCCGGCTTAATAAAGTTTGAGACTTTTATGCCTTCGGCTTATTACCTTTCTACAAAATTTTGACCCATTTAGGGGATTTTTATGCATTAAAGCATCAAATCCGCTCTTCTCTTTTCCCACTTCGCGTTCCCATATATAAATTGCTACTTATATTCCACCACAACTATTTTTGTGGTGGATCTAACATAAGGGACCTATAATCCCAATTTTACCCTTTTATTAGTCATTTTACGGAAAACCCCAAACATAGGCATTTGCTCCACAAAAGGCTTATACCGATAACTTTTATGTTCATCGATATCTAGCATGATCATATTACATGTACTTAAACAATCCCAAATGGTTGTTTACCCGATTTACCCACCATGGGCGTTTTGGTCAACTTTAGTCCTTCAATTTACGACAAAGGACTTACACCAAATTTTGACCAAAATCGCACGTTTAACTATAAATTGTTTATGCGTACCTGGCTCGGGTCAACATGTGAACCCGTTTTAAGACCGTGTCTCTATAATATGCTAATTCATAGCCTTGCTAATTCATAAACCATTCATCCTGCGAGCATGAGACTCGACATACACTTTTTAGTCATAAATTGTCAAATGGTATCAATATTATCATTTGACCCGGTTGGTCTAAACTACCAAATGTTTTGCGCTTAATATTAAATGGTGTTTATCCACCATTTCATTAAATAACTATCCTTGGATTTCTAACCATTTAGTTATGTCGCCCTAACCCATTTCTTATGCGTTTAATCCTACATAGTTTATGTCCCTTGGCGTCGTTTAAAGCTTTGAATTTTATCATACACACGTGATTAAAATCACCGGTTTACCCTCTTTACTTTCTTAGGCTTACTTATAAAGTAGTCATTCAAAACTTGTTTTAAATATGTCACTTCAATGACCATTTTGAGTTTTTCATCCTTTTACCAATAGTAATGGTTTTTCATCATTTTGGTATGTTCCGACCCGTATCAATTCGCGTCGGAACCATACCTTGGATGTTATCTTTATCATATAAATAACTTTTGAACAAGCACGTATGCTACAAAAAGGGTGTAAGTTCCACTTACCTCGCATCCGAACTATGCTTTTCCTTTCCTTCTTGATTCGTTTGACCCGCTCACTCATCAAGCTTCCACCTAGCTCGTTAGGCGTCAAACTATCAGCATAATTCGTAAGATGGTTAGATTAGTCATTATCAATTATGACTACTCCATCTAACGGGTCTTATGTCGACTTTATCACTCGATCAAATCATTGGTTAGTTTGACTTCCTAAAAGTCAATTGATCTATCAACATATTCAAATGCACATTTCACACGGAATTTCAACATTTTAGCTTGTTAGGCCCTAAAGTGTGAGACTGACGCATCAAATTAACATAACGGGCTATGGTTACGAACTGGGCTTTACTGGGTTAGTTTATATTAGGTTATGGACCTTTATAGGTCACTTGGGCCAAGCTATAGGCCATGTGGGCTAAGCAGGCCCAAGGGAAGCCCATGTGGGAAGGGGGCTTGTCTATGTATATAAACAAGTTTTCAACTTGTTTTAGGGTTTGAACCTCTGGGAGCCTCTTGTTACGAAAAAGTTATTGAGTCAGAGAGAGGCGATTCGATTGTGGTGTAGGAACTTGTACCAGACGGTTTTGCTAGTTGATAGTAATAGAATCGTGTGCAAGTTTGAAAGGTGATTCGGTTTGTTCTTCGGTTTTCATATTTTTCGGTTTATCTTGAATCGTCTTGTGTTTGGTTTCCGCACTCACACAAGATTAGGTTTGATATCATTGAAAGATCCGTCTTACGGGACTTACAAGTGGTATCAGAGCCATTAGAACCTGTTTCTAGGCTCGGTGTGATATCAAAGATTCAAGATATTCGTAATTTTTTGGTTTGGTGTTCTTCGAGTTCTTCGTAGTATTCATCAAAATTTTATAAGAATCATCATATTTTGCTCATTCGATTTGTTTGAAAGCTGTTAAAGGGATTATTTCCAATATTTAAAAGATTTAAAAAATTCTTTTCTTTTAGAAAAATCCCAACTTTTTAGGAAAGTTAATTAATTTGTTTTGGAAATCTGTTTTCGAGAAACAAGGAAACAAAATCCTTTTACTTTTAAAATTGTTTAATTTAAAAAATTGTTTTCGAGAAAAGCTGACAAAGAGGATTTGACAGAAGATTCTTCGTGTCAACAAGAGGTTTCGAGTGATCTCCTACGGTCTCGAGTGATATTTCAGTTACATCTCCAAACAGTCTCGACTCGCAACCTTCACAGCAGGTCTTGAGTCATTAGTCGATACAAGGTCACACATCAATAGCTGCAGCGGTCTCGAGTCGCAACCTCCACGGTTTCGGGTCTGCAAGTTGCTGGTCTCGACTCATCATCTTCACTTGGTCTCGAGTCATTTCCACTGTTCCGACTCAAGGTCTCGAGTTCACACAGGTTCTCAAGTCACACAGGTTCTTGAGTCAAGGTCTCGAGTCGTCTCTTGAGGTCTCGAGTTATCTTCTCAAGGTTTCGGTCTCGATTTCACTGGTCTCGACTCACTGCTCTACAATTGGTCTCGAGTTATCAACTTTCAGTCTCGAGTCGCAACCACGGTTCCGAGTTACGGTTTCGAGTTGCAAGCTTCACTGTCTCGAGTCCATCTTTCATCAATCATTATCATTGTTCATTATATCCATCATCGTCACCTTCTTCGTCACTATCGTTCATCATTCTCCGGTCATCGCTACAACCTTTCTTCATCCAACACCTTAACTCCACACCGCAGACCATCATCACCACCGTACCTCCACTGTTCCGACACCCATCACAAGCAACTTTCTTCTCCGGTCACCTTCTCCGATTGAACCTGCAATTTTTCTTCATTCACCAGTCACCACCTTCATCGTCGTTAAGTTCATCATCCTCTGATCATCCTCGTCTCCGTCGCCAACTCCGTCGCTCATCATCTTCGTGCACAATCATCCACCACCTCCACCATCTTCTCCGATCACCATCTTCCTTAACTGCTATCACCGTTTCAACCTTCGTCACCGGTAACCGACCACCTCTTAACAACCATCTTCTCCGGTGACCATCGTGCAACCGTCCAACCACGATTACCGTTCGTGTCTACATCCACCTTCATCATCATCGACAGCCACTGTTGTGTTGTGGTGTGTGATTTTGTTGAAACGAAGAAGGAGAAACAGAAACTTAGATTATTTAGGTTTAGATTTTATTATAATAATAATTATTATTATTATTAATTAATCATTTTGTCATCATTACATAATCATTAATTATAATAATAATAAACCTTTATATTTATTAAATTGATTAAAGTAACTTAAAAATCTATAAAAATAAAAATAAAATAAAAATAAAAATAAAAATTGTTTTGTTGGTTTTGTGATAACGGTCTGACAGGTTTCGAGGTGCGATACAGAAAGCTGGTTCGATTACGTGCAAAGGGTTTGAGTTAGCGAGTACACGGGTTCTCGTTTGGTTTGTGTTTTGAGGAGAAGAACAAAAGTATCAACCACCCACTGAAATTATGGCATTCATGTTTCACAAACCAGTGGCTCAAGAAATTACCAGAGAAGAGATACTTTCTGTCTTTTGCACTCCTGAATGTAGAGAAAGGGTTGAGGCATATCATTTACACAACGCTGAGCTAATACAAGATTATCAAGACATAAAAAATAAAAATAAAAATTTTACTTTATCAAAGAATGAAAAACTTTATAAAGAAAAAATTGATGCTCAGCGAAAAGACATCATCAAACTCAAAGATGATGTAAGTGTGAAAACAACTCAACTCTTGTATGTTCAGGAGAAATTATGCAATGTGACTAAAGAACTGGAGGATATCAGAGATAGATATCAAATAAATGAACTCAATATCAAGAAATTTGATTCTTCCAGCAAACTAGTTAAAAACTTGTGTGATCAACAGCTCGCATATAAGAAAAAGAAAGGGTGTGGACTGGGCTACAATCAGGCTCCTCCTCCTTACAATGACAATTACTCATATTTACCTATGACTGAGGAGGAGCTGATGAATGAAAGTAAAATGACTTATGGTTCGAAAAACAATAATTCATCGATCAATGGCAAACCTGTTGAGGATCCGAAATCCACTCCAATAAACTTTATTTCTAAAGGCTCAATTGATCCTAACACTTCGTCTTCATGTGTAGATAAAGTTCCTGAAGTAAAGTGTGGAGATGTACTTGGGAGTGAACCAGTTTTTTATTCTGTTTTTTCTGAAACTTATTCTGAACCAACTGAGTCTGAAATTGCTTTTGGAAAAACATTGTTTGAGTCATTTTGTGCTTATGTGTCGTCAAGTGAGCCTAATGTTTGGGGCAAAACTGATGATGTTTGTGTTGAATCTTTGAACAATAATTGTGGTGATGATTGTGTTTCAGTTAATGCACGTGATTGTGATGTTTCTAATATTTCAGTTGTTGACAGTGTTACAGGTGAGGTCCCTCAGGACACATTCAGTGAAACCACTGAAACTTCTTCTCAAGAAAATCAAGAGTATCTTGATTCTTCTTCTGAATATGTCTCAGTGGGTGTCCCTAATGTTGAATCTAGTGGGACCCTATTGGAAACTATAGATGAAAGTAAACCACAAGTAGATTCACATGATACGTGTGTTGATGAAACACGTGTTGATGAAACTTCTACATCTTCTGAAATTAAAACTGAACCAGATTTTGAAAAAGAAGAGGTGGTCACATTAAATGAAAAATCACAAGAAAATGTTTCTGAAAAGGAAATTAAAACAGAAACTGAATCGTCTTTTCAAAATGATCCTGATAAAATTATAAAAGACGAAAAACATCATCTGTCTGAATCTCATGCTTGTGCTAATTCTGATCAACAGGTACAGAAGAAACCAGAAAAGGCACATGGAACACAAGCAAAGCAACCTAAGCAAGCTCGGTCATCAAGACCCATCATATCAGCAACTGTTGCTAGCACTCCGAATCTCCATACATTGAAGCGACAGACTTGTTTCAACTGTGGAATTCCTGGACACATTGCTAGAAATTGTGTTCATCGTCCAAACGTGCAACAAAATGCCAATACACGCTCTTGTGCTGATGTTTGTGAGCCGGTTCACAACAAGCGGAATGAGCCAAAACGAGCAGATCAAAGTCGGGAGTATACGAAGTCTGCTTATCAAGGACAATCACGATCTTATAAGGCTCGTGACAAGGTGATTGAAAGCTCCAATAAGGGAGAAAAGACGAAGAATGGTGCTCAGAGCAACAAGACTTCTACAAACAACAAATACAAGCACCCCAATTCGTCTTCGTCTAAGAGAAATGTGCATGCGCATCCAGCGCAAAAAGGACCGGTTTGTCCTTCAGGATCTGCTAGAGCGAATCAAGCTGTTCAAAACGTCTTTCCGATGAATAGACAAACTTGCTACAACTGTGGCATTGCGGGTCATATTGCTAGAAAGTGCACAAGGCGTCCCTACGAACCCTACTATATGCAAAATCAGAGGGTTACATCAAAGGATAACAATCATTCCTAGCCAATGAAGGTATCATCACCTAAGGCAATGAAGAATGTGAATCCCAAGGTTAAACCTTCTGATGGGGATTGGAACGCTGCTAAAAACAAACGCAAGGCTGTTCAAGAACAAAAACGTTTTTCTAAAACTAACAAGCCTGAATTAGCTAAAGTTGCTCAACCGAAGGCAACAAACACGTTTGTTAAACCGAAACAGATTTGGAAACCCAAATCCAAAGAAGCAACGTCTCCAATCCTTGAAATGAAAGGGGACTTATGTTTAAAGGAAGTGCCTTATTTTGATGCTTCATGAAATCCCAGGACCACGATGGCCTGGGTACCTATGTCTTACTAATCTCCTTACCTTTCAGGAACAACCAAGGAGGAGCTGTTGACAATCTCTGGAATGTTGATAGCGGTTGTTCCAGAGATAAAAACGGGTAACATTTCACTGTTTCAAAAAGGTTCAATTTTTTTTTCAGATGATATGTTTCCTTTGGAGGAGATTAGAGAAGTAAGATAAGATCAGCAAAAGGTACCGTTTAAATTCAGTACTTTGATTTGAATTTGATTAGTCTTCAATCTGATGACAGAACGGTTAAGCAAAAATAGTTTCTCTCTTTCTTAGTTCATTATTTTGTATATAAAGTGTCCTTTCTCTAGTAAATGGTAAATTTGTGCAAAAATACAAGATTTATGCACAAATTTAGGGGGGGAGAGGGACATATAGCTAGATATATAGTTTAGGGGGAGAAAACTCAGAAAATACAAAAAGAGTTTGCTTTAAATATGTATTGTTTTAGGGGAGAAAATGAGAAAAATACAAAAACATTTGAAAAATGAAAAAGCCAAAAAGAAAAATTGCATGATATGGGAAGTGAAATAAATGTTTGTGTTAAAGGGTTTGACTAACACATGTAAGGTGCCATAGCTGAAAAGACTAGGATTTACTGCGATATGTCGATAGGCTTGACGCTCAAAGTGATAAAAGATACTAAGTGATATAAACATAATGAACTATGTACCATGTGGGTAACATCCCAACGGCGTATGATTTTATGGTCTTAAATATTGCGTTGATAGATAGCCAACGTCTGAGGTTTCGGGTCTTTATATTGTTGAATCATCCGGGGATATCTTGGTTGTCCTTCTGTTGCATCCAGATTATATGCAGACCTAGACACAGTCAGGATATCTTAAAAGATCCCAAGAGGACAAAAACCCAAAGGAATCAAAATCTCAAAATGAGAAAATTCCAAATGCTCAAAGAGCCAAATTCGTACCGAAAAGGTATTTGCCTCGCCCTCGTTGGACAAAATCATTGGTCGCTCTGCTGTACGAAAGTACTGACCTGTCACCAGTGGTCTAACGTTGTAAATAAAAAAGGATGACATCAGTATACTCACCTGTTACGATGAATCGTTGTGCTTACCTTGATCGCGGGGGTATGCCTTGGAATGGGATACACGGGTATAATAGTATAATATTACCTTAATCATATCACGAAGTTGAAAAATTGAAAGTTGAGCGTTAAAGTTTAAATGGACAAATATATTGGCAATCGCATAGACCAGTTTGATTAGGCTCGTACTGAAAAGTGTTCCTTACTCCTTAGTCTGCCTGAGAACGAATTTTGATCCCATTGCAATTGTAATTGTATATTATGGTAGTTGTTTATATTTTGAGTTTTTATTTGTTTCTAGTTCTTAATATTAAAAAATAAAAAAATAGAAAAATTCAAAAAAACAAAAATAGTGTCTTGCTTTTCTATAAAACCAAAAATCCAAAAATAGAGTGTTTATTTTTTTTTTCTTAAAATAAAAAATGTAACCGTTCTTGAAGATTTGACTGATCATCAAAAGTTGAAAGAATTTTAATTGTGAAATCCGAGTAACAGTACTTGGATGTACCTAGTGTTCATATGGTACTCTCCCTGTTGCATAAGAAATGTTTGCTTATGAGTTTGTGAGCATGTGCAGAACTTGATTTCAATCAAGAACAGGGGTTGATGAAGACTGAGATGCTGTTAGTTGCTGAAGAAGCCTGAAGCATCACAACAACAAGTTGTACCTGAGTCAGAAGAACCGGATACGAAACGTCGTCTGACAGAGAAAGTACATTTGAAGAAGTACCTGTGAACCTGCTTGAAAGAAAAAGATTGAAGAAGAAAAGAGCTGCTGAGAATCCTCCTCTCACATTCTTTTTAACAAGATTTTCAAGCAAAGCTGATCGAGATCCTGATATGAAGCTAACCACAAGAGCTGAAGAAAAGAGACCCAGTGCTGAGAGTTTAGAAGTCAAGAACTTCCACAACATCTGCAGCATAGCGACGACCATCGACTTCGTTGAAGACGTTGCTGAATTCATGCTATGAAGACAATTTGATGGCATCAGTCTAGGGGGAGATTGTTAGGCCCTAAAGTGTGAGACTGGTGCATCAAATTAACATAACGGGCTATGGTTACGAACTGGGCTTTACTGGGTTAGTTTATATTAGGTTATGGACCTTTATAGGTCACTTGGGCCAAGCTATAGGCCATGTGGGCCAAGCAGGCCCAAGGGAAGCCCATGTGGGAAGTGGGCTTGTCTATGTATATAAACAAGTTTTCAACTTGTTTTAGGGTTTGAACCTCTGGGAGCCTCTTGTTACGAAAAAGTTCTTGAGTCATAGAGAGGCGATTCGATTGTGGTGTAGGAACTTGTACCAGACGGTTTTGCTAGTTGATAGTAATAGAATCGTATGCAAGTTTGAAAGGTGATTCGGTTTGTTCTTCGGTTTTCATATTTTTCGGTTTATCTTGAATCGTCTTGTGTTTGGTTTCCGCACTCACACAAGATTAGGTTTGATATCATTGAAAGATCCATCTTACGGGACTTACATAGCTTCATTTAGGCATTTTAACAAACACCTAGTGGGCATAATTTCACTAAATCAAAAATCAAGTTTCATGACTAACTATTTAGCCAAGATTAAACAATTTTTGCAAGTTTAATATATCAAGTATGCATAATAACATCTAGATTCACCTTATGTAAATAAATAACACTCAATTTATAATCAAATTTCTAGTGCTCTTCATCATTCTACAACACCCATTTAACACTTAGATGGGTGACCATGAATTTCACAATTCTAAACATTAATTCAACAAACTATTGACTAGGGTTTACTCCTAGACATGATTTCTGTAACACCCCGAAATCGGGTTTAGTGATTAAACCCCGTTAATACTAAAGACGGGAAAGTACCGTTAGTGGTAAAAGTAAACCGGCAAATATTAGGAATAAATTGAATAATCCTAATATTTATTTAAAGTGAATAAGAGCTTTCAAGAAAAAAAAATAGGATGGATAAAAGGCCGATTTAACGGGACTTAAAGTAAAACGGGTTATGTTTTCCCGAACCTACTAAACTGACTAGGAAATAAATAACCTAGTTAGTTGGTTGTCTTGTTTTAAAGCATGAATAAAGTTAAATTGCCAAAGATATAAGCTAAATAAAAGTGGAGGGGCCTATGTTGTTAAAATTGAAACCTTATTTCATAAACAAAATTAAAAATAAACCAAACACACCCAAAAGGGGTGTCTGGTCGATCAAGAAGCAGGGGGCGACCAAGAGCTCCCCTTCAAGCCCTAGTTTCACAAAAAAATTGATCAATTGGAGGTTCAATTCAGTCCCAAATCAAGTTCTAAACACGAATTAGTGATCACCTCACTGAAGGGATCACAAGGTATGCAAAATTCTAGTATTTTGATTCATCTCAAGTTCTAGGTTAATTGTGAAAAACTGAAATTTAGCTTGATTATGTCTTGCATGGATGAAATTAGAAGTAATATGGCATCTAGGGATAAACCCTAGATGATTTCTGGTTAAAATCTAGCATTATGCTTGTGGGGTTTATAATCACCATTGTAGGTGATTAGTGAGTTTGTAGAAACTAAATAAACACTAGAATTATGGTTCTTATTCTAGTGAAATCTGAATTCATGTGGTGAATCTGAAATTTATTGATGTTAAGATTTAGTATAGATTTGTTAATTGAAGTGAATATAGAGGAAAATAACATGTCAAGAACCTAGTAATGATTATGTAAAATCTGACCTGCTAGGTGTTTGTTGAAACGCCTAAGTGAGGATTAAAGTATTAATAATCGGACAAAAACGCAGATTTTCGATATCATAATGAATCATGATAAATGGTTGTAAAAAGGGTTCTAAATTGGTTATGAATGGAACTCTTTAGGCGAGGAATCTTGATCGTCAAGTGGACAAGCCGGTAGAAATACGCGTTTGAAAAAGGTGCTTAAAAGGTACGTAACTACGGTTCCGTTACGTTATGCTTGATTCCGTATTCTAGCTAGTAGACTTTAAATTAGCATAATACATGAAATTGGCATTTACTTGAAGTGATGAAGATCACTAGGTAAATAAACGGTCAAAAGGTGAAATTATCACCCTTTGACAATATTGTCTAATGGTTTGTCGAATTACATGTTATAGGAATAAATAGCAAACGGATAAGTACATCGCTATTGCTTAGCGGTTACGAAGGCAAGGTATTGAAACGGGTCAATATATTGATCCGATCCAGGTATGTATAATAACACAACTCATCATGTAGAATTTGGAGTTCTATAAGAGTTAGACAATGTTAAAGTGTAGATATTCGGTTATCTTTAAGGTAAACCGAATAAATTGAATTATGTTCATGGTGTTTTAGAAGCATATGGGTTTATAAATAAGATTATAGTTAAAAGGGTTGGATTTTGGGTCAATCAAGTATTTAAAGGACTCTTGTAGTTAAAGAAGGATGAAAATTGACCAAATTGCCCTTGTAAGTTAATTCAGACGAACGACCCTTAAAGGTGGTTCGGAAATAAGTTTTATGATTACATAAATGCTTAGGATAAGTTAGATAGTGAAACACATAAATTCTTGGGTCGAAGGGCTTTATATGAGTCTTTGCCGTAAAATGGTAATCTGAGGGGTAAAACTCGGAACATATAGATATCCACATTAAACCCAATACATATATAGTTGTAGTGGGAGATTACTTGAGGAGAAATGTAGGAATAAGATGCTAGAAATGAATGAAAGCGATTTCAAGCTTTAAAGTGCTTAAATACCCTCAACGGGTCGAAATAAGCATACGAGTGAAAACGGGTTTAAAGTGTGTAATAAACCTATGATTAGAACCTAAAATGGTAGATAACATTAATTGAAGAAGTGTTTGTGATGTAGGAATCAAACAAATACGTTTGTTTGATAAAATGCGTAAACGGGTCAAATTTTTGTAAAAAGGTAATAAGCCGAAGCCATGAAAGTTTCAAAATTTATTAAGCCGGATGTCGGATTTTAACTCCATATGATGGAGAATCAAATTACAATCTCGTAGGAAGTAACGGTAGGTCAAACGGATAAGCGGATTGAAAGATACGAAAGTTTTCGTGTCAATAAACGGTAAAATGGAAGAAGCTGATGCAGGGGCCACCGTAACTTACGGTGGGTACTGTAAGTTACGGTGGACGCTGAATCCTTTACGGCAGTCCTCCACTGCCTTACGGTGGGGAAATTCTCAAACAGAGACCACCGTAACTTACGGTGTCACCGTAAGTTACGGTGGAGGTCAAAGTGAGGCCTTTGTTTTTGGATCAAGAGATTTACATTGTGATTTCTTTCCATTATCATTTATCTTGTCTTATACCGTTATTTGAATTATCAAAACTAACTTTTAAGTTGGTTTTGAACACAGGTGTATATCGAGAGCCCGGATGAAGATCAGGCGTCGAGCAAGAACCGAACACGTGTTAAATAAAGCTTCCGCAAGTTGTTCCGTCGTTATTCTAAAGCGGCGAATTAATTCATATTATGTTATATCACTTTAAATGGTTAAAAGTTTTTAACAAGTCCGTATTTTCAGTATAAGTGTGAGTATAATTACTTGATTATGAGTCTTAAATTATACGATAAACGTTAAATTATAACAAGGGTGTTTCAATTTCATCCAAGCATCAATCATGCAAGCCAAATTCTCGATTTTCTATGTTCACCAAGAATTTAAGATGGAACTAAATAACAAAAATTTGCATACCTTATGATCCCTCCATGGAGGTGATCACTAATTTGAGCTTAGATTTTGATTTGGACTTGATTTACCCCTTCAATTTGTTGATTTTGTGCTTGTTAGGGTTTGAGTAGGATAGCCCCTTGGCTCCTGTGATTGTATCGACCAGAACACACACTTAGTGTGTGTGTTTTGGTGTAGGATTTTATTTAATTAAAACTAGTTTCCAGTTTTTCATATTTGGCCCCTCAACTTTCCCCAAGTTGCATATAGTGTGTTTTAACCAATTTCTTTATTACTACAAGACTTGTGACTAACTAGGTTATTTATTCCTAGTTATTTTATCTTGTTCATACTCCGTTTTATTTTAAGTCTCGTTAACTCGGGCCCTTTATATACTTTGTTTTCTCAAAGTATTTTTCATCCTTTTAATAAATATTAGATTTATTTATTTAAATTCTAATATTCACCGGGTTTACTTAACCACCCACGGTATTTTACCCGTTCATTATTATTAACATGGTTTAACTACCAACCCCAATTTCGGGGTGTTACAAGTCTACCCCCTTAAAGTGGTTTCGTCCCCGAAACCTTTCTCATGTACTTTCTTAGTTTAAAATCACCTGAACCTTAATTTCGGTGATTACTTGAGCATTGCTCTCATATAATAATCTTACCAAAAAGTATGGTAATGTGTTTTTGGTTTTAAGACATATACGTCTTTCACGTGTAAGGCCTCGTAGGCCATTACTCTCAGCTTGTATTTCTTATTCTGGTCACTTATTTAACCGAGTTGTCATCTGATTACTCGGTCGTATTTATCATTCAACAGGTTTACTTCTAGCTAATTTTTATATTGACAAGCGCATTGCATAAGTCGTAACACTATTTTGACTTTGAATGATTCTTACTGGCTAGACTGATTTATCGCCGTCACTTTATACCCCGTCACTCGGTATGTCATATTGCCATCTCAGTCTTTTGCGTGTTTCTGATTTCATATCTCGTAACTCACGTTACAACGTGGTTACATTCTATGTCACTTTTAGTGACCGTAATCACCTCACATCTTGTTTAAGTTTATGTCGACTTTCCATTGTCGAAAATCTTTCTTTCGAATGTATCGTTTTAAACCTTTCTATGTTAAAACCTATATCCTTTAATTTTAACCAATCCGAGTTCGTCTCCTAATATTCATATTTGTTAAAATGTTGTTTCATTTAGCCTCATAGGCTATTTATTTAGATTTTCACCCTTTTTAAGGTGAGACCCTGACAGTTCGTTTCTTTTTATTTCTGACCCAAGGGTCTTGGTTTCGTAGACCTCAACACTACTTTCAATCCGTAGGTTATGATGATCCCGTAGATGATCTTTTATTCGTGTCTTTATCCGATGTACATATACGTACATATTTTGGTGTCAAGGCACCCCTTGTTATTCCTGAAATTGTTTATTTTCACTTTCGAATTTCAGTTGACCTTGACCGTAGTCCAAGCCTTCATTCATTTACTTTCGGACTAATCTTCCGAATTTATGACTCCTTACGTCATTTACATGTCAGTTTGTTATACTCCTATCGTTTCTCAGTTCATACTTATATTTCTTTGCAACCCATTACCCGGGTTCTTTTATCTTAGAGTTTTTAGCGCCAACAACCCCTTGCATAGGTTTATTAATATTTCGCGCTTTCATCTATTTGATTCACGCTTACTTACACCAGCAAGCGTTATTCTTTATTTAACTCGTTCGACTTGTTCGTTTGAAATTTCATCACTGGTGAACGTCAAACTTCATTCTTTATTCGACCCGTTCAACTTTAGAATAGTTGAACGTAGTTATCAAAATTTCTATTTGCAAATTCTCATCGTCTTTTAGTCATGACTCATAATCCGAGTCTTTTGACTTTCTAATTCGCGTTCCCATTTCTTGGTTTACGCATACTTTCAAGATCATACCCATCTATCAGGTATTTTTCCGAAGTCGCTTCCAAAGCAACCGTCCCGGTATCTATTAAAACTTTGTTTTAATTTTATTTGGTCGTCTTAACGAAATCCATTGCTTTTATTCAGTTAAGTCTTTTATTCTTTATTTAATTCGTTTGACTTGTCCGTGTGAATTTCATCACTCGTGACAGTCAAACTTTTATCCTTATACTTTAGCATTCCTATTAGTCGGTCTGTATTTTCATTTACTTTAATCTTTGTCCCTTCTCTCGGGCTCGTTATTCTAACGTAATACGCTCCCGTCATCCGACTTGCGTTTACGTTTACTATCAAACATCTTACTTGTTTGATTCATTTGGGTACCTTTTTAATTCGTCCCATTCACCCCCCCCCCCCCTTACAACATCGGATGTAAGCATGTCCATCATAAAAAGTTCATGGTGCCACGTGCTCACTACTTACTTGGCCAGAGTAAGCGATCAATACCTGGTATACATGACCTTTTTATAATTTTCACATTACGCCCCATGTAAGTAATGCCTCTATTTGTTTTCTCTTGGAAACAATATCCCGGATAGGTTTTCTATTCGGGTTTTTCCAAGTTTTAAATCTACATATGCAACTTTCAATCTCTACGTATTTGTTGCATACTACTATTTATGCAATTAAATTTAAACGTGCACCTGGTAAATGCTTGCCCTAACGGGCTTTCCTTTCCATTACTTATTTGCGATCGTTACGCGATTTAGGTCCTTGATGAGTATGCTCTTCTTGTCGTACCTCGGACCGTTCCATCATCATATCCACAATTCGTTCAACTTTCGTCATCTTCAGATGCGAGTGTCCTTCAATTAAAATATTCACAAAAGTTAGTAATGTCAACTTCAATAATCGCCCGTATTATAATACAAGGCTTTTTCTACTATACGCGTCAACGCGCGTATTTTCATCAACTATATCAATCATTTTAATTGGGGTAACGTGTATCACACAATAGCCCTATGTGTTGTTTACAACACTTTAGCATGCTAAACTATTAACATACATGTACTTACCGGATTTGCGATCAAGCCTCGAACCGAACACCGATCTTTATCAAGAGCATAAGGTTTAAGTCCAAGCATAGTTTTTCTCCACCATACTTGAATCCCTTAAACCAGGGCTCTGATACCAACTTGTAACACCCTTATTATTTTACGTTTTTCGCATATTTTAAGTCCATAATCATGTAATTACAGTCACAATTACAATGAAAGTACGGGTTTGTTAAAAACTTTTACAATTTAAAGTGATACAACATAATGTGATTTAATTCGCCGTTTTAGAATAACGACGAAACAACATTTGCGGAAGCTTCGTTTAATGTGTGTTCGGTTCTTGCTCGACGCTTGATCTTCATCCGTGCTCTCGACATTCACCTGTGTTCAAAACCAACTTAAAAGTCAGTTTTGATAATTAAATAACTAGTATCACAAGGAAAACGGGTCGAATAATCGAATTAGAGAAAAATCAGGAAATCCCAACATTAATTTCTTGATCCCAGAAGCAAGGATTCAAATCTGACCTCCACCGTAACTTACGGTGGGCACCGTAAGTTACGGTGGCCCCTGATTCAAAATGTCCCCACCGTAAGGCAGTAGAATTTTGGCGTAACGTTTTCAGCCCCACCGTAACTTACGGTGGGCACCGTAAGTTACGGTGGCCCCTGTGTCAGACTCTTCCATTTTGCCGTTTTTGACACGAAAACTTTCGTATCTTTCAATCCCCTTGTCCGTTTGACCTACCGTTTCTTCCTACGTGTTTGTAATTTGTTTCTCCATCATATGGAGTTAAAATCCGACATCCGGCTTAATAAATTTTGAGACTTTTATGCCTTCGGCTTATTACCTTTCTACAAAATTTTGACCCGTTTAGGGGATTTTTATGCATTAAAGCATCAAATCCGCTCTTCTCTTTTCCCACTTCGCGTTCCCATATATAAATTGCTACTTATATTCCACCACAACTATTTTTGTGGTGGATCTAACATAAGGGACCTATAATCCTAATTTTACCCTTTTATTAGTCATTTTACGGAAAACCCCAAACATAGGCATTTGCTCCACAAAAGGCTTATACCGATAACTTTTATGTTCATCGATATCTAGCATGATCATATTACATGTACTTAAACAATCCCAAATGGTTGTTTACCCGATTTACCCACCATGGGCGTTTTGGTCAACTTTAGTCCTTCAATTTACGACAAAGGACTTACACCAAATTTTGACCAAAATCGCACGTTTAACTATAAATTGTTTATGCGTACCTGGCTCGGGTCAACATGTGAACCCGTTTTAAGACCGTGTCTCTATAATATGCTAATTCATAGCCTTGCTAATTCATAAACCATTCATCCTGCGAGTATGAGACTCGACATACACTTTTTAGTCATAAATTGTCAAATGGTATCAATATTATCATTTGACCCGGTTGGTCTAAACTACCAAATGTTTTGCGCTTAATATTGAATGGTGTTTATCCACCATTTCATTAAATAACTATCCTTGGATTTCTAACCATTTAGTTATGTCGCCCTAACCCATTTCTTATGCGTTTAATCCTACATAGTTTATGTCCCTTGGCGTCGTTTAAAGCTTTGACTTTTATCATACACACGTGATTAAAATCACCGGTTTACCCTCTTTACTTTCTTAGGCTTACTTATAAAGTAGTCATTCAAAACTTGTTTTAAATATGTCACTTCAATGACCATTTTGAGTTTTTCATCCTTTTACCAATAGTAATGGTTTTTCATCATTTTGGTATGTTCCGACCCGTATCAATTCGCATCGGAACCATACCTTGGATGTTATCTTTATCATATAAATAACTTTTGAACAAGCACGTATGCTACAAAAAGGGTGTAAGTTCCACTTACCTCGCATCCGAACTACGCTTTTCCTTTCCTTCTTGATTCGTTTGACCCGCTCACTCATCAAGCTTCCACCTAGCTCGTTAGGCTTCAGACTATCATCATAATTCGTAAGATGGTTAGATTAGTCATTATCAATTATGACTACTCCATCTAACGGGTCTTATGTCGACTTTATCACTCGATCAAATCATTGGTTAGTTTGACTTCCTAAAAGTCAATTGATCTATCAACATATTCAAATGCACATTTCACACGGAATTTCAACATTTTAGCTTCATTTAGGCATTTTAACAAACACCTAGTGGGCATAATTTCACTAAATCAAAAATTAAGTTTCATGACAAACTATTTAGCCAAGATTAAACAATTTTTGCAAGTTTAATATATCTAGTATGCATAATAACATCTAGATTCACCTTATGTAAATAATAAACACTCAATTTATAATCAAATTTCTAGTGCTCTTCATCATTCTACAACACCCATTTAACACTTAGATGGGTGACCATGAATTTCACAATTCTAAACATTAATTCAACAAACTATTGACTAGGGTTTACTCCTAGACATGATTTCATCCTAATTTCATCCAAGCATCAATCATGCAAGCCTAATTCTTGATTTTCTATGTTCACCAAGAATTTAAGATGGAACTAAATAACGAAAATTTGCATACCTTATGATACCTCCATGGAGGTGATCACTAATTTGAGCTTAGATTTTGATTTAGACTTGATTTGCCCCTTCAATTTGTTGATTTTGTGCTTGTTAGGGTTTGAGTAGGAGAGCCCCATGGCTCCTGTGATTGTATCGACCAGAACACACACTTAGTGTGTGTGTTTTGGTGTAGGATTTTTGTTGGTGCATGTTTGTGACAACAGCTTAGATTTGGTCTTTGGATATCTTGTAATTAGTTAAACGATAAACGGTTAGCTTTGTATTAGTGAGATAATAGAGTTTGGGCTAAACAAAACCCACATTGGGTCTAGGGGGACGATTTGGGCTTGCCCATGTAGGAAACTCTAGCCCAAGTAGCAAATCTTGTGTTATATAAACAAGGCTTTGCTATAGGGTTTAGGGTAATCAGCCAAAACAGTTTTAGAGAGAATTCGTGAAAGGCAATAGGGCTTTGGACGAATTTGTGGGTTGTGTTAGGGTTTTGATTGATTGTAATACTTTGGTTTGATAATCAATAGAAAACCCAGTTTGAAAGTGAATTCTGTTTCTACTCATTCTGCTATTTCTGATCAAGAGGATTCCGCACTCTTGATTAGATTGACAATTCTGTGAAAGATCCATACATCAAGGGGACCTACAAATTTGTATCAGAGCATTAGGCTCTTAAAGGCTCAGTTCAGAATTGTTCTTGGAGAAACAGGGAGAATTTCGAAATTTTTGAAATCTGATAAAATTAGGGTTTCGAAAATTTTTTGTTGGTTTGATAAAATTTTCGAATTTGTTGGCTGTTTTGATCTTCTGGTTTGTTTGATTGCTGTTTTGCAGGTTTCAGGGTTTCCAGGAAAGTTTTTGGTTGATTCTGGAAGAATTTTTGGCTGAATTTCTTGAAGATTCGAAGACTGTTCTTCGTGTTCTTCGTGGTCTTCAATCTGTTCTTCATAATTTTCGAAAATTTTGAGCTGATTAGGTTTTCTGATTTTGCAGATTTGTGTTGGAAAATCATCAAATTTTCGAAAAGATTAAGTTTCCAAAGTTACTGGTTGGCGAAATTGACTGAACTGGCGAAATAGACTGATCTGGCGAAATTGACTGATCTGCGAAATTAACCAGCATACTTACCGGCGAACCTAAAATCCAAAGGCGACTTTGGTAACCATATAATTTTTCTCAGCGAAATTATTACGGTTTTCGGCGACTTTACAGGTCGTCGTAATCGCGAAATTGAGACAGCGAATTTGACCAGCGAACTTGACCAGCGAACTTATCTTTTCAGCGAAATAGACCAGCAAAATTAACTTGTTGACCAGTGAAATTAATCTACTACCCAGCGAATTTAACAGTGAACTTAAAACCAGCATAATTAAAGTGGTGGAATATTTTCTGGGAAGCGTAAGAAAAATTTCAGTGTTTTGCAAATAGAAATTGATCCGTAGCCCGTTTGACAGAACCGTTTGGACAGTTAGATTCCTTGCATTCTTAGGACAAAAAAAAAACTTTTCATCACCAACACGCAAAACTTTTTAATCACACACCCTATAACCCGCATGATTTAAAATTTTCAACTCACTTTCCAACACCGTCTCCCCCTATCAGTAACAATTTCTCCAAGAATAACAGTTTTCTGTACATTAAGAATTTTAAGCAGAAAAAGACACTATTTTTGGATTTTTATATTTTCTGAAAGCAAGTAAATAACAAAAGCAATAAACACTCTATTTTTGTGAGAATCACTGGTAAGAAGATCATAGCAACAAATTCAAACTGTTTTCACACTATTAGATAATTCTTTATTTAATTTTTCATGAAAAGCAGTCCAAGACGATTACCAGTATGTTTGTCCATTTAAACAAAATGCATGAACATTTCAAGTACCATTACCGTATGATACGTTAAGGTAATTTTATTTCTGATATACTAGTGTGTCCCACTTCAGGATATACCCCCGCGATCAAGGTACGCACAAAAATTCATCGTAGTTGGTGAGTATACTGAATTCATCCGTTTTGTTTTTCAACGTTTAGATAATTGGTGAACAGGTCAGTACTTCCGTACAGCAAAGAGACCAAAATATCTAACGAGGGCTAAGACAAATACCAATTTTGGTACGATTTATGCATTTTGCACTTTTTGAATGACTCCCTATGAGAGCTTCTTCATTTATGGGATTTGGCATTTTTTGCTCTTTTAAGATATCCTGGTTGTGCCTAGGTCAGCATGTATCTGGATGCAGCAGAAGGACAACCCTGATATCCCCAGATGAAATAACAGTATAAAGACCCAAAACTTCAGATTTTGGCAATCTATCAACGCAAGATTTAAGGTCATTAAACCATACACCACTGATGTGTTCCCCACTCATACACAGTTTGTTTAGGTTTATATCACATTGGTAAGTTGATTATTTCATGCTTTTTGCCTACCGGTACATCATATGATGAAGCTGCTATCACACTTAAGCAATTTAATTTCATTTTTAGTGTGACAGTCTAACTTGCTGATGTACTATCATTTCTTCTTTTTCACACAGTGATAACTCATTTTTGATTTTCTATTTTTTTATGTTTTTCATTTTTCAATGTTTTTGTATTTTTGATTTTAAAGAAAAACAGTAAACTATTTACAAAAATTCTTATGAAAAACCAGTTATTCAGGATTCCTCATCCCGTTGAGTTCGACTAAATGTTCAAAGC
Organism: Helianthus tuberosus; assembly: GCA_030545235.1. NCBI lineage: Eukaryota > Viridiplantae > Streptophyta > Magnoliopsida > Asterales > Asteraceae > Helianthus > Helianthus tuberosus. The sequence goes on from CM060429.1 coordinate 176,424,285, forward strand.
GAGCCCTGTCAAAAGCTTTAGTATAAAGATCTGCCAGGTTATCTAGTGTGTCGACTCAGCACTTTGAACTTCAATTTAAATCAATCAATATAAATAAATCAACAATCTCACATCCCCCTTCATGTGCCTAGAGCAGCCACTATCAACATACCATAAGTTGATAATCCTCCTTAGCAGCTCCTGCACACACCAACTAAGAAATTAATTAGATTGGGGGACCCAAGCCTTAATGGTCTTGGGTCGTCCAAATTCACCAACCACTTGAACATCCATCCAATATCCATTACTCCTAACTGGAGTCTTAGATCTCAGACCTGTTGATGGAATTTGATTTTGATTTCCACTAGGTCTTTGGTCCTGAGGGTTCCTATACGTGTTTGGACTATTTGACCTTTGAAAATTTTGATTTTGATATCTTGAATTTTGATTCCAAGAAGCTTGATTATCATAATTTCTAAAGCCATTGTTATAAAAAGTTCGACCACCATTATTTTGGTATCGATTTTGATATTGACCTTGACTTCTGAAATTATTTAAATTTCCATTAAAATTGTTCATTCTAGGTGAACTGCTTCTAGGTCTCTCATATCTGCCTGGTGGAGATCTAGGCTGAAATCTTGGTTGATTTCTTTGAAAACGTGGAACTTGTGGAGTTCCTGTTCCAGCCTTATCTACACCAACAGCAACATTCTCTGGTTGCTTAGGAGCAGATTTCTTTGGAGAATTTGAGCCTTTCTCCTCACTATCACCTTTCTTCTCTGGTAATTTCCCTCTCTGTTTTTCACTAAGTTGTGCTTCACTCTTTTTGTTAGGGCAGCAGCTAGCTACATGTCCTTTGATGTGACACTTGAAGCACGATCTCCTTTTCAAAGACTTCTTAGCTGGAGTCTCTGAGGTAGATCCCTTATCAGATGGTGATGATCCCTTGGATGAACCTTGTTTAGTTTGCTTGGATTCAGATTTTTCTTTGTTTTTATTTTTAGCAAACTCTACATTTGATTCATTTTCAATAACAGTTGTTTCATTTTTCATATCACTACCTTGAACAAAATTAATCTTTTTAACAAAAGCTTGATTTTTATTCTTAGGCGGTGAATTTTTCCTTTTCAAAGGTTCCCTGTTATTGTTCTCCTTAGCATCATCACTCTCAGATCCATCACCTTGACTTGATGTGGATGTGAAACTACTTGGTGCAGATGCCATAAAGTCTGCTAGCTCATCTTCACTAGGCAGGAATGAATAGTCATGACTAAGAGGAGGTGGAACTTCATTAAAGCCCTGGAAGCCCACACTTGTCTTGTCATTACTCTTCTTTAACCCACCCATCATGTGTTTCATAACAAAAGACGAATCTCTGAATTGACTCAATTTCTTTTCAAGTTCAACAATTTTGAGTTGTGCATCTGACAACTCTTTGCATTTTTCAGAAATCTCTTTTGTTTTCTCAGCCATCATGTCATGAGCTAAATCTATTACTTGAAGTTTTTCATTTAATTTGCAAGTTAAAGCTTCAATTTCAGCTTCATAACCTTTTATCTTCTTCAAGTATGACGATTCATTTCTTTTAGCAAAAAACTTTGACTCTGTAATGTTAGACATCTCGCTAACCAAACTTTGATTTTGTGTTGACAACTTGTCAACCTCACCCTGTAGTTCACGACATTTTAAACACACAGAATTAGATTGTACCTCTTTCTCATGAACTTCTGAGGTTTCATCAGCAACAACCTGTTCAGTTTCACTCTCTTTCTCTACTTCAGCATCCACTTTTGCTTCAACATTCTCCACTTTAGCTTCAGCATCATTCATAGTAGTTTCAGCCTCGTCAACTGGCACTATCTCTGCCATGAATGCCTGAGTGGCACTCTCATTTCCCTGATATCACTTTTGTAATGCATCCCACATATCCTTTGAATTTGTGTACCTTTTGAAGGTATGCTTGATGCTATCAGGTAAGGACATCTTTATCGTAGCCAAGGCTCTCTTTTCAGCCTCATACATCCTTTTATCATCCTCTTGCATGTTCACATAGTCTGTTCTACGTGGTCTGCCCTCATAATCGTGTGTTGGGTTTGTGTACCCATCTTCAATACAGATCCACATGTGTGCATCCTGAGATTCAATGAATGATTGGAAGCTGGCCTTCCATGTAAGATAATTCTCCACCTTCATCATCTTAGGTGCATTCAAATTCATCATCTTCGACATTTTAACGCAACAGACTGGTAAAACCGTACAAAATATCTCCGAAAACAGTGGTTACCAAATTACACCGTTAGAATCGTCTCGAAAAGACGAATCCAATGATATATAATGTCAAAAACCAAATTCGGGATTTTTTTTTGCCCTAAAAATGCAAGGAATGTAACGGTGCAGACGGTTCTGTCAAACGAGCTACGGATCAATTTCTATTTGCAAAACTTTGAAATTTTTCTTACGCTTGCCAACAGAAATTCCACCTCTATTAAATTTGCTGATTTTAAATTTGCTATTAATTTCGCTGGGTAGCTGATTAATTTCGCTGGTTAGATAATTAACTTTGCTGGTCAATTTCGCTGTCAAGTTCAAGTTCGCTTATCAATTTCGCTGGTCAAATTCGCCGGTCAATTTCGCTATTATAACGACTGGTATAGTCGCCGAAACCGTGATAATTTCGCTGAGGAAAATTATACGGCTACCAAAGTCGCCTTTGGATTTCAAATTCGCCGGTCACCGAGTAATTAAGTCACAAATTCGCTGCTTTGTTAATTTCGCTGGTCCAGTAAAATAGGAAACTCAATCTGATCGAAATTCTGAAGATTTTTCTGATTCTCCAACACAAATCTGCAAAATCAAACAACCTAATCAGCACAATATTTTCGAAAATTATGAAGAACTGATCAAAAAAACACGAAGAACACGAAGAACAGTCTTCGAATCTTCAAGTCTATCAGCCGAAACCTTTTCCAGAATCAACAAAATCTTTCCAGAAAACCTGCAAATCACCAATCAAACAAATCAGAAGATCAAAAACAGCCAAAATTTCAAAAATTTTTATCAAAACCAGCCAAAAAATTTTGAAACCCTAATTTTTTAGGTTTCAAAATTTCGAACAATCTTCCTATTTTAGCCAAGAACAATTCTGAACCGAGCCTTCAAGAGCCTAACGCCCCCTTGATGTATGGATCTTTCACAGAATTGTCAATCTAATCAAGAGTGCGGAATCCTCTTGATCAGAATCTCACAGAATGAGTAGAAACAGAAATCACTTTCAAACCGGGTTTCTATTGATTATCAATCACACAAGAATTACAATCAATCAAACCCTAACTACACAAATTTCGTCCAAGCTAGTTATGCTCTCACGAAATTCTCACTAACAACTGTTTTGGCTGATTAACCTAAACCCTAAAGCCTAACCTTGTTTATATAACACAAGGTTTGCAACTTGGGCTAGATTAAACCTCATGAGCTGCGAATTTGGGCAAGGCCCAATTCGTCCCACATCCCCATAAGTATGGGTTTGGTTAGCCCAAACATTATAATCAAACTATTACAAAGCTAAACCCGCTAACTGTTTATCGTTTAACTAATTACAAGATATCCAAAGACCAAATCTAAGCTGTTGTCACAAATATGCACCAACAAAATTGTCAATCTAATCAAGAGTGCGGAATCCTCTTGATCAGAATCTTTCACAAATTCGTCCAAAGCCCTATTGCCTCTCACGAATTCTCTCTAAAACTGTTTTGGCTGATTACCCTAAACCCTATAGCAAAGCCTTGTTTATATAACACAAGATTTGCTACTTGGGCTAGAGTTTCCTACATGGGCAAGCCCAAATCGTCCCCCTAGACCCAATGTGGGTTTTGTTTAGCCCAAACTCTATTATCTCACTAATACAAAGCTAACCGTTTATCGTTTAACTAATTACAAGATATCCAAAGACCAAATCTAAGCTGTTGTCACAAACATGCACCAACAAACTCCCCCTTGACAATAGCTTCATAAAATAACTTTGTCTTCAGTCATCTTGCAATCTTCATGTAATCTTGCACTGTCTTTGGTCTTTGGATAGCTTCAGCTTCAATAGCTTCTGTCAGCAACAATTTTATTTAATTAAAACTAGTTTCCAGTTTTTCACATTTGGCCCCTCAACTTTCCCAAGTTGCATATAGTGTGTTTTAACCAATTTCTTTATTACTACAAGACATGTGACTAACTAGGTTATTTATTCCTAGTTATTTTATCTTGTTCATACTCCGTTTTATTTTAAGTCCCGTTAACTCGGGCCCTTTATATACCTTGTTTTCTCAAAGTATTTTTCATCCTTTTAATAAATATTAGATTTATTTATTTAAATCCTAATATTCACCGGGTTTACTTAACCACCCACGGTATTTTACCCATTCATTATTATTAACATGGTTTAATTACCAACCCCGATTGCGGGGTGTTACACCTCCACAAGCGGATGAGTGGGCATGAGTCAAGATTTCCAACACCTCCGTTTCGGGCACACACCTCCTAATGACTTGATCCGGCCCGATCTTGAAAAGATCCGGTTCATCCCAAATGTAATGCTTCACTTGGACCATAAATTGTTGTCTTCGCTTCTTGGTCCAATGATTCGGAATGGCACCCGTGGCTAAATAGTTTACGTAATGAGCATACCACGGTGCAACAAAAGTGGATACGGCCAAGAGTTGCTCATCGGGAAACCTTTCATTTATCTCGCTAACATCGTCAATCCCTTCCACCGGAATCCGAGACAAGTGATCCGCCACTACGTTCTCACTTCCCTTTTTTGTCTCGGATCTCTAAATCGAACTCTTGTAACAACAACACTCATCGAATTAAACGGGGCTTCGCGTCCTTTTTCTCCATCAAATACCAGACCGCACTATGATCCGAATAAACAACCACTTTGCTCCCCCAAATATACGAACGAAACTTATCCAAAGCATACACCACCGCTAATAACTCCTTTTCGGTTGTGGTGTAATTCAGTTGCGCTTCGGATAAAGTCTTGCTTGCATAGTAAATTACCACCGGCTTTTTATCAACCTGTTGACCCAAAACTGCACCAATTGTAGTATCGCTTGCATCACACATGATCTCAAACGGCTTTGACCAATCCGGCGGTTGCAAAATGGGAGCTTTCACCTAGTGTTCCTTCAAAACAGTAAATGCTTGCAAACATTCGTCAGTAAAGTCAAATGGAACATATTTTAACAACAAATTACATAAAGGTTTCATGATAACACTAAAACCTTTAATAAAACGTCTATAGAAGCCCGCATGTCCCAAAAATGACCTTACACCCTTAACATTTTTCGGTGGTGGCAAAGATGATATTACCCGTATTTTTGCCTTGTCCACCTCCATTCCCCTTTTCGATATTACATGACCTAACACAATGCCCTCTTGCACCATAAAATGACTTTTCTCCCAACTAAGCACTAAATTTTTCTCAACACATCGTTTTAAAACTTTTTGTAATTCATTGAGACACGATTCAAAACTAATGCCAAAAATCGAGAAGTCATCCATAAACACTTCAAGCGACTCTCCAACCATGTCCGAGAAGATACTCATCATACATCGTTGGAAAGTTGCCGGTGCATTGAACAAGCCAAATGGCATTCGCCGAAAGGCAAAAGTGCCATATGGACAAGTGAAGGTGGTCTTGTGTTGGTCATCCGGGTGTATTGCTATTTGATTGTAACCCGAATACCCGTCCAAAAAACAATAATACTTTTGACCCGACAGTTTTTCAATGATTTGGTCAATAAAAGGTAGCGGGAAATGGTCCTTAGAAGTGGCGGCATTCAATTTTTGGTAGTCAATGCATACACGCCACCCGGTGACCGGTCGGGTGGCAACTTGTTCACCGTTTTCATCCTTGACTACTTGAATGCCGGCCTTCTTAGGCACAACTTGGGTAGGACTTACCCAAGCACTATCCTAAATCGGATAGATAATTCCCGCATCCAACCATTTAATTACCTGTTTCTTTACTACCTCCCTTAGGTTCGGATTCAATCGCCTTTGAGCTTCTCGTGTCGGTTTTGCATCTTCGGTGGTAATAATCTTGTGCATAACGATTGATGGACTAATTCCCTTGAGATCGGCAATTGTCCATCCAATAGCTCCTTTATTCTCTCTCAAAACTTCCAATAAGGCTTGCTCTTGTGCCAACTCCAAATTGGAGGCAATAATGACCGGTAGAGTGTCATTATCCCCTAGGAAAGCATACTTCAAGTGGTTTGGCAAGTCTTTGAGTTCCAACTTCGGTGGTTCTTCTAATGATGGTTTAGTACCCGAATTTATCTCCACCGGCAAGCCTTCGAATTGGTGAGTCTATGGCGGTCGACCTTCTTTCAAAGCCATAGCATCCTGTTTTTCCTCTTCAACCCGTAGTGCATAAGCATGTACCTGTTCAGAAAATCACACAAGCAAACATCCATACCATCCTCCTCATACTCATGCGGGTTGCATCCGTCAACTAAATCTGCCATGAAACACTCATCAACACCAACAACATTAGAATTGTTAGTAAAAACATTTAAGCGCATTTTCCGATTCCCAAAAGTCATATCGACTGTACCAAATCTACAATCGATCACAGCATGCGCGTTGCTCAAAAATGGCCAACCCAAAATAACATTTTGTTGTTGTTTTGGGTCCGCGGATGAGTAGTCCAAGACTAAAAAGTCAACCGGGTAATAGAACTCATCAATTTTCACAATCACATTTTGAACCATCCCCCGGGGTAACTTATGAGATAAATCGGCCAAAACAACTGTTGTCTCTACCCTAGCTAACGGACCAAAGTCGTATTGGTCATATAAGCCCCCCCCCCCCCGGTAAAATGCTCACCCCGGCTCCAAGATCTAGTAACGCCTTTGCCATTTGAAAATTACCAAATTAAATGTTAATTAATGGCGTGCCCGGGTCTTGGAGCTTAGGAGGAAGCTCCCCATTCAAAACCGCACTTACTTGCCCAGTTAAATCCACCCGCTTAGGCATTTTCTTCTTTTGTTGCCTTTTTTGTGTACATAATTCCTTTAGAAATTTAGCATAAGCGGGTACTTGTTTTATTGCATCAAGTAGTGGAAGATTGATTTTTACTTGTTTAAACATGTCCCACAATTCTTCTTTTTGGGGACCTATTGATGCAATAATTTTTTTTACCCGGGTCAAGTAAAGCCGATGGAAACGGGACTTGACTCGGTTCACCCTCAACTTTTTCATTTTTTTCATTTTCACCCAAACCCTGTTTTTTAACATTTGATTCTTTAGATTTAAACGGTGAAACTTCATCATCGTTACTTTCATTACCCGTGACATCCTCAACTACCCCCTCAACCAAACCCAGTGACAACTTTGCTTTAAATTCTTTACCACTTCTCAATACACTAACATGACTAATATTAACATTGTTATCTCGTGACGAACCATGTGAAGGATTTACCTTGGTGTCGCTAGGAAGTTGACCCTTGCTTTTCTTCAATTCCGCCACATCGGTTGCCAATTGACCCATTTGGGTTGTTAGTGATTGGATGCTCTTGTCACGAACTTCATCCTTTTGCATCCGGACTTCATCGAGTTGATTCTGTTTTTGCATATCTCGTTGCATAGCCCGAAGCATATCCATGACTTCATTCCCGCTTGACGTAGTTTGACCCGAACCACTTTGACCTGTTTGTTGAAATTGCCCTTGATAACCATAGTTGCTTCCACCCCGATAATTGCCTTGATTGTATTGTTGACGAGGTGCAAAGTTACCTTGAGCTCCTTGAAAGTTTGGGTTAGCTTGGTTCGCCGCGTTCCCGTAGCGGAAATTAGGGTGGTTTCGTAACCCGGAATGGTAGGTGTTAGAGTTCATATTGAAATTTCGACCACCCCCTCCTTGAATTGCATTCACTTCCTCTACTTGCTCATCGACCACCCCCACTACACACACTTTCGCCGTGTGGCCTATTTCATTGCAATTAGTGCACACGTTGTACACTTGATTCGTAGTTTACACATTGCCACTTTCTACTCCATGCGCTTGCGGCCTTTGAATCACATGCCTAGCCCGTCTTGAAGATTGGGCCTTCCTCTTGGAATTCACCGCCATTTGCTCTAAAAACGCCCAATCAACATGTTCATAATTCGTACCGAATGTACCATTGGTTATCGACATCAAAACATGTGCATCCTCCGAACTCAACCCTTCGTGAAATGCGTTCAACAACTCCCATAATTGGATCCCATGATGAGGGCAATTCCTTAACATCATATTAAACCTTTCGAAGGCTTCATGAAACATCTCCCCTGATTGTTGTTGGAAGCTTCTCAAACCTCTCCTTGCATCATTAGTCTTTTGAGAGGTGTAATGTAATATTCATCCAAGAATATTTGTTGCATATCGGCCCATGTAAAGATCGATGCAGAGGGTAGAGTGTGAAACCATCTCTTTGCCTTGTCTTCCAAAGAAAATTGGAAGAGAACCAACTTGACATCATCCGAAGAAAACCCTTGTCCTCCAATTGTGTTGCAAATGGAGTCGTATATCTCCAAATGAAAATAGGGTTCTTCCGTTGCTAATCCCTTGAACTTTGGTAGACTTTGGAGGGCGGTTGTTCTAACTTCAAACGTTCTTCCATCCGCATGATGAGGAATCACTACCGGCGAAGGATTGTTAGTGATAATGGGCCGGAAGTGAGCTTCAATTCCCCGTACTACCTCCCGGTGATGTCTTTGAGGGGTACCCAATGGTGCTCTTGGTTGACCCATTTGCATAGGTCCTTGAGCTGCAAAGGGTGGATGAAATTGGTATTGCGGCATTTGTGGTTGTTGTTGAATCGGTCTTTGAAATTTTGGTTGTATATTTTGAGGACGTACTTGATGTAGCGGTGTAGGGCATTGCAATTGTGGACCTTGTGGTCTAATGTGTTGCACCCCAACCGGTAGTCTACTCGTATCTTGAAATTGTTGGATCGGTTGACTTTGTTGACCTGCTCCTCCTTGCGATCCCAAGTAGCCTCCATCACCCCCATAGTAAAAACCTTCCTCTTCATACCCTCTAAACTCCTCTTCATAGCCATCATCATATCCATCTCCTTGAATACCCGAGGATTGCCCGAATGGAATGGATGAGTATTGAAATCCCAATTGGTTTGAGGGTCTAAATGTAGAAGTAGCATGGACAATGGTTGAATTTGGTGGTATTGTGTAATTAGAGGATGATTGACCCGTAGTTGGGGGAAAGAAGTGTGACAATGGTGGTATTGTGGATGAAGGGCTAAAGGTGAGATTGGGTTCAACTTGAGTAGTGATCGGTTGTGTGGTGTTGGTTGGTGTAGTGTCATGAGGTGAAGTAGGAATTGTAGTGGTATTAGGTATGGTTGTGTTTGGTGATGGTTGTGTGGAAGTAGGTATAAATGATGAGGTCGTTTGACCCGTTGTAGGTGGTATTTGAGATTCTTGCATGATGTTTCGTGGTGTGATGGGTGAGGTAGGTGAACCAATAATTCTGTTTTCTCTTACTAAAACTCTGTTTTGCCTTAACGTTCTTTCGATCTCCGGATCAAATGACAATGGTGATGACTTGTGAGAGCCTCTAGTATGCATGCACCTGTAGAACCTGCACACTAAACACACCAGTGTAAACCCGAAAATAACAAAGCAAAACAAACAAACTGACAAACGTTGCGCACAACTCCCCGGCAACGGCGCCAAAATTTGACGTGCTGTCGTAGTACACACAAATTTAATCCAAATAACAACTAATAGATAGTGGTAAATGGGTATCGAACTCAGGGAGTATGTGGAAAATGTGTTGATTCTATAGCTTTGCACTTTAACTAAAATTAAACTACAATTGCAGAAATTAAAATTCAAGATTTGATTGTTTTGGTTTTAAGACTAATAGTAACTAATTAAATTGCAAATCAAAGATTGTTTTTGTAAACAGATTAGGAACAAGCAACCATCCTAGATTTCAGGTTTTAATCCACACTAATGTTTATGCTTAACTAGAAAGAACCACATAGACATGGCTCATGTTTGATTATCTGTTTGTGATGAAAGAGAACTAAGTACTCGGATTAGAATGCGAGGTTGTTACTCGATGATCAATTGACAATTATCCAACCCAAATCCCTCCCATGATATCTCGATTGCCAACGGCACCAAGAACGTATGGTTTAGATTAACATCAAACAATAATCAACAATTTACAAACAAATATCCAAACACCATAATAACTCAAACAAACATTCAAAGTTATTATTCTAGAAATTCAAGCACAAACATAGTGTTTCAAAAGCAAACCTTACATCTAGGATGATCACCAAAAGTTTAGCCATGAATGACTTGGTACATCATCATCATCATCACACAACGATTAATGTTCATACGAATCGAAAACACAAACCAATTGTTTAGAAATGTTTGGAACCAAGAAAAACTAGCCAAAATCGCCCCCAATCTACTAAGAAAACGTCCAATGATGAGATATGTGAAAAGACACATCAAAAATCGTTTTAATGAAGCAGTTACGAATCTGTCCGTCGCCTCCACCGTAATTTACGGTCTCCACCGTAAATTACGGTGGACATCAAATTGTTACGGTGAAGATCTCCTGTGTTACGGTGGAGAAAACATGAGTTTCAGGGTCACCGTAATTTACGGTGCCCACCGTAAATTATGGTGGAGCCCTGAGTTTTGGGTTTTGTTTCTTCTTTCCTTCCATGCACGACCCGTTTCCCTCCAATCCGTCCAAAACAGTTTTTATCCATTTTTAGCTCCCGAACTGTACCTGAAACAAAAGCAACTGTAGTCATCTAATTCAAGATAATTACGCGATTAAGTGAAGGATAAATTCATCTTTTAACATCGTTAAGGGTTGTCCTATGGACCACCCGACAGCCATCTGTCCAGATTTTGTTGCCATGCACAGGGAAAAGTTGAAAAAACATCTCGAGGATCTAGAAAGACGGGAGAGACTTGATAGCCTCAGGGCCAGACTATCCTTTGACACACCATCCAACCAGGAGGGGGTAGATCCACAAAGCAAAAACGGCGGCACTGACCCTCTAGAAATCTTCATGACAGCCCTCAGGCAGATGTCCTCGGAGGAGAGAGAGGATCTCATTACAGGGAAGAAACAAAAAGGAAAAGAAAAGGAAAAGGAGGGCCAAAGCGATGATGGTCTGGACCAGCCCTACCTCCCTCGGGATTTAGCTGAGATTTCAAAGTTCACCAGGAGAATCGTTAAAGCGCCCATGCCCCCTAAGACAAATCTACCTCCAAACTTTGACAGGTATGACGGGACTAGAGATCCTGAAGACCATCTCCATGCTTTCAAAGGCGTAGGACAACTGGGACGTTGGCCTATGCCAGTTTGGTGCCACATGTTTGTGCAAACTCTAATGGAGGGAGCCAGGCTCTGGTTTGACAGCCTTCCCCCAGGAGGAATTGACAGCTACGAAGAGTTAAGTGAGAAGTTCCTGAGGAACTTCAGTCAACAAAGAAAAGTGATCAAAAACCCAAACGAAATCATGCATATAAGGAAAAAGGACAATGAACGGATAGATCAGTACATGGAGAGGTTTGTCAAAGAAAGTATGAACATCAAGGATGTCCCGGAGGTCATGAAGATCAGCAGTTTCATCAACGGACTAAAGCATGCACATCTATGTGAAAAGCTAGGGGAGGAGTTCCCACATTCATTCGATAATCTCATGGACAGGGTTAGGGCCTTCGTCAGGGGCAAAGACACGGTTAGCAAAGCTAAAGAACTGGACGCCCCGCTCCGAAGGGTCAATCCAGCTCCAAAACCTCCCGAAAAAGGTACACCTTACTCACGAAAACCAGCTCTTGATAGAATATTGCATGATAGGACGAGACCCTCATATTCCACATATAGGCCTCGGGGGAGAGGCTCATTCCCCTACTCTGACAGCTTCACCCTTCTCACTAAGACTCCAAGTGAAATACTGGCCACTGAGAGGGTGAAGAATTCCTTTCCGAGACCACCACCCATAAAACCAGGACCAAAGGCACAACCGAACGAGTACTGTGACTTCCACAGGGGATTCAGTCATAAAACGGATGATTGTATGTATCTAAAGAGGGAAATAGAGGCCGCGGTAAAAACGAGTAAACTGGCTCATTTGGTTAAGGAAATTAAGGAAGGAGGAGGGGACCGCAAAGGGAAAGATGTGAGGGAGCCCGGAAGGGCAGATGTAGACATGATTAGGAGAAGGGATGAATTTGATACCGTTAGGAGTGTAAAAGCCAGAATCCTGGGCTCCCCAGACGGCATGAAAGCCCCCATTTTGATGCCACACCTAGAGGAAAACACGGTACAGTGGCTCCCCCTCAACATTCAGCCATAATAGCTGGGCACAAGGTAGCCAGAATACACGTGGACGGGGGAAGCGGAGTAAAGGTAATATATGAACACTGTTTCCTAAGGTTTAACAGGGATGTGAGGGATCGGCTCGAGGAAGATTCTATCCCCCTAGTGGGTTTCAACAACAGTGTGTCACACCCCTTGGGAAAGATCAGACTCCCATTTACAGTCGGGGTAGGGGATCGTGTCCGAACCATAAATTTAACTTTCACAGTGGTCCGAGCACCCTCAAAGTACAATGCAATCCTGGGAAGACCCGGGATTGGCGATTTGCAAGCACAGGCATCAACCCCACATGGAGCTTTAGTATTCCAAACGCCAAAAGGCTTGGCTTGGGTAAAATCTTCATACGAGGTAGTATCTTCTGTCTCTGAGGGAGAAGTGTCTGAGAAACATCAAAAATATGGGGTAGAAGAGTGGGTCCTTTGTGACAGGTTTCCAGAGCAGACGGTTAAGGTGGGAAGCCACCTGAGTGACAAATGTAAGAGTGCTCTCAAGGAGCTGCTTCTCTTCAACATAGACGTGTTTGCATTTCAACACGGAGACATGACAGGAATCCCAAGAAGCCTGACCGAGCATTGACTCAATACATATACCTGGGCGAGACCAGTAAAGCAAAAGAAATGAAGCATGGGTCCTAGCAAGAGGAGGGCTGCCTGTGAAGAAACCAGGAAGATGCTCAGAACGGGGATAGTAAGAGAAGTGAAGTATCCATCCTGGGTTGCTAACCCGGTCATGGTCAAGAAGAAAGACGGGGGATGGAGGATGTGCATTGACTTTCAAGATCTGAATAAAGCATGCCCCAAGGACTGCTATCCCCTCCTGGAAATAGACGTCCAAGTGGACTCCTTATCTCAGTACCCCCTAAAGTGCTTCTTGGATGCTTTCAAAGGATATCATCAAATACAAATGTCAATGGAGGACAAGGAAAAAACCGTCTTCATCACAGACGAGGGAACCTTTTGCTACACCAAAATGCCATTCGGGCTAAAAAATGATGGGGCTACTTACCCAAGGTTCATGAATACCCTTTTCAGAGAGCAGTGGGGACGGAACTTGGAAGTGTACGTCCATGACATTGTCATAAAAAGCCTAACCGAGATGGCCATGATAGAAGATATAGCCGAAACCATCCGAGCTATGCAAGATGTGAATATAAAGCTGAACCCTGGGAAGTGTTGCTCCGGGGTAGAAGAAGGGAAATTCCTGGGGGTACTGGTTACCAAGGGCGGAATCAAAGCTAATCCAGAGAAAACTCAAGTTGTAGCCGAAATGCGACCCCCCAGGTCCCTGAAGGACATTTAGCAGTTGAATGGAAGGTTAATCGCCTTAAACTGCTTCCTATCAAAGGTAGCCAACAGGACTCTTCCCTTCATGAAGGTACTGAAGGATTGTCTCCAGACGGACATATTTAAGTGGACCCCGGAGGCGGAAGCCGCTTTCCAAGAAATGAAAGATTACATCTACAAGCTCCCAACCTTAGCCACCCCAAACCCCAGGGAGGATTTGTTTTTATATCTGTCTGCCTCAAAAACGACCATAATTGCGGTTATGATGGTGGAACGGATGGAAAGCAGATACCAATGTACTTCATTAGCAGGACCCTCAAGGATCCCGAAGAACGCTATATGCCCCTGGAGAAATTGTCTTTGGCTCTTGTCTTTGCATCTCGGAGACTCAGAAGATACTTCCAAGCACACAAGGTCACTTTAATGACAGACCAACCCCTCCAAAAAGTGCTAAGGAGACCGTAGTTATCGGGCCGACTCGCCAAATGGGCAGTTGAACTGGGAGAACACTCCTTCGAATTCAGAGCCAGAACTGCCGTGAAGGGACAAATACTGGCCGACTTCTTGGCGGAGGTCCCTGAGGATGAGGAGAAAGAACTTTTAAAGTGGGAAGCCCTGGAGAGGGAAGAAAAAGAGAAGGAGGGCGAGGCAATATGGAAACTACTCACAGATGGGGCCTCCAGCGAAGAAGGCAGTGGAGCGGGAATTACGTTGATCAGTCCTGGGGGAGTTGAGCTAACCTATGCCATCAGGCTAGACTTTGAGAATACCAACAACACTGCAGAGTACGAAGCCCTTTTGGCAGGACTGAGACTAGCCAAAAAGATGAAAGAAAAACATGTGGAAGCCAGTACAGATTCGCAGTTAGTGGTCAGGTAGTACCAGGGGGAGTACGAGGCTAAAGACAGTATAATGGCTCAATACATGGCAAAAGTAAAAGAGACAGCCAAGGCTTTCAAGACTTTCAAGCTGGAATACATCCCCCGGAGATACCATTAACTAGGGATGGGCCCACTTCCTTAGCCCAATAGAGCTGCTCTCGTGAACAGTTATGACTCAGCCCCGAATCATGAGATTTGAATCTCAGAACCAGGGACTAAAGATGACTTGACGACGGGCCTATGGGTTGCCCCATTTACCCGTCTTGGGCTATTGTCACATGGGCCCAACAAGTAAAAGCCCAAAACGCTGAAACTTGCCCATTAAGGGACTTTCTCATAGATTGAGCGGGAAAATGAGATATTTAACAAAAGAAAGAGAAACATTAAATGCATGATAAGAATGGTATCTCCGGTTGGCACTGTACTATCAAGCCGACACTATTAAATGAGGGAAAGATCTTATCGTTGGGGCTCAGACACGTGTCTCCGGGGGGATGTATTCCAGCTTGAAAGTCTTGAAAGCCTTGGCTGTCTCTTTTACTTTTGCCACGTATTGAGCCATTATACTGTCTTTAGCCTCGTACTCCCCCTGGTACTACCTGACCACTAACTGCGAATCTGTACTGGCTTCCACATGTTTTGCTTTCATCTTTTTGGCTAGTCTCAGTACTGCCAAAAGGGCTTCGTACTCTGCAATGTTGTTGGTATTCTCGAAGTCTAGCTTGTTGGCATAGGTTAGCTCAACTCCCTCAGGACTGATCAACGTAATGCCCGCTCCACTGCCTTCTTCGCTGGAGGCCCCATTTGTGAGTAGTTTCCATATTAACTCGCCCTCCTTCTTTTTTTCTTCCCTCTCCAGGGCTTCCCACTTTAAAATTCTTTCTCCTCATCCTCAGGGACCTCCGCCAAGAAGTCGGCCAGTATTTGTCCCTTCACGGCAGTTCTGGCTCTGAATTCTAAGGAGTGTTCTCCTAGTTAAACTCCCATTTGGCCAGTCGGCCTGATAACTCCGGTCTCCTTAGCACTTTTTGGAGGGGTTGGTCTGTCATTAGAGTCACCTTGTGTGCTTGGAAGTATCATCTGAGTCTCCGAGATGCAAAGACAAGAGCCAAAGCCAATTTCTCCAAGGGCATATAGCGTTCTTCGGGACCCTTGAGGGTCCTGCTAATGAAGTATATTGGTATCTGCTTTCCCTCCCGTTCCACCATCATAACCGCACTTATGGTCGTTTTTGAGGCAGACAGATATAAAAATAAATCCTCCCCGGGGATTGGGTGGCTAAGGTTGGGAGCTTGCAGATGTAATCTTTCATTTCTTGGAAAGCGGCTTCCGCCTCCGGGGTCCACTTAAATCTGTCCGTTTGGAGACAATCCTTCAGTACCTTCATGAAGAGAAGAATCCTGTCAGCTACCTTTGATAGGAAGCGGTTTAAGGCGATTAACCTTCCATTCAGCTGCTGAATGTCCTTCAGGGACATGGGGGATCGCATTTCGGCTACAGCTTGAGTTTTCTCTGGCTTAGCTTTGATTCCGCCCTTGGTAACCACTACCCCCAGGAATTTCCCTTTTTCTACCCCGAAGCAACACTTCCCAGGGTTCAGCTTCATATTCACATCTTGCATAGCTCGGATGGTTTCGGCTATATCGTCTATCATGGCCATCTCGGCTAGGCTTTTTATGACAATGTCATTGACATACACTTCCAAGTTCCGTCCCCACTGCTCTCTGAAAAGGGTATTCATGAACCTTTGGTAAGTGGCCCCAGCATTTTTTAGCCCGAAGGGCATTCTGGTGTAGCAAAAGGTTCCCTCGTCTGTGATGAAGGCGGTTTTTCCTCGTCCTCCATTGACATTTGTATTTGATGATATCCTTTGTAAGCATCCAAGAAGCGCTTTAGGGGGTACTGCGATAAGGAGCCCACTTGGACGTCTATTTCCGGGAGGGGATAGCAGTCCTTGGGGCATGCTTTATTCAGATCTTGAAAGTCAATGCACATCCTCCATCCCCCGTCTTTCTTCTTGACCATGACCGGGTTAGCAACCCAGGATGGATACTTCACTTCTCTTACTATCCCCGCTCTGAGCAGCTTCCTGGTTTCTTCACAGGCGGCCCTCCTCTTGCTAGGACCCATGCTTCGTTTCTTTTGCTTTACTGGTCTCGCCCAGGTGTATGTATTGACTCGATGATTGGTCAGGCTTCTTGGGATTCTTGTCATGTCTCCGTGTTGAAATGCAAACGCGTCTATGTTGAAGAGAAGCAGCTCCTTGAGAGCACTCTTACATTTGTCACTCAGGTGGCTTCCCACCTTAACCGTCTGCTCCGGGAAACTGTGACAAAGGACCCACTCTTCTACCCCATCTTTTTGAGGTTTCTCAGACACTTCTCCCTCAGAGACAGAAGATACTACCTCGTATGAAGATTTTTACCCAAGCCAAGTCTTTTGGCGTTTGGAACACTAAAGCTCCATGTGGGGTTGATGCCTGTGCTTGCAAATCGCCAATCTCGGGTCTTCCCAGGATTGCATTGTACTTTGAGGGTGCTCGGACCACTATGAAAGTTAAATTTATGGTTCGGACACGATCCCCTACCCCGACTGTAAATGGGAGTCTGATCTTTCCCAAGGGGTGTGACACACTGTTGTTGAAACCCACTAGGGGGACAAAATCTTCCTCGAGCTGATCCCTCACATCCCTGTCAAACCTTAGGAAACAGTGTTCATATATTACCTCTACTCCGCTTCCCCCGTCCACGTGTATTCTGGCTACCTTGTGCCCAGCTATTATGGCTGAAATGTTGAGGGGGAGCCATTGTACCTCGTTTTCCTCCAGGTGTGGCATCAAAATGGGGGCTTTCATGCGGTCTGGGGAGCCCAGGATTCTGGCTTTTACACTCCTGACGGTATCAAATTCATCCCTTCTCCTAATCATGTCTACATCTGCCCTTCCGGGCTCCCTCACATCTTTCCCTTTGCGGTCCCCTCCTCCTTCCTTAATTTCCTTAACCAAATGAGCCAGTTTGCCCGATTTTATCGCGGCCTCTATTTCCCTCTTTAGATACATACAATCATCCGTTTGATGACCGAATCCCCTGTGGAGGTCACAGTACTCATTCGGTTGTGCCTTTGGTGCTGGTTTTATGGGTGGTGGTCTCGGAAAGGAATTCTTCACCCTCTCAGTGGCCAGTATTTCACTTGGAGTCTTAGTGAGAGGGGTGAAGCTGTCAGAGTAGGGGAATGAGCCTCTCCCCCGAGGCCTATATGGGGAATATGAGGGTCTCGTCCTATCATGCAACATTCTATCAAGATCTGTTTTCGTGAGTAAGGTGTACCTTTTTCGGGAGGTTTTGGAGCTGGGTTGACCCTTCGGGGGCGGGGCGTCCATGTCACACCCCAACCGATGGCGGAAACATCGGGGCATGGCACTGAGCGAAACAGATTGTCCAGAAGTTTCCATAACAACTATAATTACCAATTATTTAAAGCAACACATCCCATACCATGTCATAAAAGATAATACAATTATTACAGAAAAGATCTAGTCAAATTGTTCTGTTCCGACAACTCAGATTTTCATTACAGACAATTGTTTATTGTTGACCTAGGTCTTTCCTAGCCTCGATTTCACAACAAAGTAAGAAAATCAGCATCCTAAGCACCTGTCACATACGTTAAAGTAAAATTCAATACACATAGTGTAAAGGTGAGCATGCAAGTTTGATAATAGCATATAGAGTTCGAAATCGTTACGCATAACCAGCACGTACACAGTGTAACATGAGGCATGTTAGTTATCGACATGAACCTGTCGATACCAATGATTGCGGGTTGACTGCCCATGGCAGTTCGCGATACACACTCACCACTGTGAGCCATGTAACTAATTGTCCTAAAAAACCCCTGAGTGAACAGGTGCTGAGTCCAAACTATAGTACTATCGTTGCTAAGGCAGGTAGACAGCATTCCATGTGTAAATATAACAAACAAGCATTCATTAAGTCACGTATAACATGCGGTAATTGGTTAGCGATTAAAGTATTGCGTAGTGTGTTTGATGTGATTTAGAATAAGTAACGTATGTAACACCCAAAAGTGCATAAAGCTAAAAGGGATCGAGTATACTCACAGTGATTGGTGGATTGAAGGGAGCGCTAGAGAGTAGGGTTAGCCTGAACAGATTGATAGCATAACGATAAGCGATGCGTAAAACGAAACAAGTGACAGTGGGTCGAACAGCAGTTCGATCGGATGGTAGTCCGATCGGACAGCCGGTCGTTCGAGTATCAGTCCGCTCGGAAGGTCATCCGATCGGGTGACCTTTCGAGTGGATTGTTTCTTCCTTCCTTTGTGAAGGATGTGTTTGTGTATGATGGTTTGACTTTTGAAGTTTTCGTTGTAGCATTTGAAAACACAGAAGTATCTCTCCCTTTCAGGTCGGTCGATCGGACGGACGTTCGATCGGATGACAACCCGATCGGTTGAATACTTTAGTGAGAACAAATTCACAGCAGTTTGTCACTCGATCGGATGGTAGTCCGATCGGATGGCAATCTGTTGGTATCGAACATGTTGAAAGTTGTTAAGTGTTGAAGTTTAAATGTCTCATGATCGAGCGGTAATCCGATCGGACAACTATTCATTCAACGTTCAGACTTCAAAGGTTGGTAAACAGTTTAAGTGTGGGACCCAAGGTGCAAGTCGATCGGGTGACAACCCGATCGGATGACAGTCCGATCGAACGGCATTCCGTCCTGGTCGTTCCGTTTCTTCTTACACTTGGTTGTTTTGCTTGTTTGTCGTTTTATCGAGACGTTTTGATAACGTGTTAAGCAACAGAAACCTTGTCAATACTTAGTACCCCTGATCGGACAGGAATCATCCAAATCCGGCCAGTTACTGTACGAGACGGTGTTCCATGTTTAACCCGAAATCGGTATTCTCATGGATAGAATTCAGATCTTGAACCAACACAACCACAAGAATGAGTAGGAAGTCGGTACAAGCTCCGATTCTATCGGTTCTGAATGCATTGAGTGTAAAAGAGTTGAAAGAAAGTTGGAAAACCATCTTTCAATCCTTTTCATCATGAATATGTTTAGATCCATGAAAGATCTTTGTTTTTTTATGTGGAAATAGGTTAGATCTAAGTTGTTCTCGGTGGATTGTGGCCGAAACATGAAGTTCTCAAGAACACCAAGATGACATCATCCTAGAACACCTCAAATCTAGTGATTTCACGGTTAAAAGTTAAGATTTAAAGGATAGGAAGGTGTAGAACCAAGTGTAGATCAAAGAAGTACAAGATTTAGGTTGAAACCTTACCGGAATTGCGAGAAATCAGAGAAAAAGTAAGATTGGAGCGCTGGTCGGACAGGAGAGTGCCAAAAGTGGTAAGTTTGATGGTGACAGGGGGTATTTATAGGGTTTCCCGAAGTGGAAAGGGTTGGTCGATCGGGTGGCAGCCCGGTCGAGTGGCTGGCCGATCGAGTGGCTGGTTACCCGGTCGATCAGTCACTTGGTTCGAGCGTTTCGATTATCTACCACAACATAACATAAATAAACATGCACAAGTAACACATAAGGCACACACAAACATAAAACAATATCCAGAACGCGTAATTCGAGTTGCAAGTGCGATTGCGATAGCGAATGCGATAAAACATGTGATAAATATCGAATAAACCTCGATTATTAATAAGTACTCCACATAATACAACTAACGTAACGCATAAAATAGACTAACTACAAGTCAAAGAAGCCAAAACAGGAATTGAGCAAAGAGTGACAGATCGCAATTAGCAATCTTGTCTTCCTTTGACTTCAATCTTGACTTTGACTTTGACTTTCGAAACACAGGGTGTTATAGCCTCCCCTAGTTGAGGGAATTTCGTCACGAAATTAGGCCGAAGCCGTAAAAAACTGCGGGTACTTCGCCTTCATGTCGCTTTCGAGTTCCCAAGTGAACTCTGCGCCTCGTTTGCCTTCCCATCGGTCTTTCACAATAGGAATGCGTGAGCGTCTGAGCTGCTTGGTTTGGCGGTCCATGATTTCGACAGGCTTCTCCACGAATTGTAGTGTTTCGTTTATTTGGAGATCGTCAAGGGGCACAATTAAATCATGCTTAGCTAGGCACTTTCGGAGGTTCGGAATATGGAAAGTCGGGTGAACGTTACTAAGTTCCTCTGGTAGTTCGAATCTGTAGGCGACTTTTCCGATCCTTTCCAGAATCTTAAAAGGTCCAACATATCGAGGCGCTAGTTTCCCTTTCTTACCGAATCTGACCACACCCTTCCAAGGTGATACCTTTAGGAGTACGTAGTCGCCAACGTCAAATTCAAGGGGCTTGCATCGTCTATCGGCGTAACTTCTCTGTCGACTCCGAGCTTTCAGCAGATTGTCTCGAATTTGGAGGACTTTGTCAGTCGTTTCTCGCAATAGCTAAGGACCGGTTAATTGCGAGTGACCGATCTCGTGCCATACAATAGGCGATCGACATTTTCTTCCGTATAAAGCCTCGAATGGTGCCATTTGTATGCTGGAATGATAACTGTTATTATACGAGAATTCGACTAACAGCAGGTAAGCATCCCAATTACCACCGAAATCTATGACACACTAACGGAGCATGTCTTCAAGAGTACGGATCGTTCTCTCAGTCTAACCATCGGTTTGAGGGTGGAATGCGGTACTTAGATTAAGCGTAGTACCTAGAGCCGCTTGAAATGTTTCCCACAGTCACGAGGTAAACCGAGCATCACGGTCAGAGATGATGTTGTGAGGCGTCCCATGTCGACAATTGATCTCATTGGTGTAGATTCGGGCTAATCGTTCTACCTTGTAGTCTTCCCGTATTGGCAAAAAGTGAGCTGATTTGGTCAAATGGTCAACAACGACCCAGATGATGTCGTGACCTGATGGCGTGCGCGGGAGCTTTGTTATGAAGTCCATAGCTATACTCTCCCACTTCCACATAGGGATCGGGGGTTGTTCGAGTAAGCCAGAGGGTCTTTGATGTTCAGCCTTGACCTTCGAGCAAGTCAGGCACTTCTCAACATAGAGAGCGATATCCCTCTTCATGCCCGGCCACCAGTACTTGTAGCGAAGGTCCTGGTACATTTTATCAGCACCGGGATGAATAGAATACCGGGATTTGTGGGCTTCGTCCATCAATATCTGTCGCAAATTGGTCCGTTTAGGGATCCAAATTCGGTCCAGAAAGTGGAATATCCCATTCGACTTATTCACAAGCTGGGCTCCATCGTGATAGATTCTTTCCTTCTTCAAGGTGCGTTCATTAAAACATGCATGCTGGGCTTCGCGGATGAGGGTTTCGAGATCGTTTTGGGCTTGGACATCACGAATGCTGAGAAGGTAGCTCTGTCTACTGAGGGCGTCGGCAATGACATTTGCTTTGCCTGGGTGATAACGAATCTCACAGTTGTAATAGTTGAGAAGTTCTACCCATCGGCGTTGATGCATATTAAGTTCCTTCTGGTCAAAGATATGTTTTGCTTGTTTGTCGTTTTATCGAGACGTTTTGATAACGTGTTAAGCAACAGAAACCTTGTTAATACTTAGTACCCCTGATCGGACAGGAATCATCCAAATCCGGCCAGTTACTGTACGAGATGGTGTTCCATGTTTAACCCGAAATCGGTATTCTCATGGATAGAATTCAGATCTTGAACCAACACAACCACAAGAATGAGTAGGAAGTCGGTACAAGCTCCGATTCTATCGGTTCTGAATGCATTGAGTGTAAAAGAGTTGAAAGAAAGTTGGAAAACCATCTTTCAATCCTTTTCATCATGAATATGTTTAGATCTATGAAAGATCTTTGTTTGTTTATGTGGAAATCGGTTAGATCTAAGTTGTTCTCAGTGGATTGAGGCCGAAACATGAAGGTCTCAAGAACACCATGATGACATCATCCTAGAACACCTCAAATCTAGTGATTTCACGGTTAAAAGTTAAGATTTAAAGGATAGGAAGGTGTAGAATCAAGTGTAGATCAAAGAAGTACAAGATTTAGGTTGAAACCTTACCGGAATTGCGAGAAATCAGAGAAAAAGTAAGATTGGAGCGCTGGTCGGACAGGAGAGTGCCAAAAGTGGTAAGTTTGATGGTGACAGGGGGTATTTATAGGGTTTCCTAAAGTGGAAAGGGTTGGTCGATCGGGTGGCAGCCGGGTCGAGTGGCTGGCCGATCGAGCGGCAGCTCGATCGATCGGCTGGTTACCCGGTCGATCAGTCACTTGGTTCGAGTGTTCGGTGCGACGAGTTTTGCCGATTCGATTGCGATTGCGATTGCGGGTTTTGCGATGCGATGGAGTTTCCTATTCAAATTACTTTTAATCCCAATTACTATATCAACATACAATCATCCTTATTTCGTATTCGTTTAGCGTTTGCGATTCGATTGCGATTCGAGTTTCGATTGCGTTTCGATTATCTACCACAACATAACATAAATAAACATGCACAAGTAACACATAAGGCACACACACACATAAAACAATATCCAGAACGCGTAATTCGAGTTGCGAGTGCGATTGCGATAGCGAATGCGATAAAACATGCGATAAATATCGAATAAACCTCGATTATTAATAAGTACTCCACATAATACAACTAACGTAACGCATAAAATAGACCATCTACAAGTCAAAGAAGTCAAAACAGGAATTGAGCAAGGAGTGACAGATCGCAATTAGCAATCTTGTCTTCCTTTAACTTCAATCTTGACTTTGACTTTGACTTTCGAAACACGGGGTGTTACAGTCCTTTTCTTTAGCTATGTTGACCGTGTCTTTGCCCCTGACGAAGGCCCTGACCCTGTCCATGAGATTATCGAATGAATGTAGGAACTCCTCCCCTAGCTTTTCACATAGCTGTGCATGCTTTAGTCCGTTGATGAAACTGCTGATCTTCATGACCTCCGGGACATCCTTGATGTTCATACTTTCTTTGACGAACGTCTCCATGTACTGATCTATCAGTTCATTGTCCTGTTGCCTTATATGCATGATTTCCTTTGGGTTTTTGATCACTTTTCTTTGTTGACCGAAGTTCCTCAGGAACTTCTCACTTAACTCTTCGTAGCTGTCAATTCCTCCTGGGGGAAGGTTGTCAAACCAGAGCCTGGCTCCCTCTGTTAGAGTTTGCACAAACATGTGGCACCAAACTGGCATAGGCCACCATACCAGTTGTCCTGCGCCTTTGAAAGCATGGAGATGGTCTTCAGGATCTCTAGTCCCGTCATACCTATCAAAGTTTGGAGGTAGCTTCGTCTTAGGGGGCATGGGCGCTTCAACGATTCTCCTGGTGAACTTTGAAATCTCGGCTAAATCCCGAGGGAGGTAGGGCTGGTCCAGACCATCATCGCTTTGGCCCTCCTTTTCCTTTCCTTTTCCTTTTTGTTTCTTCCCTGTAATGAGATCCTCTCTCTCCTCCGAGGACATCTGCCTGAGGGCTGTCATGAAGGTTTCTAGAGGGTCAGTGCCGCCGTTTTTGCTTTGTGGATCTACCCCTCCTGGTTGGATGGTGTGTCAAAGGATAGTCTGGCCCTGAGGCTATCAAGTCTCTCCCGTCTTTCTAGATCCTAGAGATGTTTTTTCAACTTTTCCCTGTGCATGGCAACAAAATATGGAGTGATGGCTTCCTTCCTTTCCAGGGTTTCCACCTGGTTTTCATTCTCTTCTTCGTCGGTGATGTCTTCCACTGTGACCTTATCACGATCGTTCTGCACCGTTTGAATGGTTCGTGAGCTTGGTGGCGTTGCCATGTTGTTTTTCTTGAAATGGGTTATTACAACGTCGGAGTTTTGGAGTGGGAATACCAGCTAGACTGAATAGTCCCACGGATGGCGCCAATGTCGAATACCCAAATCCCTGATGGTGTTCAAAGGGTCTTCGCTGACATCGGAATATCCCAGCCTTTGTTACTACAAAAAAGTAAACCGTTAGCCTCGTCACGGAGGGCCCCGGGGGGGGGGGGGGCACAACCAAGCTCCGGCGTGAGAATAAGTAAACTTGCCGGAGGATAAGAGAGTGACTTATTCCGATGAACGTGATCACCGGAACAATCTCTATGGTGTGAATCTAATAAATATGTGTGTGTATTTAATGTAGAGGAATTATGGTCGGAATAAATGTGAGAGCATTTAGTGTGATACCTTAGACTTGCCTTTGAGATCATTCTTTACCATCCTTATATAGCCGAAAGCCCTTATCTCTTCAACGGGATTATACCGAGACGATCCAACAGGTTTTATCAGACTTTGGGGGGCTCAGACACGTGTCTGAGCCCTAACGGTAAGATCTTTCCCTCATTTAATGGAGCCGGCTTGATAGTACAGTGCCAACTGGAGATACCATTCTTATCATGCATTTAATGTTTCTCTTTTTTTTGTTAAATATCTCCTTTTCCCGCTCAATCTATGAGAAAGTCCCTTAATGGGCAAGTTTCAGCGTTTTGGGCTTTTACTTGTTGGGCCCATGTGACAATAGCCCAAGACGGGTAAATGGGGCAACCCATAGGCCCGTCGTCACATACAGAAATTTTTCGTGCATAAGCTACAAAGTGAACGTACAACAGGAAGCCCTACTGGCCCTAAAAAGAAAAGCTAATATATAAACAAACAAGCTAGAAGGCCTGGTGAGCAGACTAAATGGAATTTTTTGTAAACATACTACAGATAACCAAAAGTCTTCAGGAGAATGCTGGTCCGGTCCCCGGAAAAGACTCCTGCAAAAAAAAAACACACACCAAAAAACAGGCAAAAGCAAGATGACAATATACAATCACAAGTCATACGATTAAGTACCGGGAGAGCCCCGACACAAAGACTCTCCCCCCAAGCATCAAAAGGTTAAAGGCATCCTATAGTGCATAATTGTTTAGGTTACAACCATATCGAAGTAAGTTAATGTTCAGAAATTACTGGGAGTCACCCCCAGACAAAGACTTCGGAGACGACGGACCAGCAGGAGTAAGCAAGGCTTTCAATTCATCGATGGACATCATAGGACGCTCCAGGATCTTTTCAAGAAGGGCAGGGGTCTTACCCCCAAACTCCTTGTCTAGCTTAGACAGCCGCTTCTTTGCCTTGGAATTATAAAGCGGAGTTTCCTTCCTGCCCAAGCCCTGGGCAGAGTAAATATACCCATCCTTCAGGCCTGATTGATATCCCACATCCCGATACGCCCTATAAACCTGCTCAAGACCGCTTTTGAACTCCTCCGATTGAGAGACAGCAGTAAGGAAGGCTCTGAAACCTTCAGTAATCAGCCAATGCTTCTCCTTAGCCAACTTCTGATTGTCATCAGAAGTTATCCCCCAATCAGCATACATGGTGTTCAGCCGCTCCTGAGAAACGGAATCGACTTCCTTCAGATGTTTCAACTTCGCGGCTAGCTCCTCCTTCTCCTCCACCAAAGCTGCCATCTCCCTCTCCCAAGCTCGCTCTCTCCGCTCCAGCATAGCTCCAGCCCCCTGAGCGAAAGAAATCACAAAAGATCCATAAGGAATCAAACAAAAAAAAAGATAGAGAGGGGAGAAAGGCTATGCACCTTTTCCTCCTGCAGTCTACGCTCAACCTCAACCACTTGACATCGAAGCTCAGCAGCAACAGATTGGGAGGTCTTAAGGTCACTCCGGAGTCCCTCATTCTCTTTCCTCAGATCATCAACCCGTTGTAACATGCCAACGCCCCTGAAAAGCCCCTCACAGAGTGACATGCTGTACTGATCGTCAAAGAGATCATCCCTCAAAGCAGAGTTCATAAACATATGGGAGGGAGGAACACCATGAGTCAAGAAGTCCCGGTCAGTTTCAAGGGTCCCCACCACCGAAGATTGAGTAATTTTCCACTTAGGAACGTAGGGGGATGGAAGGGCATCGGCAAACAGGGGAGCCAAGGGGGATCGAGAAGCAAAACCCTTAAATTGTGAGGGTTTGCTGGTCCCGGTGGCATGATGAGGAGAGATCTCAAAAGCCGGAGTAATACGAGCAACACTTACTTCGGGAGTTTTGTCTCGAATACGAGAAGAGGAGGGAGCAGTAGGGATCTCAATCGGAGCATGAGAGCTTCCCTGATCAGACAAAGAAAGGAAAAAGAACATTAGAAATCTGCCAAAACAAAGCAAATATAAGATAATAGATAAACAGTGGGCTCACTAGCAAAGGCTCGCTCATGAAGCTGGAGGATCGCAGATGCTTAGACAAAGAGCCTTTAACCCCGGTAGGAGGAAGCTCAGAAACAACTTTTGCCACAGGAGGGGCCTTCTGACCACTGGCACTCCGGAGCCTCAGCCGGATGCCACGTGGGGCAGGGACTTGTTTGGGACTAACAACCTTCCGCTTGCGAGCCAGACGGCTCTCCAGGTCTTCCTTGTCATCATGGCTAGAGTCCTTCACTTGAAGAGAATCAGGGGAGCTTTCCACTCCATCAGAAGAAGCCCCCTCATCTCCTTCCACAGCAGCAGAGCCCCCTGTCTGAACGGACCCTCCGATAACCTTCATCTCAACATTTCGGTTTAGACCTGGTTCAACCTTATCATCAACCACAAACTTAACATCCCTGGAATCTCCTTGAAGCAATCCCCATAGGGTCATCTCTACACAAAAGAAACGCTAAAGATGACTACACAAACCCCTGAAAATAAAGGTAGATACAGCAAATCAAGAACTAAAAAGTACCTTTGTTGCCAAAAAAGGCCTTGGGTCGGACCGAGTAGAAGGGGCTCAGTCCCCCCATGGCCAGGATCCCTTCAGAGAAAGTAAAGGCTCTCGTCGGATTCTCGTACATACACTTCCATTGTACGATTTCATCAGCAGATAAGATAGGAACGCTGTCTTCAATGGCAGCTTTGGGATCCCTCAGCGGTGGAGACTTCGGTATCATAGCAGCAGAAACGAAGATAAAACTTCTCTTCCATTCTTTAGGGTAAGTGGAGGTTGGCATGAAGGAATAATAGGACTGAGATACACTGTCCTTCCGTTTGGCGAAGGTGAACCAGTCCCCATCTGAAATTAACTTATAAAACATGCAAAACAGGGGAATTGACGGCTCATCGGAAACCGCCGCACAGGATAAGTCAAAATGTACCACCCTCATAAACCCTAGAGGGTGCAATTGGGAGAAATGAACTCCGAAATGGCGTAACAAATCTATCTTGAAGGAAGAAAGGGGGTACCGGACACCACAGGAAGAAAACACCAGAGTGTAGAGAACAATCCGATCTGGTGTGCATTCGGCCGATTCATCAGGGCCTGGCAAAGTAGGAGAAAAACGCTCGGGAATCTTATAGGTCTCAACGAAGGACTCCAAATCCTTCGCTGTTAAAACAGACCGAATCATAGAACGGCCGGTATGGCTCATGGTAAAGAGAGAAAACAGTGATCGGAAAGATGTGAGGAAGGAAAAAAGAGGGAAAAACTGAAGGAGGTTGAAGGAAAATTCAAAAGGTTATGTAGGTATTTAAAGAGGATAACTGACTTGGAAAGAGGAAAACCGTCACATCAGGGTCCTTTAAAAATAAAACGGCCATGCACGTGTATGGGGAGGATTAAACCCCCGCCGTCGATCACTTGTGATTAATGAGCCTCAATAGGAGAGGGGGCACGTGATGATTAACTAGGGATGGGCCCATTTCCTTAGCCCAGTAGAGCTGCTCTCGTGAACAGTTATGACTCAGCCCCGGATCATGAGATTTGAATCTCAGAACCAGGGACTAAAGATGACTTGACGACGGGCCTATGGGTTGCCCCATTTACCCGTCTTGGGCTATTGTCACATGGGACCAACAAGTAAAAGCCCAAAACGCTGAAACTTGCCCATTAAGGGACTTTCTCATAGATTGAGCGGGAAAAGGAGATATTTAACAAAAGAAAGAGAAACATTAAATGCATGATAAGAATGGTATCTCCGGTTGGCACTGTACTATCAAGCCGGCACCATTAAATGAGGGAAAGATCTTACCGTTGGGGCTCAGACACGTGTCTGAGCCCCCCAAAGTCTGATAAAACCCGTTGGATCGTCTCGGTATAATCCCGTTGAAGAGATAAGGGCTTTCGGCTATATAAGGAAGGTAAAGAATGATCTCAAAGGCAAGTCTAAGGTATCACACTAAATGCTCTCACATTTATTCCGACCATAATTCCTCTACATTAAATACACACACATATTTATTAGATTCACATCATAGAGATTGTTCCGGTGATCACGCTCATCGGAATAAGTCACTCTCTTATCCTCCGGCAAGTTTACTTATTCTCACGCCGGAGCTTGGTCGCGGATCCCCCCCCCCCCCCGGGCCTTACGTGACGAGGCTAACGGTTTACTTTTTTGTAGTAATGAAGGCTGGGATATTCCGACATCAGCGAAGACCCTTTGAACGTCATCAGGGATTTGGGTATTCGACACACACAATATCAAGAAACAAAGTATGAAATTTGAATGGGTGTGTGTCGTTGTTGAGTTTCTCTCACTAAACACATGTATTTGTTGGGTTTTGAGGGTGAACCCTATTTTTTCTCTAAAAACAAATACTTTTTCTCTCTGCTTTTCAATTAAATAATATTTTTATACCTTTATTATTATATTTTTCTCTCTACTTCACTCACAACCACTTTCAATATATATTAAAAAATTATAGTGGGTGAACAATGTCCCCTCAAATATACAGATAAACAGTAACATTTTCCCTCTCCCCCACTCACAACCACTTTTTATACTCTTTATATTTTAAAAACCCCACACACATATTTTGATTCCCATGATGTGAATGCTCTTAGTTTGGATTATTATGCTACAAGTCAGGTACTAACACTTGGTACAATAAACAAAAGAGAAAATAAAAAAATAAAATAAAGTTGTGATATGCTCAAAAGAAATTTACACATGCTTCACATCGATCAAAAACCATAAAACCGATTAAAATCATGATATGCCCAAAAGTACACCGCTCGTGTTTTATATCAGTCGCAAACCATAACAACTAATGCTGGTACCGGTTCCGATAACGCTCACTATCGGTACCGATGTTGGTATCGATCCATGATTGACAATCACTATAACTTACAATACCAAAAAATAGTCTACTTTAAAGACAACACCGTTTTCAACACGCTTGTGTATTCAACTTTTCAAAAGAGTTGACGGACATAAGTTATTAGAGAAAAAACAAACTAAATGAAAAATGTGTTTATAGAGAAAAAACAAAGTAAATGAAAAATGTGTTAATAGGGTACATTAATATTTATAAAAAATAAACTTTTAACTACTTTTCCTAAAAATAAATTTCGTGTTTGTAATACTTAGCCTCATTCTAGCTATTTCTCAGCCAATAAAGGAGATTTAAACTCCCATAAAGACTAATTAAGGTTTCTCTTTGATATAGTATTCGGACTTAATCCTCACACACAAACACACATATAGATATATTTATTTATTTGTGAAGTTGTTAATTTCATTGCCGGTGTTCATAATGTAATCATATTTTGTCTACATTTTCATTCTTAAACATAAAGTAACCAGATTCATACGTTTTCAGTTTTATTTGACAAATAAAGACAAGTAGATTTTACACAAATAATAAGCAGATATTATTTAAAAACATTTAGAGATCAAAATGTTTACACTTGTCATTGCTAGAACCAGACAAATACTTTTTTTTCTATAAAATCTTATTGCGGAATATTTGTTGGGATTTCTCTAATTCTCTTTATGTATTCTAAATCAGAATTTGACTCTTAAGTTGACTGTCCTTTCCAAAAAAACTAATATATGATAAACATTATCCCAATCATTGCACGGTTTGTACAAATTTCATTAGATGCCTATTAACTACCCCTACTCAAAGGCTATATTCGCCTCTGGCTGTGAAATGGTGGCAGTGTGGTCGGTGTTGATGGTCGATGCCAGAGAGGTCCTTTGTCACTTAGAAGGACGGGAGAAGAGGGATATAGCGAAATGAAATATGTGGTGG
The DNA here is from genome assembly GCA_030545235.1 of Helianthus tuberosus. Lineage (NCBI taxonomy): Eukaryota > Viridiplantae > Streptophyta > Magnoliopsida > Asterales > Asteraceae > Helianthus > Helianthus tuberosus. Next base: position 176,454,828 of record CM060429.1, read on the forward strand.
TTGTGGAGATTGTTAGTGGTGGCTAGAAAGCCATGTGGTGATCATTATTTTCGATTTTAACGAGCCACTATATGTTTTATACAATACCTATTAATTGGGTGCGTCGTTATAGTTGAGTTGGTAGATTGAAATTAATGGACTTGAAACATCACCTACATTTGTGTGGTGGCAAATGGAAAACATGAAAACATACATTTGATTGCATCAGTACAGGCCAGTAGAGAATCCAGATGGAGACGCAGCAACAGTGTTTGACATGATTGTCAGCTTGATCTGATTCCTCCTTAGGGTGCAATCTAATGATGGTGATGAAGAAACCGAATAGGGTGTTCGGTTGAGGAGAGAAGGTCGATTGATGTTATGAGAATTAGGTTATGTGTCTAACCTTAGAACCTCTACATTAGTCTCCTTATATATGCACCCAAGAGAAAACCCTAATTAGTTAATAATGGTAATAAGGCCCATCAACAATTACCAACTAATTATTTAATAGGTTGTTATATATTTTGATCTATATTATGTAAATGATTATAATGGCTACTAGATTAAATATAAAATAATATATATTTAATCTTACACCCGTGTATTACACGGGTTGAATAAATATAATTTTATATACTAAATAATAAAAAAAAAAATTTAAAAATCTCGTTTATTAGACGGGTTGAATAAATGTAATTTTATATATCAAATAATAAAGCAATATATCTTTAAAAATATTGTTTATTACATGTGTTGAATAAATGTAATTTTATATATTAAATAATAAAAATTTGTATTTTTAAGAACCCCGTGTATTCTACGGGTTAAGTAAATTTAATTTTATATATTAAATAATGAAAAAAAAGTTATATTTTTAAGAACCTCGTGTGTTATACGAGTTGAGCACATGTAATTTTATATACCAAACAATAAAAAGTTATATCTTTATGAACCCCATATATTGTACGGGTTAAATAAATCTAATTTTATATACTACATAATAAAAAAAGTTATATTTTTAAAAACCTAGTGTATTATACGAGTTGCATAAATTTAATTTGTATAGTAAAAAATAAAAATGTTATATCTATAAAAAAACGTCGTTTATTACACGGGTTGAATGAATCTAATAAAAATTTATATCTTTAAAAAATTAACGGATATACTCGATATACGATTGATTGGGTGATTGCGGTGATGATTCTTATAAATGTCACGTAAATATAGTGATTACCGTATTTGAGTTGAGAATTGAACACGAAAATAAAAGTATAGAACCAATAAACATTGATTAATATTTTTGTTTACCCCTTATAAGCATTTTTGAAATAGATTCTACCCTTAACTACTTTAGTTTAATAAAATAAATAAATCATTTACATAATATTTTAAAATATTATATTATCTCTTATACGAATTGTTTAAATTATATTAAATTTAATTTTATAATTATCTTTTAATTGATATTAATTATCTATAAAAAATAGATAGCTTCAATTAATGATATGTGTCCTCTTATTTGGTTTTTTTATTATATAGTATAGAATTGTTTGTAACTAGTTCATTTAAGTAGTAGGCCTTTGGGTAATTAAGTGTTATGTATTATTGGGCCTTTACGCCATTATAGGCCTGTAGTGTTACTGACCCAAATACCTTCAAGTAGCCTAGTGTCCCAGTCCATGATCAAACTATGATTTGGTAATTTAGAGGTGCATAAACCGGTTAATTTTAATAACCGGATCGGTTAACCGGTTATACCGGTTAATTTGACTTTTTGACTTTAACCGGTTAATGCTTTAACCGGTTATTACTTTAACCGGTTATTTTTTTTAACTGGTCCGGTTAATTACTTTAACCGGTTCGGTTATTTAACCGGTTATTTTCGGTTAAAAACCGGTTTTTTTTGCCTTTTTTTTGAATTTTTCGGTTAACCAGTCTATCGGTTAAAAAAACCGGTTTAAAAAAAACCGGTTAATAACCGGTTATTATACTAAAAACTTGTAACCGGTTACTAACCTACGGTTAAATAACCGGCTGGACCGGTTATTCCTAAATCGGTTATTAACCGGTTACGGTTTCGGTTAATAACCGGTTACGGTTAATTAACCGGTTATTTTGTGCACCTCTAGATGAGATTCTGTTTGGAACACAACCTTTAAAAATAGAATTTATTTTTCAAATCATATTTATTATTTATCCCGTATAAAAAATTATACGATATATATATATATATATATATAGGGAGGAGCTCATGCGAGAACCACCTTTATTGTGAGAACCGCGAGAACCAATGTGAACACAACCTAAAATAGCTTAAAAAACCTAACCCCCAACCCCCCCCCCCCCCCCCCAAACCTAAACCCCCCCCCCCCCCCAAGCTAAATGCTAAAAACTAAAACCTAAAAAAAACCTACCCCCCCCCCCCCCCCAAAACCTAAACCCCCCCTCCCCCCACCCCCAAAAACCTAAACCCCCCCCCAAGCTAAAATGCTAAAAACTAAACCCCCAAAAAACCTAAAAAAATCTATAAAAAATCTAAAAAATTTTTTTTGAATTTTTTAATATTTTTTATAAAAAAATCGCTACTTTTCGAAGCCAAAAAAAAAATTTAAAAAAATTTTTTTTTTTTAAAAAATGTTTTTTTTTTTGCTTCGAAAAGTAGCGATTTTTTTTTATAAAAAATATTAAAAAATTCAAAAAAAAAAAATTTTGTGTGATTTTTAGCTATTTTTAGGCATTTTTGGTTGTGTTCACATTGGTTCTCGCGGTTCTCGCAATAAGAGGTGGTTCTCGCATGATCTTCTCCCTATATATATATATTTATATATATAGAAAGTGTAATGTACATTACGGCTTAAACGTACATCACGTACGCGACCAAATTACACACGTTCATTTGAAAATTACGCACGTTTATAAACTCAACTATGATCAAAATCAACGATGAATTTTGAAATTTTACTCTGTTATATATAACCGTACTATGTTCTACGGAACGATGATCAAAATATAACGATGTTTCTGCATACTCTGTTCGAAAGTCGAATCTGGAAATAGAGGTGGAGACGTGGTTTCGATTTCATCGAATAGGTATTGCCTGATGAAATCGAATGCGGATAGTTCGTCGTTCATGTCCATTGCTGAAACCAGGTTGGAGGTTGAAGATGATAATGATGATGGTAATCACGCATGTTATAAGGAAAAATCACGCATGTTGTTTTTTTGAGATTATAACGTGCGTGATTTTCAAATAAACGTGCGTAATTTGGTCGCGTACGTGATGTACGTTAAGCCGTAATGTACGTTAACCTTCCTCTCTCTCTCTCTCTCTCTATATATATATATATATATATATATAAAATGATTGTTTATTAGGAGTTCTGAAAGTTTCTGCAATTAATTAGAGTTCTGAAATGAACCCAACCCTATATATATATATATATAATATATATATATATATATATATATATATATATATATATATATATATATATAGGGGACCGCTAAAATGAGAACCACCTCCAGTTGTAAGAACCGTGAGAACTTTTTGATCCGGGGCGAGTTAGACCAAATTTTTTTTTTTCATAAACGTAGATGCATGTATTATAAACACATTTGTAAAAAAAAAAAAATTTAAAAAAATGTCGTGTGTGTAGTTTTGAGCACCACAAGTTTGTGTTTACGGGTACCGTAAAATTTAAATAAAATTTACGGTACCCGTAAACACAAACTTGGGGTGCTCAAAACTACACACACGACATTTTTTTTTTTGAATTTTTTTTTTTACAAATGTGTTTATAATACACACATCTACGTTTATGAAAAAAAAATTGGTCCAACTTGCCCCGTACGGTGTAGTTCTCACGGTTTTTACAACTGGAGGTGGTTCTCATTTTAGCGTATATATATATATATATATCTTCAAAACTGTAAAATTTAAAATAAAGTTCAAATAAAAATAATTATTATGCATACAAAAAACATTATTAGTTCACAATAAAAAAAAAATTAAACAGACAAAAAGCTGTTTTGGACTAATTAAATGTTCAATTTGCACTTTTATATATAAAAAAGTAAGTTGTTTATATATATTATACTCAACACAATCATACGAAATAGATATGGTAACCACAAGAGCAAAAGCCATTTGACAAAACTGAAAAGTCATGTTAAACTGCTAATAATGGGTTATGGGCTCAAGGAGAACTAGGGAAAAAAATATTGTTAAGTGGTATTACTTTATTTATGATCCAATACTTAAAATATAAATTTTACAAGAATTATTTTTTACTTCTTTTGTGTGTTTAAAAAATATGACGTTTGATAAGAAATATAATTTTAGGTAAAGGTTCCTTTACAAAATATGAAAATTCTAGACTAAGAAGATATAAAAATTGACATGTAGAAATCATGTTGTAGACTTAGGAATGATGTTTTGAATTGTTTTGGAGTGATATTATATAAAAAAAATACAACAAACACAACAATAAAAAACCAAAAAATGCAATGTATTCTAGGCATAAAACTTAAAATATCATGCCAAAAAAAATTTAAGCAGTGTGTTTTGAGTGTTAAGCAATGTGTTTTAGCAATAATTTTAATTCCCCTACATATAATACATTGCATGGTGTTTTAAATTGATATTTTTGGTGTTTTTCTATATAATATCATGTCAAAACATTATTTCTAAGTCTAAAACATGATGCCTATATAGACTTCTCCACAATTCTTATGAAAAATGTTCTTTGTGGACAAACCCAACCCTATAATTTTAATATTTAAAATACACTATCATATATGTACCATTTGTGACCCGTTTATAACTTGAGTAAAACCTATTCACAAACCTTCAATTTGTTTGAGACGTTTAAATGAAGAGGTTATATGATTTCAAGAGTGTGCATCTTAGTTTTGATGTATTTAATTTAATTTGAACAAATACATTGCCACCACACAAATGTAGGTGATGTTTCAAGTCCATTAATTTCAATCTACCAACTCAACTATAACGACGCACCCAATTAATAGGTATTGTATAAAACATATAGTGGCTCGTTAAAATCGAAAATAATGATCACCACATGGCTTTCTAGCCACCACTAACAATCTCCACAACCACCACATATTTCATTTCGCTATATCCCTCTTCTCCCGTCCCTTCTAAGTGACAAAGGACCTCTCTGGCATCGACCATCAACACCGACCACACTGCCACCATTTCACAGCCAGAGGCGAATATAGCCTTTGAGTAGGGGTAGTTAATAGGCATCTAATGAAATTTGTACAAACCGTGCAATGATTGGGATAATGTTTATCATATATTAGTTTTTTTGGAAAGGACAGTCAACTTAAGAGTCAAATTCTGATTTAGAATACATAAAGAGAATTAGAGAAATCCCAACAAATATTCCGCAATAAGATTTTATAGAAAAAAAAGTATTTGTCTGGTTCTAGCAATGACAAGTGTAAACATTTTGATCTCTAAATGTTTTTAAATAATATCTGCTTATTATTTGTGTAAAATCTACTTGTCTTTATTTGTCAAATAAAACTGAAAACGTATGAATCTGGTTACTTTATGTTTAAGAATGAAAATGTAGACAAAATATGATTACATTATGAACACCGGCAATGAAATTAACAACTTCACAAATAAATAAATATATCTATATGTGTGTTTGTGTGTGAGGATTAAGTCCGAATACTATATCAAAGAGAA